>JAJLSL010000031.1:35595-158569 GCA_030567555.1 Kuraishia hungarica | reverse complement strand
TGGGGGGAGGGAGGCCGACACCCAGCCAAAGCCAATGTCCCTTCTCCCCACCCAGTTTTGTCAATGCAAGATTTCACGCACACACACCCACCCATACTACTTCAGCCCATGTTTCTAGCGGTGCCCGGGGTTAGGGGAGGGATGAGGTGCCCAGCAGCAGGAGGGAATTTGCCCTTGTCTTGGAAGGTTGGAAGGTGGGAGGGTGGGGGACGGAGTGGGTTATTTGACAAGACACAAGTTTTCACAATCAAATCAATATACCAAAACTAATAAACCTTTCAGCAAGCTATTCACAAATTACTTGAATCTAATCATCATTGACTATGTATTTTAGAAATGGATATGCGAAAAGTAAACGTAGAAAACAATGCAAGAAGAGCGGAACGTGTAAGGAAAGAAAAATAAAGATAGTAGAAAAATAATAATCAAAAGGAGACATGTAACTGTAGAATTCTAACAAGCGGGGGGCATGACAACAGTTGGCACGATAAATGAAGCAGCGGTGGTAAATGAACCATAAAAAAAAGTTGAACCTGTAAGTAGAGAGAGACAAAGCAGCACTCACTCACAGTATGAGATGTATGTTCAGAGTATATATATATGACGAGCTGATTGAGATGGGGCTGTATTTCAGGTTATCCGAACCTTTTCTTGGTTTAATGCCTCCATTTTCTATTCTATTCAAACCCTGTGTACTCTCTTGCTGGTGACTCTTAGCCGCGTGAATCCGTTGTTCACCTCTCTATCGTTGTCAATGTTGTAGCCGACAAGACCATCTTTTGAACTCGTCACTGCCATCAATGGATGACTTCTCTTACGATTCAATGCTGCTGCGGTGGAAGTAGCACTAGCAACAGCAGTCGTAGACTTGGTTGTCAGGTGGACACTGCCATCCTCGGTTGGCCTGTTTCCATCAGAAACGGACCTATTGTTGCTGGAGTCAGCAGGGTGAAGACCAAACTGTCCTTCAGCTCCCTCAGGTGTCACAGGAAATTCACCATCGTCCAAAGTTGATGTCGAAGACAGCAACTCCATGGAGCCCCTCTGTAGGATAGGGAACCCAGATGCTCCAAATTGGAACACCTCGGGAGTGAACGGCAACCCTGATGGGTTACCAGCAACCACCAGATCAGCAGGTGTCACCGTCTTGTCAAACACTTCATCAACTGGAGACATGCCAGGGGATGGAAACGAATGTGAATGGACAGGCTTGCCACTTTCTTCTGTGTTGATTCCAGGGTGAGCAAAGTCAAATGGCTTTCCCGGAAGTGGGTTGTGAGGAGAAGAAGAGAGCGAAACTGGTGAAATTGGAAGACCACCTGTTTGTACGCCAGTAGCAACGAGTGGAGAACCAGGCTGAGCAGGTGTTGAGGGAATGGAGATAACCCTCTTTGTGTACCTGAGGTTGTTCTCTGCAAAGAATATAAGAGCATTGATAACGTAGTTAGAGCTCTTTGACCCATCTGCGAAATACTTCTTTTTCATATTGCTTGGTGGAGATGTCACAGTTTTGATGAGCAGTTGTGCTAGGTCATTGAAGCAGTGTGGTTCTGGCTCACAGTTGAAGCGTACAGCGTTGAGTGCTGCATTGGTGACGATCATCGCGGCCGCAGCCACAGCAGATGGAGTGCAGTGGAAGCAAATACGAGGCTGGAACTGTGCCAACTCACAGAGATAAATAGACCCCACCTTGAGATCATTGAGGTTGTGTGCCGGATTGCGCTGTTCCTGAAGCAGAAGATCAAGGAATGAATCATGTGTAGGGAACCCAACATTCCACTGAAGAGATTTCAGGATATGGGATTCCATCTCCAAGAACAAACTCTTTGTGTAACAGTTGCCACACCACTTGATCAGTTCCTGCACTGCAGGAATCTTGACCTTCTTCTCAGAATACTTGGCCGCTATCCACAAAGCGGACAACCCTAGTAGCTGGTAATGATGCTTGCGAACAATACGCAGAGAAGAATATCTGTCGATGAGGTTCACGGTGAGGAAGAAAGTGGAATACCCCAGTTTCAACCTCTGGGTGACATCGTATATGTAATCCAACAACAATGGGCGCATGCTCAACTTGATCTCTGGCTGTGAAGTGATCAGCTGAAGCTGCGGCCTGGTCTCACCTTCCAAATCCAAGTAGTGGAGAAGGATTGAGTCATTGTAGTCTTGTACTGTCTGCATGTGGGCTTTCAGCTCCATATACTTGAGGTTGGGATCCTGAGCAGCCACAGCAGCGTTACAAGAACGTGTGGACTGGTAGACGTCTGGAGACTCCATTGTTTGTAAAAATGTATGAATTTAATGTGGTGATCAATCCTGACTAGATATATAAATATATATCAAAGATCCAGCAATTCAAAGCAAATGCCTTGTTTGAAATCTCAGACTGGAACAGGAATATGCGGGGAAAAAATGCCTTGTCCTTGTTTGTCTTGTCACGCACCTTTAGTGTGATGAGTAGGGCGCTTATGTGTATGAATGTGTATGTGTGTATGTATACCGTAAAAAAGAACGATCAAAATCTAGTAGAGCAAGCTTCAAAGGATGAGATTAACATTTGTTTACGTCAGAATGATGGTTGTGGTGAAAAGGCCACACCAAGAAACGGACAAACAAAAGGAGCAAAGAGAGCAAATGCACCTTATGAAATATGAGAATCAATGTGTGAATGTAACGACTGAACAGTGCGGTGTATGATATCTAGCAATTCTTTCAAATCTGTATGCACACCAGGTGGAGAAGTAGATCGAATGACTGTGATCGTTTTCTTTTTTGTGTCTGAGTTCCAAAAGTTCAAATGTGACTTGATACTTTTGCAAAATGAGTAATGAAAGAGCAAAGTTGTGCAAAGTTGTGCAAAAGAAACCAGTGCAAAAAATTGATAACAACAGGAGTAGCTAATTTAAGTATGTGTAGCAACGATAACCCACTAAAGACAAGAGGAATAAAGCCTGTAAGATGCACTTGACATAAGATGACGGGGTAGTGACTTGTGTGGAAAAGGTGCAATGAGTAGAGGGACCAAGAAAAAGGGTGCCGTACTTTAGAGCATATACATATATATATATATATATACCCAGAAACAAGGCAATGTCTCTTTTTTCGATCTCTCACGCTCTCTCTTCTGTGTGTTCACAGTCTCGGCCAAAGAAAACAGATATACACTGTAGCTTTGCGAGAAGTCTCTAAAAAAAGAACGAAATCAGGGAACAAAAGAGCAAAAAATGATGAAGATGAAGATGAGGATGTAAAGTATGAAGAGGCCAAACGGTCCTCTGATGTTCTTACAATAGACAAGAAAAGGTGTTATCCAGAACAAAGTCCCCTTTCAATATGGGCTGCTTGCTGTTAAAAGGGGGAGAAAGAATATTTATAACCAAAGAGTGTACGGAGAAGCGGTCCATGCTCGCTCACTCACTTTCCACACTTTACCATCCACCTACCTTCCCACAGCCCTAAAGACACACATACTCGCGATTAGCTTTTTCACGCCGAGCGTCTCTCTCCATGTCTGTCTCTCTCCCCAAACCACCACAGTACATACAGCAAGCACCCACACGGAGGTACGACGACGCATGCTAATGTCGTAGTATGCATGGTATGCATATGCAAAGCGATTCCCTGCTCTAAGTGCATGCATCTGCACCCCATCTACGAGTATGAAAGGTTTTTGGTACGCAGTATGCACTTGAAAAGTTGGCGTCAGGGCTCTCTCTTCCCCGTGCTCTCGGCCCAGGAGGCCATCGTAACAAAATCTGGTGTATCTGCACGACCTATTGGGCACCCCCTCTCCCTCCTCGCCACACGCCCCGCGACTCGATCTCGAGGGGTCCGGCCATTGGGCCAGCCAGCAAGAATACGGGACAACGAGCGTTGGCCTGCAGTTGCAGGAAGGGCAAAGAGAAACAGTTCTGGATGTGGGGCCGATCCGAGATTCTTAGAGGTTGCAGCGTTGGCCGATTCCGAGGTGCGTCCAGGGAAACGGCAGGTTCCCAGGGAAACCTCAGCCGTAATGGGAGAGGGATCATATCAAGGGTTGGTGAACCTAACAACCAACCGTCCGACCACGGTGATCTAATAATAGAGAACGCTTCTGTTTAAGGCAATAGGATTTTTTTTTACAGGTGAGAATCTTTTACATGGGTGAATGGTTTCCTCCTCCGATAATGTAAAACTCCCCCTCCCCCCCTTTCTCCACTACCTCGATACAGAGCATGCCAATGTAACCTATCTGTATCACATTAAAAGATCAAAATGCTTAATCATGTGAGGAATTGGCCAATTGGCCAATTGATCGAGAATATCCCACTCTGTCTCGTAGATAAAATGTGTGTAGGCACCCATATCTGTGTGCTCACCTAATGTGTGGGCGGCCGCAAAACTTGGAATTTCACCGTCGCAGGCAGGTTCGCCGCGTAGCTATGGAGAATATTGCCCATGTCGCCGCACCCCTTTGAACAGGACGGTCTAATGTATGTCATGATACATCACAGGACGATTTCTGGGTTGGAAAGTAGCACAGTCTCACTGAGAGAGAGAAAGAGAGAGAGTTCACAGCCGTTTCCTTTTTTTGGTAGTGTGACTCGGCATACAAAAAGTGGAGACCAGGAGAGGGCGGCGGTCCACATATCTCAGCCAAGGTGGCTGAAGACCACACTCGCATCGCTGAGGGAGAAGGGGGGGGTGAAAGAAGGAGCAGGGTGAGAGAGTGTATTGCGCCATCTGCAGCACTTGTTTTATATCTTGTTTCTCACCCGTTACAAAGAATGTGATTTATTATATCTCTCCTTGGAGGATTCAGTGGATCGGTGAATCTTTACAGTGTTCGATTAGCCAATTAACTCCAGATATGCCACACACTCTATCAGACGGTGGCTTAAGCGGTGTATACAAGATTGTGTCCGGTGGTAACTCACATCTTTTGCATCAGTTCTATGAACCCTAGCTCTCAGGGAGAAAATAGTCTATACAAGCGTATCAATTATATAGGAGCAAAAGCTGCCGGTGATGGGTTCTGCAATAAATGTCTTCGGAAGACGGACAACAATGCCGTGTCTTTAATGACATAATAGCAAGTGCATTCAATTAATTGAGATACTTCTTGGCAAGCTCGGCTGTTGCAAAAGATATACCCATTCTATTGCTCTTCCATCTGTGGATGCTGTTCGACAAGCCTAACAGAATCAACCTCGGAACTTTCGAATCGGTTAGCCAGAAATATGCTCAATGGCCGATGAACCTAAACACACTGGCATTTACCAGGTAACTAGTTAACTCTTACTTCTTAGTCCATGTCCGGCAATGTAAGCTTATCAACCCCGAAATTCAAGACTCGGAACCACAGATGTACATCTACCATGTGCTCAGCAATTCCCCGGGTTCTAGTGGTGCGGAGACTTGGTGAGGCCATTTTGATATGGTTTTTGATGTATCCTAGTCTAAAACGCATCTCTACACGTCAACCTAATTAAGCTCGGAACATGCAT
Organism: Kuraishia hungarica; assembly: GCA_030567555.1. Lineage (NCBI taxonomy): Eukaryota > Fungi > Ascomycota > Pichiomycetes > Pichiales > Pichiaceae > Kuraishia > Kuraishia hungarica. Next base: position 153,083 of record JAJLSL010000031.1, on the reverse strand, counting down.
GGCCCCTCAATAACAGAGTGTTGCTCAGGGTCTTTCACCCTGCTGACGAAAATTTTTAACCTTCATCTGACACCTTTCTATCCGTAAGAGTGTTTTTTGCAGAGAATATTCTAACAATACTAATTGGCAGAAATGCTCATCTCTGTATAGTCTAGACCTGTGAATCTATTATTACCGAAAGGTCGGCCCTTACCCACCATCATGTGCATTACCTAAGCCAAGCATCAATTGATAACGACATGTGCGTGTCTTATGATTGTGCACCAGTAATTTATTTCTACTTTTGGGAGTCTAAATTTCCAATGAAGTTTGAATCTAAACCTATAGGCTTATCTGGGCTGTTCGGTTCGACTCCCCCCAAAGATCCGGAGAAGAAAGGGAAAAATCCAAGGACAAACTCGTTAGCCTAGTTGGATTTCCACCGCTTGCATCATCACCTAGGTTCTTGGGTAGCGTTAGCACCAACCCTGATGTATTTTTATAAGCCACGAACAGATCGTGGAACGGACTCACTAATGTTACCCAGTTACACTAGATAGCAATCAGTGGATGAAATAACCAAATCTCTCTTTAAAGCTACATGTTACCTACTCTACCAATGTTTGATTTTGAGCTAAGGGTGCAAGGCTGGCTATCAGCGTCTAGCTCTCTGGCAGTGCTCATATCGCTTAGGCACTAGACCTGATTCAACATGATTTAACGCGTAATGACTAATTAAAAGTGTTCTATCCGTCAGGTGCTACGAATTCATCCACACCCCATGTAGTTCGTTTCGGAAAGATTCCTTATGTACTCCAGCATTGGACCAATGCCTGCGTTCCTGGAATACGCAAGGTACAAGTGGAGCCGCAGTGTACCCGGGAAATTCTTGAGGAGAGGGAAAAAGAACTGCAATGATAGGTCATACGAAGGGGGCCAAAGCAGTTTCCAAGCACGAGAAAACCAGATCCACTACCTCCATACATATAAAACCTGAAATCTGAAATCAAACGTTTTGATTCTTCACTGGCCGAATCTAAGGCTAATCGCGTGGATCTGTATCGCTAAAAATCCCCATATCGGTAAGGAACAGAGACGCATATTTCAGCTGTACGGTTGATAAACGGGCACCCCATCTACCCAGGACTTAAACTTAGTGTAAGCAGACAGATGCTTATCACGTTTATCTACTTGATATGCAAGAAGCGATTTGACCATCGTCGCCCATAAACTCGTAGCTGATCTCATGGATACCGTTACATTCTCGGAGAGTAATTCAATTACTCTCACTTACAGATGGGCCTGTATTTTTACGCACGTTAAGAGGAATGAGGAAGGGGAGCTCTTTTGAGGCAAGTTGTTACGGGTGAGGTTGGCTTAGAGAAGCAGTGTTGATCATACACATCCCTTCCTCCGTAAAGTGCACAAGTGAGGGAGCTGACCTCTGAGCAAACAACGCAAGGAAAGATTGCCAAGCCACACATTACCGTGGGGTGAACGTTTGTATTGTCAACCCTGAGAGAGGAAACATATCTAGCATGATCAGTTCTGAGTTCTCTTTTACAACTATATCCTGCTCTCGATCTCAGCCTTGGCGAGTTTCATACATCCATCGGTACTCTCCTGTTGTTCTGGTGCTCTTGCAGCACACTAAGGCACCAGCAATAGTTTCTTCGCGGCAGTAGAAAATCACTCCATGCATACAGTCTTGGCATGCAGGCGGTGCCAGCAGAGGACGTCCTTGGAAGCAGGACAGGCGTAGATTGAACGGGACCAATGTATGGATTAACCAAGGCAAAAACAAAACGAGAAAACAGTTTCCTGAAGATTAATGTAATCATTGAAAATATAATCAATTCAATTTTTTTAATTGAGCCCTTCAATTGCTGGAAAACATTATGTGCAGCCCCAGATATTAGCGTGCATCTGTACTCTAAGGCTTGCCTCTCTCGTGTAATATATTCTCTGACAGATAGTGTGCCTCTCATAACTCTCGTTTATCAAAATTCCCTAATACAGTTAACGTATTCTGCTTGCAACCATGGAGATGACGTACCAGCGCATATGCATGCGCGTCCGAAGGCACGTAAGAAGAAACTACTAGCTATGCACCTCGGCACGACCGTTATCAAGAGATCCGGTTGCAGGGTGGGTGTAGCCTTAGTCCGTCAAGCCCCACTCTGTCAAGCCTCTACGGATAGCAGCAAAACCTCAACACTGATCCAAGCCCCATTTCACTAGCCTGTCTGTATCTGTTAGGCTGTGGTTTGCACTGTTGTAAACGCTATTCTGTACTTGAGATGGTATACAGCAGGATGTACTTTTATGCATGAATCCATTAAAGGGTATCAGGTGGTGGCTCCCTGAAGCCCCAATTCCAGCCTTTGTCATTTCAATCACGCAAGAAAACCAAGGCTCTGTCAAGCACACTGTTGATAGAACAACATGCTCTCCTGTGCATGGATCTAACCGTGGATCTATCCATGCTTTGACTCACAATATGATCTTTTAATTAGCACCACTCTTCTGGCAATCTGTGTTTTCGCCCCTCTAATCTCACCCTTGGTTCCGGCAATGTCATCTCAAAGCCTTCATATGTGTTACCCACTTCGCGTCACCTATATGCACTGAAGGTGATAAGCCCATAGAATTCTGCCTCTCTATCTTAATGCATTCTTGTATTCACGCACTTGATTCCTGCACCTCCTACCTGCACTAGCTCCAAACCCTAACATGCGGCTGCATAGTTCCAAACGCTCAAGATGGTTTTGCCCACTTGATAAAATGTTCACTACTGCATATTGGTTGCAGAGAAGGTGCCAACAAAGTGCTCACAACACCAGATTTCTTTAAAGAGCTTTGGCGATGCTATCATGCGTGGGCATTACTGAGAAGATTATTTTCTCTATTGCGATTACAGCCCCTCAGACTACCGGGAGAGATTCACATTATCCGATAGGGTTCAATACAGCTGAAAACTGATTGGGGATGCAGGATTCTCTGTAGAAGACGGCAGGGAAGCCAAGGAAGTCAACAATCATTGTACATTCCAAAGACAATAAGCATCATAGATCGATGAATACAGGTCCAAGTAATCATAAAATCGGGTGATTCTGCCCCTGACAGTAGTTACTCCGCACTCTCACCCTGTTTTCCTCTCTCATGTATATAATTAAATCATCCCGCATAACGAGTCGGCTACACTGTAGCGCGGTATGCAAGCCCAATGCTTTGTTCAACTGAAACTCGCGGAGCAAATTCTCAGGTCTAAAGTGATCTGCCATGTAGGATAACCACTGTGTTTCCAGGTTACATCACTCGCCTAGTGTGTGGCGAAATATGCGGGACGGATATTGAACACCAGCCGAGGGTACTCCTCTACTTAGTGCTATCTACCACAAGGTTGCTACCCAAAAGGTTCCCTTCCCCATTGTTCTCATCAACAGATCTCCTCATAGTCCGTTAACATCGCAGTTGGTAACTTTAATGGAAATGCAATGCAAAGCAACCACTTCACTGGTTCAATGTCCCCCACGAGCTAACTGGGGAAATCTATGGAATGACACTCTGCAAGAATTATTGTAGAAAGAATGTTTTATGCATTGATTGCCTCACCTGTCTTGTCTTCACATGGAACTTCAGCTTCCGCTTTCCAACTGTAAAGCTTATTTGAAGAGTCTTACGAGCGAGCTGGTTGATGATGCTCATGCCAAAAAAATGTACACGATTCCGCAGATTAGACTGAGCTTATTCTATCAGAAGAGATTGTACGGATTCTCGTGACCTAGAAATTCAAGTCATATACATCTGAGCCCAATAGTTTGGGGGGTCATCACGTCATATATGCTGTACGGATATAGACATGCTTGTCAGCACTACCTTCCACCTTAACACACGGCCCTTCTTTAGAAAACTATACTGAATTCAGAACGATAAGAGGAATAGGAATTCCGCAAAAGATGGAGTATGAGGAATCTCAGATTTTTGGTTGCTCCTCAATTCTGGCAAGTTCGTGTATCAAGATGTACACCGAACTCAGTGGAGAACATCAGTTGTCATTTGACGACATCTATACCGGCATACATTCCGGGCAGTTAAAGTTGGGCGGCTTAAGACGCAGGTATATATACGTAGACAGGTCGGGCCAAAGTAGGGTGCACTTTCTTCCAAGTATCTGGAGAAGAGAGGTGGAACCGAAGTCTCATGCATTGTAGATCAAATGCAGTGCCATATTCTATATCGAGTAATCAATGGGAATATCGGGGCAAAGGTTCCCATTTGGCTAAAGTTGTAACCTATCGTACCATACTCTGGATTCCTTTCTGAGTAGATGTTGTAGCATGGGGTCGTTGACACTCTAGTATTCTAATATCCTGCCTTACGCTGAGGCTCATAATTCTGGTTGTCTCTATATTCATCAGCATCCACTCTCTCGGGCGAAACCAATGTACAAACGAATATACAAACCGCTCTGAACTAGGAGAGTGAAAGATACGGTATTAAACAGCTGGATTAGTCCCATGATGATGTATTTCATGTCAGCACTGCTGTTTGGTACATTCACCGAATGCAATGATAAGTGTATTATTTCTCAAAAAGAGTAAATTATTGTGGTAAATTATTTCGATTCCCTTTTCATTTTCCCGGAACTTGGATTCCAGGTAGAGTGCTTTGTATAAGACGCTTAGCTTGAGGAGTGTAATGCAGGACTCTGCAGAAGGCTATTCTACACTTACAGGGGCTCACCGGGCTCAGCTACGCGAACCTGCCTACTTTCGAGCTGTGTGGTTCGATTATCGAAAGATGAATACAGGTGAAAATTGCAGAAATCAGTTGAATTACTTAATACGCTCTTGGTGAGCCACGCATCGTATCAAATACGGCATCATAGTGTCGGAATTTGACCATACGTTATCTTCGCATCAAAGAATAGAGCGTGGAGGCTTGAGGTGCACCATATAGGTTCATATTCCGAGGATCGCTTTCTTTGCCATACTTGGATGCATCCCGGTACTGTTTCCGCCAATGAGTCCTTGACCTTTCAGTGACAAGTTCGTACGAGTACGTCCACAATCATGTCAAAGTGGTGCCGTACGGCTACAACGAGGAGGTGTGGATTTGAAAACATTGCTCTCGAGATGAACGCCCTTCGATAAGATAATCGAGCCTAAGCCAGCCCCTACTAAAAGCATAGAGCAATCCAGTGCGGAGAGTCAAGAATCTATGCTTAGTAGCTGTCATGCAAGCGTTGTCTCGGGTTCAGGGGATACAGTGCCAACCGTGGGTTGCCAGAATGGGACTAATGCTGTACATATTGCCCACCTGCATCTATGTACGTCTACGTCTGTATATACATCAGTTATATAGAGGCATACCCCTTTTCCTGCTGCCTAATCCGTGCATGGCTACCAGTTCTGGGACTCTGCTGGCGAGGGGCGGATATTGAGTTTTGATATGCATTGGGGAGACGGGGGGAGACCATATAGAATAGAATGACGAGAGCATAGAGGTGGGGTGTAAAACTGTGAAGATTGACTGCTTAAACAGTATGGCTTTGGCTACTGTTTTGTATATTTATGGGTGAGACAATGGTGCTCGGTGTCTGTGGGTTTGAAATTTGCATTTTCGAGCACCTTAGCTGTTTTGAAGCCACAGGGCCGCGCTCAACTGTCTGATACCGTTACAACTGAGCTGAATATCATTGCATTCCGGTGACTAAATATGTACATCGATTGCCTTTGCATGATAGTAAGCTCAATAACCTTTACAAGTTGCTATTACACCTCCTCCTCCTCCTCTGCAACATACACTAAAGCAAGGTGTGCATTACATGGTAATGTAGGATGTTAAATTATAGGGGATGAGGGGGGTTGGAAATGGTACTAATTGGGGGCTACCAGTTATCACTTCCGTCTAGGCTTGGCTTGCATTGAGGTTTTTTTAGTCTCAACAGGGGGTGCCGCATGGGTGTGGTCGTAGCGGTAGTGGACGCTGAGGTATACGATTGTTCGTACAATAAATAGTACGAGCAATCGTTCGTAGTTGTAGTATATCCGGAATGGGCAAGCCAGTCCTACGGCCAGGCTCTTCTTCGCTCAATAGCGCAGGGTCGTATTCTTTAGGGAGGAGTTGCCCATCACTGTCTGCGAGAAGAAGTATATGGATGCTGTGAGGGGGCATTTTCTGGCCTGTCAATAAATTACTATTACATACAACACTGAGACAGATAATACCAGTGGTATAGCCGAGTAGTACAGCCGCGAATGGCAATGACACGGAAGCGTAATAAATTCTTTGATGGTGGCTCATTTGGACTTGCACCGAGTCTATAAAAATTGGGGGTGCAAATGGCACATTCGAGATACTGGGATATCTGGATATGAAAGACTTTGAACACCTCCTCTCCTGTACCCTTAAAAACGGTAAACGCTTCATCGAACCGCCTGCATTATCTGTACGCTAAGCTCGATCCAAGCGCACATATAAAGTTCAGGAGAATTCAATTGCAGCAGCCCGAATCCCTGAGATGGAAATGCACACACACTCAGCACAGAGCAGAACAACGCGACTTGATTGTTTACTAGCAGAACATTCAGAATCAGCCAAAACTAGTAACAAATGAATGTAGTTGGACGTCCTGTCAGCTCATATGTATCTCTCATGCCGTTTGAATCCTAATTGTTCGATTGTGGCATTGGCAATATTAGTTTGGATCCGCGCTGCCGCTACCTCTGATATGTCTAGCCGCCTTTCTGTAGGACGGCCTCTCCCCCGCCTCGTGGTGCCAGCGGTTCAGTGGAGCCTAGCCCGGAGAAGAGGCTCTGACCTCCATCTAGGAGCCCCTTGTACATATTTGACATGTGAACGAGGCTGCTACAAGCTATTGTCGAAATTTCATATTTCGATATAAGCAAGTTCATTTATCTTTAGATTCACTCTTGTCTTCATTGACGGGGTTTGAACTATCTAAAGATGGTGGACTCTAGTTCTCCTTAGCAGCTTACTCGGCTCGGCCCATCCAATTCTCATCTCCCTACTAGGCTCAGGCGGCCCAGGCCATCGTAGAGAGGTGCGTATACCAGCTCATCGCGTCTTGGACAGCGCGCGAAATTTCAATCACCGGTTGGCTTCTGGGAGAAAGGAACTCTGAGGATATTTGTAAAAGAGTGTGCCTGATTCCATGGAAGTGGTTTCGGATCGGACTGAAAGGAGCAAACAATACTAGTCATGTTTGTCTGTCGTACCACTTACCGGCAAGGGGGGGTTTTCGAAGCAGCGCTACGAGCAGCTTTCCACTCAACTACTCAAAGCGGATCATATGCAGCTGTTAGCAGGAAAGGTTCTGCTATTGTAGGAAGAGAGAAGGTGTTAGGAAGGCCCTCCAATAATCTTTCGGTATGTGTATTCGGGGTAGTATCAATTGGTACGGTGGGTATGGTGCTCAAGTATGTACCTCTCTCTCTTTCTCTGTGTCAGTCTTACTAACAATGAAGATTCTTACAGAGTGGTGTTGTGGGCCTTGCTAACGTCGGAAAGTCCACGTTCTTCCAGGCAATTACGAAGAGTAAACTTGGGAATGTAAGTATCGTTGTGTGTCATCCATACAATTGTCCTTGGATGGCTCCTCTATCTATGATTTATCACCTAACATCTCGTCATCACAGCCTGCAAACTATCCCTTTGCTACTATAGAACCAGAAGAGGCAAGAGTTGCTGTTCCTTCACGAAAGTTAGATCACCTATTTAGTCTGTATGGCTCAAATAAGAAGATCAATGCATTCCTGAAAGTGATAGATATAGCAGGACTCGTGCGGGGTGCATCAACGGGTGAAGGTTTGGGAAATCAATTCCTCAGTGATATCCGTGCAGTAGATGGAATATACCAAGTGGTACGTGGATTCAAAGACGAAGATATCACTCATATAGAGGGATCTGTGGATCCTGTAAGAGACCTCACCATTGTGCTGGATGAGTTGTTGCTGAAAGATATGGAGTTTGCGGAGAACGCAATTTCCAAGTTAGAAAGACATGTGAAGAACCGGGCAGGAAAGTCTTCCCATGAAATCAAAGCTCAGCAGGATGAGCTCGATACTTTAAACAAAATTTTAGAAAATCTAATGGAAGGTAAGAGGATTGAGAATCTGGAGTGGAGCGACGAAGAGATAGACGTACTCAACAGGAACAACTTCTTGACTGCAAAGCCCTGTATATATTTGGTGAATGTCAGTCCTGAGGATTTTTCCAATCAGACATCGGAGTTCCTCCCTGCAATCAACGCTTGGGTGGAGGAGAACTCGCCTGAGTGTCAGATAATTCTATTCTCGGCCCAGCATGAGTCACTCATTGCTGAAACTGTTGAGGGAGAAGAAGAAGCAGTTGAAAAGAGTGCTCTACCGGATATAATTAACGAGATGAGAAACGCTCTCCATCTAATCAGCTATTACACGTGTGGTGTTGAAGAGACTCGTCAGTGGAGTATCAGATCCAATACCTTGGCTCCTGAGGCTGCTGGTGTGATCCATACCGACTTGGAGAAAACCTTCATTAATGCACAGGTGGTGAAATTCAAAGATCTTGAGGAGTTGTCCTTTCCGTTGGATGAGAAGGTATTGAAAAGCAAAGGAAAATTACAGCGAGTTGGTAAGGGCTATGTGGTTGAAGATGGTGATGTCATTAAATTCAATGCGGCCAATGCCAGAAAGAAGTGAGAAGGTGAAAATTTGGTGTTTGCGATTGCACCACAATTTAAATTGCATGTAAATATACCCTTGTAAATATAAGGTCATGGCACAAGGGATGAGTCTTTTTATTATTATTATTATTATGCTCTATATAATTATAACCTCTAAACCTTAACATCCTTCAAGGAGTTGTAGTGCTCACCGAGACCATAGGTGTGCTTATAGTATACAAGTTTCAGCTCTGGCTCTGTGCTATCCTCGTTGACCTTGAATGTAGCCCTCCCACTCATCATCACACTGATTGGGCAGTGATATTCCCTTGAAAGGGCCAGAATCTCCATGTCACCTCCCCATAGGGCTGTTTCCTCTATCTCTTTGGTGTAGGCGGCGATATCTTTTATAGTGAGAGTTTCCTCGTCGAAAAGAAAGGGAGAATAAGTATCGGGATCAGCTCTTATATGATTTGCCACTTTGGAACGAAGCTCTCCCACTGTCACATCCACATTGTGCCTTGTCTTGAGTTGATGCTGAATACTAGCAAACAAACAATGACCATCAGGCTTTATATCGTGCTGTTCAACACCCGCAACTTTACAAAGTGCAGCAATGTTTTCCATCTCGATCTCTCTCAGATTAGGCTGAATAGAGGCTTCTTGTGATGCCTCGTCCTGCATTTTCTTTATGGCCGCCTCTCTCTTTGCCAATCTCTCCTTCTGCCTATTGCGCTTACTCTTGGGCTGTTGAGAGGCAGCAGCACTCTTGGCCCCGGCTTCAGTTTCTCTCTTTGCGTCATCTTCGTCCTGCTCTTTCTGTTCCAGTTCCAGCTGTGCCAAAAGCATTTCTGGCGTTATTTGGTCTTCAGCCTCATCATCCTGTGGTTCTTCAACGTCTGGATCATTTGTGGTTGTATCGTCTGCTTGCTGTGCATCTCCAGAAGCTAGGGCCTACATGGAGTTAGCATTAGCTTACACCAAGATCTCAAATCAATATCAAGATAGTTAGAAAACGATAGTATATATACTCACCTCAATCTCCTTAGCATGTCTCTGTTTAACTTCCTCCTCCATCTCCTGACATCTTCGCAATACCTCTTTCTTCTTAGACTTTGTGGCTTGCTTCTTCATACCAGTGGTGGTAGCCACCAGATCACGCAGTTCCTTTCTGTGACGGGCAACAACTTGCTCTTCTGTTTCCGTGCTCATTGTGAGAGAAAATTATGGTGTTGCCTGCTATATAGGTGTATATATATAGTCAGTTGAATCGAATCCACCATATTTTATCTTGATATCAACTTTTTCAGCATTAGAATAAACCTTGCCTCATCGCTCCCATAGTGGAGACAGCAGAATTGGAGACGCATAGTAAAGTACACGCATTAAAATCTGCAGGGTCAAGGCATCCATCCATCCATCCATCTCACGGGCCAATCTGACCGTAGTCTCCCATACTGTGTGATCTACGAGTCCATAAGTAGCAATTGATATAACGTGGGAACGAGGGGCTACAATATTATCAGGGAACGAAATACATAGGGATTGTATGTTCTGTTATTATTATTGTTGTTGTTGTTATTATTTGTTCACCGTTTGTTAATTTGTCACCGTGATTGATTGGAGAAATATTGTGAAACTGTGTTCCCGAATATTGCCCAGCTCTAGAGAATCAAGAATCCATTTTAAACAATTTTTTGTGGTGATAAACTTAACTTCTACATGAAATCTACATTATCTGAGAAACCAAACCCAATACCTCAGATCTTATTTAATATCTCGGATATCATTTATTCATAGTTAAATATAAGAATATTCTACTCTTATTCCAGGGTTCGTATTCTTATATGATTGATCTAAACCGATTAGCAATTATTGTCATGGATCATCCCTCCCCATTGCTGGTGAGATCTTATATTATAGGCTCCCCTGCGGCTTTTGGCCGGCCTCTGGCCGATTGCATAGTAAAGGCAGGCTTAAAGTAAAGGCGGGCTCACCGTGAAGACGAGCTAAATAGTAAGGGCTGCGTGCGATTTGCTTGCGCTACGCTACCAGGCCGATGAGGTAATAATTTTTTTGCTGCGGAGCGGCCGGCCATAGTTAAGAGAGGGAGAGGGAAGAGATGAGAGAGCTGACGGTAAATATATATATATATTATTATAGATATACACTATTCGTGATTGGTGTGTTGCAACAAATCAGGATATTTATTGTATACTTGTTATAATCAGGTGGACTTATTCTTTCTAGTTGCTTTTCTTTTTTGGTCTTCCCTCATTCTCATTACCCCATTTTATTAAAGGCAATCGGGAGACATATATAGCTAGCTATACTGGCCAGGCTGTTTGCTACTTCATAAACCCTTTATTTTACGTTATATTCCAAAATGGGTTGGTTCTGGGTTGACTCCCTCCCTGCATCATCAGCAGCACCAGCGAAATGTCCTATAGACCACAAGGCTTTTGGAAACCATTCGAACACCGCAGCCGCGGCAGCCTGTCCGGTGAAACACAACACCGTCCCAACCACCGCCCTGAGCGGGGGTCGTGGAGAGTGCCCCGTTAAACACACACCATCGGCTGCCTCCTTTGCATCTCAGGGTGGTGAGTGTCCAGTAAAGACCAAAGATGGAGAGTACCTCAATCCGCTCAACAACATGCCCTACAACCTCTCCACGGAGAAGGCTAGCGGCCAACAGATCAATCTCCCCACAGAGCGCACATTCTCCACAATCCCACGTGGAGAGCATTCCGACCAAGGTGTTTGGGAATATCCTTCACCACAGCAGATGTTCAATGCCATGATCCGTAAAGGCAAGGGTGATATACCCGAGGATGCCGTTGAGAGCATGGTGGATATCCACAATTTCCTCAACGAAGGTGCGTGGCAGGAGATTCTCGATTGGGAAAAGCCCCATTTTGACAAGACAAAGGTGATGCCTCGTCTTTTAAAGTTCACAGGAAGACCTGATGACATGTCCCCAAGAGCTCGTATGTACGGTTTCTTGGGTTGGCTGTTCCCCAACTCCTTCCAGAGTTCCCCCCCATTTGACAGACACGACTGGACAATTCTCAGAAACGACGGCACCGGTAGCTGGAACCAGGTCAGATACGTGATTGATTACTATGGGGGCCCTGATGACGAGGAAGGGATGCCCACCTTTTTCCTGGATGTGAGACCTGCGTTCGATAGCGTTGGCAGTGCTGTGGACAGATGGAATATGTGGTCTGAGAGGACAAAACCGTTGTGGGATAAGGCTTTGGGTAGGAATGGAAGTGAGAATGCATGAAGCTACTTCACTTATTTTCTTTTCTATTGGTAGGCTGCTTGGCTCGATTGCTTGCCCATTATCGTTTTCTCACTTCTTTATTAGGGGCGGCGTCCTTTATCACTTACTCTTCTCCTTTGTTTCCAGTTTTTGGTTGTGTTTATAGTTAATGAGGAATTAAATGTAGCATAAAGTTTTATCAACAGGATTAGTTCGTGTTACATTTACTATATACAGATTTTCGGTTTTGAGAAACCAATCACTAAGGCTTACTCAGATCTATTTCTCCTCTCCTTTCTCTCCTTAACCAACTCTTTCAACTTGTCAGGAACGGTGACACCCATTTTACCACACTCCCTCAAAAGCCGGGGCATAGCAAAACCCAACTGAGTGATACCCGACTGCTCAAGTTCTTCAACAAGGTACTCACAGGCCTCTTGGTTACGCTGTTCAACAGCAAGCTTCAACAAGAAATAATAGGTGTACATATTGGGCCTGCTGGAGTTTCCAGAGGACTTCTGCTTCATCAACTTGTACTTAGCAAGAGCCTCCTCAAGCAGACCTTGGATACTGTACCCTTCAAATAGGGCATTCCAGTAACCAGCGTTGGCTTGGATGCCCTTCTTCAACGACTCGTCAAAGACTCTCTCTGCAATTTTGATGTCTCCGTTCTTGGCCTCACCTGATACAACGGCGGTGTAAGTGGGCTTGGAAATTGGCAGCTTTGTGGCCTTCATGTAATCGAAAACAACTCTTCCGGAACTGATAGTGGCCGATCTAGCCATGAGATTGCTGAGGATAGCTGTTACGGTGAATCCATTGGCCAACACACCCATGCTCTTCATAGAAGCAAACAATGGGCCAAGGTCTTCGACACTAACGGCAATATTGCGCTTACGAGAGTTCTTGAACATAAGGTCAATGATAGTGGTGTATGTTGCAACATCGGGGTGAACATCATAGGACTCCATTTCTTGAAAGAGAGCAATAGCCTTCTCATAATCCTGGGCGTTGGCATATGCTTTCAAGAGCTTGTTAAATACCTTGATATCAGGGACATAGTCATCAGTGGAGACAAAGGACTCCAACAGCTTCTCGGCCTGATCCACAAGGCCCTTGTCGATAAGACCCACCAAAAACAACTCTCTGATCTTATTAGTAAGTGGCACAGAATCATTTGTTGGATCTCTGAGCTCCTTGATGACCTCATAGGCCCTGTCCAATTTGTTGGCAGAAATATAACCAGAAATCAAGTAGGCATAAGAGTTACTGTTGGGTTTCAAAGCCTCATCGGAACATAACTGGTCCCAGACCGTATCGATCTTGGCCAACTTCTCTTCAGTATCCTTCAATTTTGTAAGCGCAAAGAGAAGTTCATTCCACGAGTGCACAGATGGAGCAACACCAGACTCAACGATCAGATTCCACACTTCAAATGACTTATTTGGAATGCTGGCAAGCGAATACACATGCATCATCTTTGCCAGAGTTACCTCGCTGAGAGCAATCTCCTTTTCCTTGGCTACGGACACCAGCTGTTCCAGGATGTCGTTCACCAGTTTTAGTTTACCCTCATAACAAGCAGCTTCTGCTCTCTCCAACACAGTGATATCATTAGGATCAATGTTTTCTCTGGCAAGAGTTGAAATCTGTTTTTGCACAAATGAACGAAGCTCAGGGGAGAGTCTGATGTCATTGAAGAGTCCTCCAAGACGTCTTGCGTTGGGGATACGTTGGATGCCCAAGAAATCGGCAATGAACTTGGGGTCAACGCTGGATCCACTATCCTTACAGGCCATCATATAAGCAGCAAATCCATAGTCCTGTCTTTCTCTCATGATATCCTCGGAGGTAGCGTTGGCCACCTTCTGCCTTGTTACCACTACGCTCTCTGGGTGGTTCCTGATGTAGTCGAATGTCTCCACCCACATACTGAGAACCTCTTTGTAGCTACCATCTATCAAGTAGTCTCTCATCACACGGTTCATATGGGTTATCTGGGCCACACCGTGCTTCATGAGAATGTCGAGAACAGTGTACTGCAGAGTCGCCGTGGGGGTGGTACTATCACCAGCTGCTACAGCTGCTTTGTTGGCCTTTGCAATCTTAGTCATGAGCATATGGGCATATGCAGGGTAGACATCCTGAAGAGTAACCACCTCCTCTGCTGCCAGTGCATCCCCCAGAAGTTGGAGACTTTCATCAATTCCCACCGATTCAACAAGAGACCTTCTCATAGCTCTCTCCAATGGAGGCCATTTGCGACCGGAGGGGAAATTCGAAGACCTTTTCTGTGGGGTGGACTCTTTCTGGGCGGAGGTAGAGGTGGTGGTGGAACTTGGGTCATTGGTGGTTCCTTGGTTCTCAGCATCCAAAATATCAACCATATCCTCTGTGATCTCTGAAGAAGAAGAGGAAGCCCTCGAAGCTTCAGTTGTGATATCCCTCAGATTCTGTGCATGGAAGAGTGGACTCAAGTTGCTTGAGGCGTGGGACCTCAGCGGGGCTGGAACTCGGCTCAGAGTTCTAGAAGAGGCTCTGGCCGTCTGTCTAATGTTCCACATATGTGTGTGTATATATAGATGAGAGTTGCGAATTCAGGCAACAGTTGATAGAACTTCCACCTTTATATATTAGTAAATATATCACCAACAGAACGTTCCAACAATATTTCACAAACCCCAATAACCCACTACTTACTCTACCTACTCTAGGCAAGACCTGTTATCTCCACCTGTATCGCTGCTGTTATCCAGGATTTTTCACGCCATACAACATCAACCTCATCGACATCGAAGTGCCCATACAAAATGTTCCCATACTAATGCAGCTATTCAATACGTGCAGGTACAGCTCGCTCTCCATACTGTCAGTGAGTGCCTTGGCCGTTGAGGAAGATTAAGACTTTACGATATAACCAATTACAGTTATTCAGTGATGTCATGGAATCAGAGCCCCAACAAATATCTCGGATAAACTCTGTAAAATAGTGATAAACTATCTGGAATTCAGATGACCTTCCAATATTGGGAGGGATAGTATAGGTATGTATATGGCTCTCACTGCCTCTCTTCTTGGGGCTCTCTGCAGAGATACTCTAGTGCCGCTAGTTAGGTTAGGCTAGGCTTTAAGTTCCTATGAAGTTGACGAGTCTATGAGCCTCCATATAGAGGAGCAGAGTTTACAACTGGGTCACAGACTGACCAGCAGCAGCAGAAAAATGCATTTCTCTTATAAAATGCAGCCTGCAGGTATTACCCACCTGCACAACAACACCATTTCCTCTCAGCTCATATTCGTCGTATCTATATTCTGTCATTAAATCCCCTCTAAATCACCGTCGGAGGACCTCTGATCTGAGGTCTGCATAGCTGTAGGAATACCATGCCCTCTTTGTTACCCGGTTGAGAAATAATGCGAGCCTCACACACACACTGAGGATGCGCTGGGCCCCGCGCTGGGGCTCGCGGGCTCTCTCGTTCAGCAGGAAAGTTTTGTATGAGATACTTCTTCTTGGCTTGATTTTTCACGCAATGGTAACACACAGTTATGAAGTGACCGCTTAATAGGAACTCTTTCTGAAAGGAGAGAGGATCGATTATATTTTTCGTTGTTGGATATTACCTCACCTCTTTCTTTTCTGATTTTGATTTTATTTATTTTCCACCAATTGGTGACCTGCACAGATCAATGGTGTCTGTCTACTAGGTATGTAGTATTAGTATTTTTGAACACTACTCCATTTTCAACTATCCATGGAATACAACCATGGAATACAAACCAGTCCCTTTTATATGATGATAATGAGCCCTAGAGGCTCTACTATATAAACCCAGCTCGTCGACTTATAATCTGTTCATGAGAAGAAAACATGCAAACGCTCTGAAATATAAATTGTGGAGATGGTTTCGAAATAGAAAGTGTTCACAGAATCGCCATCTATATACTTGTGTCATACTAATACCAACTTACAGTAATGAAGATGTTTTCCTAGGATCATCTAGATCCATGAATACATATATATACTTTTAATGCACTAAATAAAATAATATGAAATAATTATTAATTGTACACTTCCAGTAGTTCTCTGATATCGTAATTAATTAACCAGTATTTCATTATCTCTATAATATACACGTACACACACCTGATAAGATTGTATCTGATTGAACCGCTCTCTCTGCCCCCACTCGCTTGTCTCCTTAAACCATCAACCAGGCCAATATCAGCTGTACCGGGAAGGAATACACAAATAGGAAATTGGTTCTCACCTTTCTCTGTCTCTGAGAGATGTTTGAGCTGGTAATCCCGCTTGGAAGCACCACATATCTCAAGCTTCTCATGAGGAAGAATCCCAATGAGAAAATAACACCCAGGAAGGCAATGTAGTAGAGAAACGAGCCCTTTACAGCGACACCACGCAGGAGCATCAACGTAAGAAGTGAAACATACTTGTAACCAGAATATGCAACCAAGTCCCAAATCTTCGAGTCGATACTTAGAATGTACAAGGTGAGCTTCAACACCAAGACGTCAAGGATGGAATACGCCAATGTCTGAGTGGCAGTGTAGCCGAGTAACTCCGGATGGAAAGCACCCTCCATACCTGCATAGATGGCCCACAGTAAGATGTACGACACGAAACCCATCAACGGGATGTAAAGATCAGGTGCATTGATATCGTCAAGTGGTGGTGCAAAGATCTCAACAGTATTGTTTCCTGCATCAGTGGAAGAATGGAAGATCCTCGTCCATGTCTTGTTTCTGAATGGGAATAGCACCAAAAACACCTTGTTGGCCACATATCTGTTCGACACTCTGAAGTAGTACTTTATGTCTTGCACTGGTAACACGCTGTTGAGATTCTGCTGCACATACTGTTGAGAAGCGCTGAAGGCGTTCTGGGAGAATTGAAGGCCAATCTGGGTAGTTGGGTCCTGAAAGAAGGAGTTGAATGGAGCGCCCGAGGTGGCACCAGAAGGTGGTGCAATACCTCCACTTTGAAATTGGGTGTTTTGTGGTTGGGGCTGGCCGTACTGTTGGTGCTGTGCATATTGAGCTTGTTGTGGGAATTGTGGTGTTGGGACTGTATTTGGATACTGAGGGCCACCAGCACCACCAGCACCACCAGGCTGTTGAGCATATGGGTTATACATGTTGTTATTATTTAATATATACAACAATGGTATGAGATATTCAAACAGAAATCGAGAGACCCAACGATGATGAATGTGTTGTTAGATCAACTGGATGGGGACTTTTGGGACCGTTTGATATGTGATGATCTGTTGGCTTGCAGCGGTTGACACAGAAAGTTGCCACGGTGTGTTAGGGTAATAAACAATTAAGCAACCAATGATTCAAGTGACGTTTCGTGGTATTCTTCAGTTTCCCTTGTAATTTATGTGGATCTTCTCCTTTAATGATATTTAGAAACAATATTTATAAACTATTCCGAGGGTGCAAGCTGTGATAGCTTAGAGTTGATATACATATATCATATCACCTTGTTACCCTGTGCCTCCCCATCACGCAAGGCCGTGCCCTAGGCCCAGGCCAGGCCCAAGCCAAGCCAGACAGCGAGGCAGACAGCGAGGCAGGTAGCGAACCATCGGTTCCTCATAGACGCGAGTGCAAACAGGACAGGTCCACGCTAGCGTGGGGGGGCCAACTGTCAGTGCGACAGTCAGCAGGAACGGCAGGCATATGCAAGCAGGAGAGCTAGTGTCCTGCCATTCCATCGCAGGGGTCTAGGAAGAAGTGCGGGCACCAGCAGCAGCTTACTTGGTGGCATATTGTGCTGGCACCTCGCTCCGCATAGCTCATTGGTATGATATGATGGGAGGGAGGTGGAGCCTGGGCTGAGGGCCACTGCTGTAGTGTCTAACCTAAAAAGAGAAGAAGCGTTCTAGGTTTAGGGGCCTATATATCCTTGGCAGCCTAGTTATGGCAACCCTGCATATTGGTAAGAACAACCGTTATTGGTAGAGCACGTCCTACCCACACTTGGGTTTACCTTACCTTATTCTGTATTGGTTGGTGTAGATGGGATCGGATGGGATGGGATGGGATGGGAGATAGTTAAGCCAAATTAGTACGCGTTTGCCTTGCGCGTCCCATCACGCGTCTCGCAGTGCTTCACACACATTAACTTTAAACTAGCAGTTCTCTTAGTTAGCGAGATAGGCTTGACGGACCCAGCATGAACGAGACGATCATACGAAATATACAAAACCGCAGCGTAGAATGTATTTGACGAGTGTTATACCTTTCATTGCTTCGTTGTTACGTATCATTTTCCTAATTGCATTTTGCACCTCTGTGGTCTACACCCCACCAGGCAACGTCAATACCACAATCCATTTGTAACATATCGCTCGCTAAGGGTATAGATCATTTCACGAGAGAGGCACTCATTATCTATATTTATTGTATTTAGCAGCAAAAGACATTACATACATATATTCTTGCATTCATATTACCACATAAACCACAATCAACATGTCGAGGCCTTCCAATCGTGGTTCAACCTCAGCCAGGTTCGTTAAGAACTCCAGAAACAATAAAGGTGAACAGAACTACAATGATTTCTCAAGGAATAAGTCCAACAGCAATAACAGCGGTACCAGCCTATATTCCAATAACCGATTCTCAAACCACAACCCGAATGGTGCTCTCTCTGAGCTGTCGAAAGCAGAACTCGCTGCCGAAATAGATCGAATTGATTCTGTGTTTGGCTTCGATAGATACGAATCTGGCCCAAAAAAAGTGGGATGGCTCGTGAATATGCATGCCAGTACTATCAACTCTAATGAAGTCCTCTCAGGTTTATCCGGTGTAGACTACTACTTCCTAGATGAAGAGGGTGGTTCTTTCAAGGTATCTGTACAGTACGATCCGTACTTCCTGTTAGTGTGCAAACCAGGAACAGAAGCTGAGATTGAGGAGTTTCTGAGACGTAGACTGGAAGGAACGTTAAAGAAAGTTGCACGTATACAGAAAGAGGACCTCGATTTGGCAAACCACTTGGTGGGACTCAACCGTACGCTTCTGAAACTGTCATTCCACAATGTGAGTGATCTTATAGAGGCTAGACGTGGTCTGATGCCATTAATCGAAGCCAACAAGCGTAATAGAGATGCAAAGGATATATACAGCAGTGTCAACCTGACCAATGATTTTTCAACCTCAGACCCCTCAGAGAGACCAATCACAGACCCATCCGAGAGCATCGAAGATATCAGAGAGTACGATGTTCCCTACCATGTCCGCGTGTCGATAGATAAGAACATCCGAGTAGGTAAATGGTATACTGTTGAGGCAGAAGAAGGTCATGTGGTATTGCATCCCAATGAAAAAATTGCCTTTGCCGATCCTGTGGTGCTGGCTTTCGATATTGAGACAACAAAGGCACCTCTCAAATTTCCTGATTCTTCAGTTGACCAGATAATGATGATTTCATATATGATAGATGGGGACGGGTTTCTTATCACGAACAGGTCCATTATTTCTGAGGACATCGACGATTTCGAATATACTCCCAAGCCAGAGTATCCAGGTCTATTCACTATCTTCAACGAAGAGGATGAAAAGGCTCTAATCATTGCTTTTTTCCAACACATCAGAGATGTGAAACCTACAGTCATTGCCACTTTCAACGGTGATTTCTTCGATTGGCCATTTGTAGAGGCCAGAGCGAATGCACATGGTATCGATATGTTTGCAGAAATTGGATTCTCTCGTGATGCTGAAGGAGAATACAAGTCTCGTTATTGCGTTCACATGGACTGTTACCGTTGGGTCAAAAGAGATTCATATTTGCCACAGGGATCACAAGGTTTGAAAGCTGTTACCACAGTAAAGCTGGGTTACAACCCAACAGAATTGGACCCTGAACTCATGACCCCATATGCATATGAAAAACCACAGTTGTTATCCGAATACTCTGTCTCTGATGCTGTAGCTACCTATTACCTCTACTATAAGTACGTTCATCCCTTTATCTTTTCGTTGTGCACGATTATTCCATTGAATCCAGATGAGGTGTTGAGAAAAGGAACAGGAACATTGTGTGAGATGTTGCTTATGGTTCAGGCCTACGAGGGTAGCATTCTCCTTCCGAACAAGCACGTTGATCCATTGGAAAGATTCTACGAGGGCCATTTGCTGGAATCAGAAACATACGTGGGGGGACACGTTGAGTCCCTAGAGGCTGGTGTATTCCGTTCAGATCTCCAGACTGATTTCTCCATCGACCCAACAGCAGTTGACGAAATTATAGCAGACCTTGACAGTGCCTTAAAATTCTCCATTGAAGTTGAAGCTAACAAAAAGTTGGAAGATGTCGAGAACTATGATGAGGTGTACAATGAAGTGCTGGACCAGCTCATGAAATTCAAAGAGTCCCCACGTAGAAAAGAATTACCACTTATTTACCACGTTGATGTGGCTTCCATGTACCCAAACATTATGACTACCAACCGTCTTCAGCCAGATTCGATGAAGAGTGAACGCGACTGTGCTGCATGTGATTTCAACCGTCCTGGAAAGACCTGTGATAGAAGATTGCCATGGTCATGGAGAGGTGAATTTTTCCCTTCAGAGATGAATGAATATGGTATGATTAAAAGAGCACTACAGGGAGAGACATTTCCTCCAAGGCGAGTTGGTGGCCCAAGAAGAGGTTTTGACGAGCTTCCATATGCCGAGCAGGTTACCCAGGTTAAGAATCGTCTTTCTGACTATTCACGTAAGGTATATCATCGGATCAAACAGACCGAGACGGTGCAGAGAGAGGCTATCATCTGTCAGAGAGAAAATCCCTTTTATGTTGACACAGTGAGAGCATTTAGAGACAGACGATATGAATTCAAAACACTTGCTAAGGTATGGAAAGGCAAAGTAGCGGCCAGTGCAGATGCGTATACTGCGGAGGAAGCAAAGAAGATGGTTGTTTTATATGACTCTCTTCAACTTGCTCATAAAGTGATTCTCAACTCATTTTATGGTTATGTGATGAGAAAGGGAAGTAGATGGTACTCCATGGAAATGGCAGGTGTGACCTGTTTGACAGGTGCAACCATCATCCAAATGGCTCGTGCTCTTGTGGAGAGACTGGGTAGACCACTGGAACTTGACACGGATGGTATTTGGTGTATTCTGCCGGCGTCGTTCCCAGAGGATTTCACATTCAAGTTGAAGAACGGAAAGACAATACCATTGTCCTATCCTGTTTCTATGATGAATTATCTGGTTCACGACAAGTTTACCAACCACCAATATGCTGAATTAGCAGACCCGGTGACACGCAAATATGAAACCAAGTCTGATAATTCCATTTTCTTCGAACTGGACGGTCCCTACAGAGCCATGGTTCTGCCAACTTCCAAAGAGGAAGGAAAGGGGCTCAAGAAGAGATATGCAGTCTTTAACTTTGATGGATCTCTAGCAGAGTTGAAGGGATTCGAGCTGAAAAGAAGAGGTGAATTACAGCTTGTTAAGAACTTCCAGTCTGATATCTTTAAGTTGTTCCTTGAAGGTGACACCCTCGAATCATGTTATGGTGCTGTTGCCAATGTGGCAAACAGGTGGCTGGATGTGCTCGATACCAAGGGCAAGATGCTTGAGGATGACGATCTGATTGAGCTTATTTGTGAGAACAGAAGTATGTCCAAGACCTTAGCAGAGTATGGTAATCAGAAGAGTACCTCCATCACAACTGCGAAAAGATTGGGTGAGTTCTTAGGTGAGGAGATGGTCAAGGACAAAGGATTGGCATGTAAATATGTTATTTCTGATAGACCACTTGGAGCTCCTGTCACAGAGAGGGCTATTCCAACTACCATCTTCTCTGCAGAGTTAGGTGTGAAGAGAACTTACCTGAGACGCTGGCTCGGTGACGCACAGTTAGAAGAGTTTGACCCCAGAACGATTATCGATTGGGCTTACTATAGAGAGAGATTGGCTTCCGTTGTGCAGAAGATTATTACTATTCCTGCAGCTTTACAGAATGTTGATAATCCAGTTCCACGTGTTGAACATCCTGATTGGTTGAGACGTAGGATTGCTGTATCAAATGACAAGATGAAGCAGACGAAGCTGGGTAACTTCTTTACTAAAATCTCCAAGAAGGATGAGGTGGATGACCTCTTAAAGAAACAAGTCATTGCCATCAACGGTGATAACAGTGATGCAAGCAATAGCGACATCGAAAGTCATGCTGCTAATGGTGTTATGAACGATGTCACAAACACAGTTGTAGCCGATATAGAGGATTTTGGCGCCCATGTTACACGGAAGCCAGTTAGAGTTATTTCTCGCAAGAGGAGAACTGGCAATACCCAAAGTGAGATGTTGGCACGCCGTAATGAAGAAGAAGAGGCACACAGAGCAGTTCTCGCCGCTACTTGTCCCAACCCTGCAGATGATTATCTTGGATTCCTGGCTCATCAGAAGGTAAAATGGTCCTTTCAGCAGAGAGAAAAAGAGAGACGAAGGAAGTTGTTTGGAGCCAACGGGGACCGTGCCCATCGTGGTGCTGTTGGCAACATTGTTAGAAAGCAGGCAGAGAATTTTGTTGGCTCCACATGGCAAGTGCTACAATACAAGGAGGCTTCATCTAACAGCGGAGAGATTAATGCGCAAGTCCTCATTGGCGGCAAAGTGTACTCTGTCATGGTGAACGTTCCTAAGAAGGTCTACTTGGAGTATAAGGAAGGTGTGTTGGAGTCTGCTTATACACCTAAATCCATCTCTGAGGCTTCAATTGAAGGGTTGATTGCAGAAAAAGTCAGTGCTATTCTACCCGGAAGCGCTGTGCCTTTGCCAGCGTACAGACTGACCATGCCTGAAGCGGCATTTGCTTCTGAAAGCAGAAAGGCCGGAGGTCTATTCAATGATCCAAGTGTGAAGTCAGTATACGAGACCGAGATCACCGCTGTTGAACGTGCAATCATAGACATGGGCTCAACAGTCCAGTTTGATGATTCTCAGATTGGTGCTCTGGGTAAGGGCTTGGATAAAGGTTTTGAACAGAAGCTGCTTAGAAGTGTGCCTAACAATAACTACCTTTCCAAGTTCAATATGGGTGTCGTGTACATCCTTCATTTAGTCTCGAACCAGTATGAAGTGTTTTCATTATTCAAGTCATGGGATTCCAAGATTGCAGTGTACGTTCTCAAGCCCACTGCAAATGCTCAGCAATTACCGACCAATATGGGCAAGATCTACTCTGAGTTGTATACCACTAAGAGTGAAAATGTCTCACGGTACAGCCATCTGATTGACTATTCAGGTGACGTGGAGTTTGAAACCCATTATTTCTCTGATGTAGCAAAGCTCTATAGAAGGTTTGACTCTGCCTGCTCTAAGGCCCTTGATGAACGCACCACGAAGTCCCTGTTAGCCATTCAGTCTCCTTACACTACCAAAGTTCTCAAGATTCTCAAGAGTCTTTCGAATGTGCCAACTATTGCAATGACAGTCAACGAGATCACCCTCCCTACACTATCATGGCAAACACTCATTGTGAAGAGAATGTGCAACCACTACCTCTCTCTTGCATCTTGGCTGCATAACCTTATCCAGCTCTCTCGTCATTCCAACATACCTCTTTGCAACCTACGAGTAGACTCCAAAGAGTATCTGATCGATATTGAGTATGCGAGAAGACTGTCACAGGCAGGAATAGTATTATGGTGGTCTCGTGAGCCTCATGCTGATACCACAGCAACCTTACCGGTGTTTCCACTCCTGAACTTCCCAGAAACGTACACCAATGTTTCTCTGGAGCTGAATATTAGCAACTTGACAGTGAATGCGGTTCTGACATCCGCATTAATTAATGAGGCAGAGGGGACTTTCTCTGCAGATGCATCTTCGTCCAATGGAGCCTTAGAGGCTGCTGCAGGTGGTAATGGATCTGTTGAATCGAGCACAGATTTCCAGACATTGGCTGAGGACTCCTTTAACGGGGCAGTCCTGAGCGTTCTGCGTGGAATGGTGAAAGGGTGGTGGGATGATGCCCTTAAGAACAATGCGAATGCAGACGAAATGGTTCATGCCTTTGCCAGTTGGGTTTCAAAGAGAACTTCCCGCATGTACGATCCTCAACTCCACTACCATGTTCACAATCTTACGAAGAAGTCGTTACTTCAGCTTCTGGGAGCTTTCCGTCGGATGGGTGCCCAAGTCGCCCATGTATCGAGGAATCGTATAGTGCTCCATACCGGTAAGGCTTCTGTAGAGAACAGTTATGCGTATGGTCAGTATATAGTGAAGAGTGCACGCTCCAATTCACTGTTTAACTACCTGGTCATATCTGTTGTACGCTATTGGGATGTGCTTATTTGGATGGATCAATATAATTATGCAGGACGAGGTTGTAATGAGATTACAGCTGAAGAAGAACAACATTTGGAGGGAATCAGTAAATGGCAGATTCGTAAATATCTGCCACAGGTTCTCTGGCCCGAATTTGACGACTGGATAGTAATCTTTCTCGATGCTTTTGTCAAGCAGAAAGCCCAGGATGCTAAGCGTCGCCAAGGAGAACTCAATGATCACAATGCCACTCCTCGTAAGACGCAGTTCAATCAAAGCTTAATTCAACAGTCCGCTGCAAATGGTACCGACGCTGAAGAGCAACAGGGTATGATCACTGAAGGTTTCTGCAACAGGTTCCGCAAACAGCTCCTGAACAGATTTCAATTCCTTCTCACAAGGCAAAACAAAGCACTGTCAGACCCCGAACTAAGTGTTGAGTATGCTTTCCCCTCGGTAGCAGGTAGCTCATTATCCGGTAGCCCCACATTGGAACTGGCCAAGCATCTCAGTCATGTACTGTTGCTGTCAAAGGCTAGGAACTTGGAAGTACGTATGCTCAGACGAGACCTCCTCAAGCTCTTTGAGGTGAAGGAGTTTTCAGAGACCGGGACTTTCAAGAACCCCTCAGCGTCCTTGTACATTCCCGAAGTTTTATGTGAATACTGTAACCATGTCCGTGATATAGATGTATGCAGAGAAGACATTGAAGGTATTTTCCGGTGTGAGAGCTGTGATAAAGAGCTCAACAGGGTATCTCTCGAAGAGACGTTGATTCTAGAGCTTCAGAGGTTATTCTCTTCATACTATATTCAAGATATGAAGTGTGCCAAATGTAACAGACTGAAAGAGGATGAGATGTCGGATTATTGTTCCTGTTCTGGTTCTTGGGAAAACGCTATCACAGTCCAGGAGATCTATAGGAAGCTGAGAGCATTTGTAGGCGTCTCTGAGTATTACGAGTTTACCCTATTGAAAGAAGCTATTGAAGAATTGGTTTAACCAAGCAGGATGCATATTTATTGCGATATCATTTTGTGATATCATTTGATAGCCATGCAAAACGTAATCACTTTCCAATATTACAAATTATTTACACACTTGCAATACATCTCTAGTAGCCAAAGTAGTTCTTCCTATAAATCATATTATGAGGTTTACAAATATCTCCCCACCATCCAACTATCAACCCCCACATCTGCTACCTGCTCGTAGATAAGACGCGCGTCTGCCAGCTTATAACGTGTGAGCTGCAGTAGTAGAGTAGTACATAGCACATCCGAAAGAGGAAACACATGCAATTAATCTATCTGAAAAATGCATTCTTCAGAACCATACCAATGAACCTAATTCTCTTGTCTACAGTTTCAGCCAGTTGGTTATTATATCTCTGATCAATATCACAAACATTCAGTGTTATTTGACCCACAGTATTTGCAGGTGTCGTCCCCCCCAATGCCGTCTGCAACGCCTTCCACGATGTCTGTAACCAACTTGGTGCGACACAGAGAGTCACAGCTTACTCTACTCAATGCGTTCTTGGGAGTTGATGATGGGATCCTCATGCCAGCACTAGCCTTGGAAGGGCCATTATCGTCAGGTAAAACATTCACCTTGACAAAGTTCGTTAAGAAACTAAGTGCCGACTCCAAGGCAGCATACACAATAGTGGACTGTGATCTTTGCCTAAGTAGCAGATCAGTGTTGCAAAAATGTATCAAAGGATACCTTCAAGTCTGTCGTGGTGTTGGTAACGGTGAAAATGATGATTCAGATTCAGAGCAAGAAGCAGCATATAGATATAGGGCTGGAGAACTGGTGGAAACAGATGATCTAAGCCGTGCCTGCGATGGAATCGACAGTTTTGTCGATATACTGCAGCAGATACACTATACCTACAACGTTGAGAAAACCGAATCACGGAAACCGTTCATATTTGTCCTCGATCGAGCTGACTCGCTTGGTGGTGCACGGGATTCGCTTGCAGACCTATGTTTCTCGCTGGCCGTGATACGAGAACAGAGCCAAGAGGCATTTGATAATATATCGTTTGTGTTCCTGTTCTCCGGACCAAGTAGGCTTGATCTGGCAACGGAGAGAATTCCACATATTGTGTTTCCCAGCTATTCCTCTGAGGAAGTGAAAGATATTCTCATCCATGGAAATGATTCATTGGCCCAAGTATACTTCCATTCACTCATCCGATATGACACCAAAGATGACGGTCTCTCGACTGATCTCGTAAAGTTTGTTGAGCAGTTCATATCGTTCATCTACGACACTTTCTCTTCATACTTGGGCACAAATATCGCTCTGATTGTACACGTATTACGACGCTTATGGTATCAGTTCTATCTTCCCGTGAAGAATAACAATTTCAAGTGCATACCAGGAGTGAATGATGTTATAGCCACCTACTCAAATAACAAACAGCTATTGCAATCAGAGTTTGCCGTGAGAGACAGTCTTGTATCCTCACTTCCCCCGTCTACCACCGTTTCGGAGACGAAAGTGACTGATAGGAAACCAAGCATAACCAATGAGCTTACATATGCAGAGGATATTCCTGTACCTACACAGAGTAAATACGATCTTTCAAGGGACACCAAGTTCATCCTGATTGCGTCATATTTGGCATCGTACTCTGATCAGAGACTTGACCTGCAGCTTTTTTCAAAACAGAGAGATATTAGAGCCAACAGGAGAGCATCTACCAGTAGAAAGATGAAGTCAAAGGGTCGTATGCTAGCCCCTCAAGGGTTTTCTCTGGAAAGAATGTTTGCGATACTCCATTCGATTACTGATGGAGAGGAGGAAAATGGCAGCGGCGGAAGAAATCGGAAGCTATCAGCCAATGTGGGTCTTATGTCTACTCTTGCTACACTTGCTTCATTGAAGCTGGTGGTGAAGTCGTCGAGCGATGTGTTAGGAGGCTCCAAATGGAGATGTAATGTGAACTGGGAGGTTATAAGGAAGTTCTCAAGGGATATTGGATTTGAGATAGAGGCGTATCTAGGTTGAGATAAATAATGGGACCCTGTATTTTATATCTATATTGTAATATCATTATCAGCATTTATATAAATGATCCATATCACCACAGAGTGTTTTCTTCACCACCTAGGAGAGCGCCGTCACCACTTGCACCATCTCCGGCTGTGCCTCCACCAACCTCTTTATTCTCTGCCTCAATCTCATTGAACCTTTCGGTACCATCAATCTGTCCTGCTAACACTCTCACTTTAGCACGGCATTTCTTCATAACCTCCTCGTATTTTGTAACATCCTCATCACTATTTGATACATTAAGTTTCCCATCTATATACAGTACATCTAGTATCTGTTCTAGCTCAGACACTTGAAGCAGAAGTTTCCCCCAGTTACGTGATTTCCTCAGTTTTGTTGGAGCTCCAGCTGTACTTTCTGCTGTGTGGTCACTCGGTGTGTTATTGTTCTGCTGATTCTGATTTATTACTTCCTTCCAATGTGATACTAATCCCCTTAACTGTCCAATGAAGAGAAACCTCTGGAACCCTGTCTGGACCCCTAGTTCCTTTCCTTCCCTGTGCAATCGTATGGCTCCATCTCTTTCTCCTTCCTTGAAGCCTTCTGAATAGAACTCCTCCTCCACATTGAGGATGTTGTCGAAATCAAAGTCAGACATTAATTATGCGTTTTCTGTTCTTTGATTCCGTGTTCTGACAGAGGCCATCTATTACCCCATATAACTGCTGAGTATCTGCTTCCTTCTCTAACACAAGGTGAATGCAGTAACGGGCAATGCAGTATCAGAACCGTTACCAGTAAAAGTGTATGTCAAGCTCCTGACACCTGTGAATACTTGGTGATTCAGCAAACCAGGGAACACAATCGTCAATAGAATGCAATATGTAAGAACCGGTACTGATGTTCCTTTTGAATATTCCACAGTTAACGTATGTTTAGCCAATTCTATAATAGTCCTATCTGGCAATGTCCTGTGCGTCTGAAAAATATCAAAGCTCATCTCTCGGGCTCATCGCCTGCAGATAAGATAACCCGATGAGGTAGGCGAGAACACGCTACACTGTTTTCAATTTGGCTTATCACCTTTACCTAGTTATTCCTACTATTGTGAAATCGGCAGGGACTTGAATCTGCGACGATCTTTTGACACAGTGTTATTTTGACCCGCTGTTCTATTACTTTTATATTTCATATGTATTGAAGACTTGCTCTAGTAGAATACCTTACCTACTTTTCTACCATGTACAGCAGAACTACAGCAGTGAAAAGCAACAGATCTGTGCCATCAGGCGGTTCACGGAATTTAGACAACGATGAAGTGGATCTGCTGGAAAATGACGAATTCACCAAGAAAAAGAAGCGTTCCTTGATCAAGACAGATGGATATGATAGTGACTCTTCGACTGAAGGTAATGTTCATATGGAGAACGATAGTGGTGATGACGATGATGACAGTGATGATGAGGATGGGGCGGGCGAAGAGGATGACGACAATAGCACCCCCATCGGAGTATCACACAACAGGAAAAATGACGTCCATAATGATGATGACGACGATATGTTTAGTGACGAAGGCAATGATGGTGATAGCAGACAGGAAGCTCCAGATGAACCACGGAAGAGTACTTCTGACAAAACCAAGAGCTCTCGCCAGCAACGCCAGGTGAAACTACTGGATATTGCCAAATTCGAGAACAATCTGGACAATAACGTAGAGCAGAAATTGGATTCTAGAGAGCTTGGCGATAGGGTGGTAGAGATCGGTGGATTAGAGGAGACGGTCCTACAGCAAGAGGAAGACGAGGAGGAGGAGGAGGAGGAGGAGGAGGAGGAAAGAGATGAGGAAACAAAACAACTGGAAAACCAGCGTATTCTTGATTATTACAACAACATTGAAGAAGAGGCTTATAGTGATATTGGTCGAAGCGATGCGAAAAAGAAGGAGGTTAAGATAGACCCCTTCAACCTCAACCAGGAGTCACGTGAGGGTCACTTTGATGAGTTTGGAAATTATGTTAAGAAAGATACTCAAGATGGTGATGAGGATGATAATGAAGACAAAGTTGTTTCTGATTCCGACCTCGTCGATGTTCGTGATTCTTGGCTGCATGGGGTTAATAACAAAGCAATACAGAGGGCAAAGCAAGAACAAGCAAAAAGAGAAAAGAGGGAGAGGGATAAGATATTACAGCAAAGGGAGGAAATGTATACTGTTCACGTGGAGAACCTGCTATCTGGCTTAATCCAATTGTTGGACCCAGCAGAGACTCCTCTGGAAGGTTTGCAGAGGTTGAATATCTCTAGGCAAAGCGGTAAGAAGAGGAGAAGTAGGAAGAATGTAACTGCCGAAGACCATGGGGAAGCAGAGACAAAAGCGAAGATTATCGAGGTCACCCAGCTGTGCGACTCAATTATGGCCAGAGGTATCACCGATGTATATGATCTGACAAAAGAGGAGTTAATTAGAAAATACACACAAGAGAGTGGCCTTGATTATTATGAAACTCGTGGTAGGAAGAGACCCCGCGAGGCATATGGAGAAGATAAAGGCAATGGAACTGCAGATGATGATATCACCACAGAGGAACATTTAGAAGAGCCACACCACCAACCTGGTTCAACTGATATCCAAACACACCAATGGGAGTTCAAGTGGGGCGGGTCTGATGAAATACATGGCCCTTACAGCAGTGATGAAATGCAGGCATGGTTAGAGACATATTTTGAAGGACATGAAGTTTATGTTAGAAGGAAGACAGAAGGTGCTACGAATGGATTCCAGGATATTGGAGACGTTGTATTTGTATAATAGTGTGTGTGTATGTCATTGAGACAAGACATGTATGTATAGATAGATTATGTTGATAAGTGGGATTTGGAATGTGATGTAAAGAACGAATGATCTCGTACCCAATGGAATTCTTCTAAAGGAATTCTGCTTAAGGAATTCTGCCGTCATCAGTCTGGAGGAGCCACCCCACACACAAATGGGCCTTAGGCGCCTCGACTGCGTGACGACGCGCCTCAATCACATACGCCATAATAAACTATGCCATAGTAATCGGCTGCTAGATGGCATTATGTCCCCTCTCTTCTCTACTACAGATGCAGGAATTACAATATGTGAGTTACACTATGAGCGATGAGGAGATAAGCCTGATAGAGAGGGAACCCGCTGAAGGGTAACCATCAGTGAAGATGGTGGGTGGGCATGGAGAGGCATGTAATGAACTGTATTGGTTCGTTTTAATTTTTTTTTAAATATCTGTAGAAAATCAATATATTGCACACTGTTATACCAGGGAACTTCTGCGTGAGAGTTCTTTTCGAGTTTGTATCGCTAGGTGAGTGCCTGCTTGATTAGGTTAACTAGTGGAACTTGCTATTTTGGGTGTGATATGAATGGGAGTCAAGACACTCAACTTAGGATATAACATACAATACGTGCTTGCATATACCAGATATCTCAAAAAAGAATATACAGGAGAAAACCATACAGCACACACAGCAGCTCCAATCGAGGAATATCATAATGAGTGCTATGCCGTCAACGCAATTTCTCCCAGTGCATGAGTTCAACACTATGAGTGATGATGGAGGGGCGTCTGAAATGTACTATGAGGAGATACCATCACCAGACCAGAACATGAACGACACCGCAGTAGATGAACAACCATCTCCAGATGGAAACAGACACACTCGAGATGCACAGCCAACCCAAACGGCAACTGGTGACTCTGGAGTTATCATACCCTCCGATCTGGCCACAGAATATGAATTAGAGAATGATATCTTTGATTTTGTGTATCATTCACTTTTGCATAGTGATTGTAGTCTTGATTCTGGAGAGTTGAATAGCATAATGTACAACTACCAACACAGACAGGTGTTGGTGAATGAGAACAGGTCTGTAATCGACAAAGCACTGATGGACAGGTATAACAATAGCAATAACCTGAAGATACCACCCAGATCAACCACGTTCAGAAGCTTTAAAGGAGGTGTTTTTGTGCGAGATGGAATGGGTATTGAATCAGACAGTTCACAAACATCATCCGAGAGAACCCGCACTTCCTCTCACCCATCGAGCTCTAGGGGGTCAAGAAACTCCACACCAATGTGCAGTAGTGATATGGAGATAAGGAGGCACTCCACCCAAAATGAGCACCGAAGGTCACTGCCCTCCTTAAATGTAGATAGCCATTCTGCGTCAGTACAACATATGATAATGGATACCCAGGGCATGATATGGGATTCACCTAGACAGCGAGACAAATTGTTAAAAGAGAGAGCACACCAGTTTCATAGTTATGCCCAGAATCCTTGGTCGATCAGTATGGCCAGCAAGTATGTGGATATGACCATTCCAGGGAAGAACGAAGAAGAAGAAATGGCTGCGTCCTTAATGGAATTGCAAGATAATGATAAAGACTCCATACATAATGAACCAAGTATAGAGACCACCCATCAGCATACCAACACCATACAAGGTGGAGACAATAAGATCACCGATAATAGCACATCTGCAATTAATGATAATGGATATAGAAACCGCAACTCCTATACAAATAGCTACCATGAAAGGATATCAACCACAAGAGATATCAACACGGGCATGTATATTGACTCTGTTTCACGGGCTCCACTGAACCACACATCCCCACCACGTCATACCATTCATTCACCTCCCCCTACCAGTTTCCCCACAAGCAATTATGTTGTTCGTCCGAAAAGGGTATTGCCTAGAAATAGTCAGTTTTGTGACTTCAGTAGATTCTTCACGCTACCAAGGCCTCAGCTTGTCCACTTCCAGCTTAGGAATCTTGTCACGTGTGTGGATAAGAACTCCATCTATTATTCTGGTAGCGGAATAAGTAACTTTGAGATCCTCAAGCTCGACCCTGAAAGGGGTACCATTTCCAGGGTTATTGACCCATCTGTATGTACTTTTGGAATTTGTTTTCATCAACTTACTGATCACCTCATACTAACATAGATAATAGAATTATAACTCTCCTGATTTTAAAATCTCAACAATGAGCAGCACTGCTTCATTATTAGCGGCTGGATCGTTCGATGGTAGTATCATTACTTACAGCCATGCCACCAAAAGCCATCAAGAGTATTTACTCACATCAGACGCCAATGGTATTACCAACTATATATGCATTCCTCGACACCAGAACTTCTCCCATAGCCTAGTGATGGCATCCAATGATAAGTACCTGAGACAGTTTGACCACAGGAGAAACATAGTCACAAGGGCTGATAGCATGGAGTTTGCCGTGAACTGTATCGCCGAGAATCCAGATGGCGGCAACGAGTTGCTGCTTGTGGGTGACTCCTATAACAGTTATGTGATTGACCGTAGAGTTCCCGCCAGCCGTTTCAGCACTTCAACTGCTGCATTTTCTTCCCAGGTTACTTCTTCAGTGGGCAAATTCAACCCAGCCGCTACTCTTACTGGACATTTTGACTACTCCTTCTCTTGTGACTGGAACTCCAATAATCTCATGGCTACAGGTAACCAGGATGGTACTGTAAGGATTTACGACAGAAGGATGTGCACACAGAGGAACTCTGATTCTCCAAACCACCTACTCAGTATATCTGGTAGGATCAAGGGTGCTATTAGGAATATCAAGTTTGACAGCAAGGGTAATTATCTTGCATTTGCTGAGAGCATTGATAATGTATATGTGGTTGATTTGAAAGCGGTGGAGGGTAAAAGTGAAATTCAAGTTGCAAGTCACGTCAATCGGGTATATGAGACTGCAGTCAACGAGGATCATCACGTGTCAATGAGCGACGATAACGAGTATTCAGACTGGGTTCTCTCAAGTCAATCTCAGGAAGTCACCAACTCTGAACTGGAGGATCCAGATGATATCTGGTCCGACATGGACAGTGAACAGTACTCTGAATTATCTCATGCTAAGAAAGATACAGCATCAGGTAGAAATGGTAGCATTTACAACAACATGGGTCATGTTTCTTCGAGCGGTTTACGGAAGAGACCAAAAAGACTTGCTGATCCACGGTCAAGAGGTGACCGTCGTGCTGCCAGTGTTAGTTCATCAGTATCCCAACAGAATATTGGATACCAGGCGATTGATGTATTTGGTAAAATAACGGGGCTTTCGTTCACACCTATTGAGGATGGGTATGGTGAGATGCTGACTGTTGGAGTGAGTGACACCTCAGTGGGAGGTATACTACAGTATCAGTTCAACAGTGGTGCGAAGGCATTAGACTTTGGTTGGTTCTTTTAGAATATGTGTATCTCTGGAAAACCTGCCTAATGAACTAAACTATGACTACTCGACACTGAAAAAGATAATAGACCCGTCTGGTTAATGTTTTAAACTATTTATTATGCAGCTTATTATACAATTATTGCACCGCGTCCTCTCAGAGACGTCTAAGCGACAATCTTTCCTCCGTTCACCTTCTTACCAGTCTTGGCGATGGTGTTCAACACAGTGTCGTAGTCAAGGGAACCTTCGGTCTTGACATCCACAGTCTGCTTCTCGAGAGAAATGTCTATATTCTTAACACCAGCAAGCTTGGTGAGAACTCTGTTGACAGCCCCGGAACAGCCAGAACATGACATAGTAACGTCGTAGTGGTACTCGTGGTCACTCATTTTGGTATGTGTGTATGGTATGTGTGTCTGGTATATTGTGCTTTAGTAAGCTGGATTGTCTACGCCAACAGGTCAATGTGAAACGCTAGTTGAAGCGCAATATGAACTGCTCCTGTCGTAATGGTTGGCAATGTCTAGCTAAAGCTGAAAGATGTTCCTTCTACAACTTTTAGTTGAATGAAAACTGTTTTGCCCTCAATATGAATGTCAATATCCTTCTCGGACCTGGGGAAGTTCTCCAGCTTAAATACTCCAGATAGATGAAATAGATAAGTAAGCATCCCCTCCCCGCCTAACCCGTAGTACTACTGCCCGCAGCAAAAAACACTCAAGGTCACCGTATATCACGTGCAGCTACAGCGAAATGCGCGCATGATGCGGGTCGATCCTGAACATTATTAAGGTGGAGATTCTCCCTTAGTTGTGCCTTAGTAAGATGAGCTTCCTGTCTGCCAGCGTGAATTGTGCGGTAAGAATCTTGAAGAGCCAGATGCAATTTCCAGTACGGTTTATTAAGAGTACGGCTGAACGGCAAAAGGAAATATAGGAGAAGGCGTCAAATGTAATTATACTGCATTATGTCACACATTGAGCCTCTTCTGCTCTCTGTGGGGGTGATGATTATTGCAGTGGTTATTGCGTTGGTTGTTTCGTCGTAGTGCCAAAGTAGTTTAGTCTGGTGGCGCCTACAGTAACTAGTAGACCCGAGCGTTTGCGTTAGCTACGGTTAACTATGGCCTGGGGCAACCTGGGGGAGCCTGCCGTAGAGATGAGCAACGGGATGCCCCGCTGCAATTATCTCTAAGGCCACCCACCACCCATCCATCTTACAAGCCACGCACCAGCCTCTTTCACACCAACCATAGTGAGTTGACTTTAATATTCCTCTCCCTGCTGCTATACACATGATGAAAGTTCACCAAATTGTGACACAAGTATGGGTATAGGGGTAGATTCATAATACTGCATTCATACACTGCATTAGTATAGCACTGTGGTGGGTGCTTGGTTTATTCACGCTTTTCCCCTTTCACTCCGTCAGACCCTCCAAATGGTGTCGCAGTCAGTCTTTTTCAGTTTCAAATCAGCAGACCAGAGAACCTCTACTGTGGTAGTTGAGCTATATGATACAATTGACTCCAGTATAACGAAGCAGTAAGTGAAGAAATCTCTTTTTATAGTATTATATCACACTCAGTCTAACAAATTTTCGTAGATTTATTGCAATATGCACCGGAGATCAGCATTCGTCATTCAGATACTCACAGGTATCCCGTGTGGTGTCACCCGAGTTCATAATACAAGTAGAAGGAGCAATAGATACCACAAACAATAAGATAAGCGATATTTCTCTCTCTCCACACGCTGTGCGAAGTGCCATAAGGGAACATCCTCTGTTGAGAACCGGTTATGTATGCTTATCCCAAGAAGTGACCACAAGAGCGATACAAAAGGAGAACACAGACAATGTGAAGCTATCTTCGAGTTTTTTCATTGTACTTCAGGATCTAGTACGATTTGATGAGTTACAGAGAAGTTATTTGGTCATTGGAAAAGTTGTCAGAGGTCTAGGAAGATTAACTCGCTGGTCCGAGAATATCACTGTAGACGCAATGGATACCCCATGTGACCTCGTATGGGTAGACAGGTGTGGGTCATTAGAGAAAGAAAAAACGAAAGATGGGGGAAACGACGAACCAGTGATATCTCAAGTTGATTCCACTGGAAAGTTAACTGCCTATGATGCACTTATGGGGAGAAAGACAAAACGGTTAAAGAGCAGCAGTTGAAGGGACCTGCATTCTAGGTCTGGTATATTAGATACTGTATATATTATGAAATGTACACAAATTTATTACATTAACACCCTAATCCTCCTCTTGGGCATTTCTGATATCGATAATCTCTGTGATAACAGTCCTTCTTAGCTCGCTATCTACAAACAACGCCTTAATCAAAACAACAATCTCATCCGTGGTGATATCATAGAATACACCATCATAAAAGCTGTTGAGAATAGCGTTGAGACCACTAGAGAGGATCACCTTGACATTTTCTAAACGATGATAATTCTTCAAGAGTGAAGGAAGAGTCTCATGAATATTACTGTTAAGGGCCGAAATGTCTCCTAATACCAGTGAACTGTTAACGAAATGCGGAGAGTTGAGAATTGTGGCTTTTAAGCATTGATCAATTATGGTAGCCAGAATATCTGATTCCTCGTCACCAATTGCCGTACGTTTGAATAATAAACCTAAAATGTACCGATAAAAGTCGTCCACAACTGCAATCACCATATGAAGCGATACCCGTTGGTTATACTCAAAGGCAAGACGGTCACAGTAGTATTTCCCATACACATCTTTCTGGAAGAATTCAGAGACGGCACCTGAGAATCTGTCTCCACTAGCTCTTTGCCCTTCAGAGGAGTAAGAACTATCATCTTTGAGCAAAATGGGCTCATACTGCCTTATCTCATCATAGAGAGACTGCTCAAGCGATATGAGTATACCCTTCATATACTTGTCGTTAAGATTTCTGGCCTCCTTTAGAACATGGGACGCATATGGAGAGGTTACAGAAAGGACATGATCATCATTACCAAATGATCTCTCAAGCATATCAACACACTTGCCAAAATCATTACTGAACAGAAGTTTGGAGTTGTAGCCATGAGAGTTGAGGCCACTGCACACTATCATAAAGAAACTCACCAGCACATAATTGAGCTTGGATAGAAATTGTTCCTCTATCTCTTCAGATATATCTGGTGGGAATGTGGATTGGTTCTTGACTGTTGCAAATGATTCAATTATGATGAATAAGTGGTCTGCAACACTAGAGGTGAGAACATATGGCCTGGAAGGGACAACAGTTGATGGGCGTTGTGATGGTACAGTATTATGTTGTGTAGATAGCTTATGGATGGGTTTTTTGGGGGTGGTTTCAGATGGACGTCTAGGAGAATTCTTTTTATCAAGGTCAATATCTTCATCCCATCCCCAATCATCATCTTCATCGTTATCTGCTGGTGCCTCAGCTTTGTCTTCAACACTGGGATCCTCTTCCTCTTCCTCCTTTTCTTCTATGAGGTTTTCATCATCACCCCAATCATTCCAAGAATCCATATTTTCTGTCTCTGACGGGTTAGGTTCACTTGACTTTGCTTCTAAGGCAGCCTGGGGCACTTGGGCATCCGATGGTGGTGGAAGCTCACTTCCTAAATGATAGATCGTGAGAGTCTGTGATACTTTGTCCTTAGTCTTTTGCAGTTCAATGCTCAGCTCTTTCACCTTCTCCACTGCGATATCGGCTTCACTTTCGATCCAAGCAGAAACCAAATCATCCAACCACAAGTCAATGTCTGTGCTATTTGAATGACTCCATTTGGTGGCTACAAGAAGTTTGGATAATTCCGTCAGGCCCTTTGTGACAGAGGTAGTAGACGATTGTTGTTGAGACTTATCCAGACTTTCTTTCAAAAGAATGTACAGGTTCATTCCATTATTGCTAGTAAAAATGTGTTCCTTCAGACATTCCAATACTTGCTTGAGAAGGTTTGTCTTCAGATGAGCCAGACCAAACAGATCATTCTTCATGTTCTGTTCCCCAACGTTTACAAATACAACATTAACATACTCAACAAAAGAGAGAATGGAACTCGCATATTGCAATAACGCTGTGTCGGCTGCTTCGTCTATCGCCAGAGGTTTTGATATCAGGGAGCTCTCTCCATGGGTAGTCAGCAGCTCCAGCACTAGAGAGTTATCGTTAAAGAAGGAGAATCTCTTTGAGATTGTGGTGTAGAAGTTAACTTCGGGTACCCTATTGGCTCCTGAAGATGTCAAACTATAAAATACAGTCACCCAATCAAGAAACTCCTCCAGTGAACAATCATTAACCTTGCTGTTGAATGTTGCTATTGTTCCACTGTTGGTGTCTAATATTGGGACGTATAGATTGTACAATGTCTTAATTAGTTTTGTGACTGCTCCTTCAAATTTTGTGACCCTCTTATCGATTTCATCTAATATTATTGGTTTGGCTGATAACTGAGTGTCATAACCACGTGAAAGTTGCCTATTTCCTCCTGGGGTATGCGACTCCAACACTTGATTGAATTCGTCTATCTTCTGCTTGAGTTTCTGTAAATTATTCACCATACTCCCGATATCTATCCAACTGAATGACTCCTCTTCATCAACTGTGTCCAGAAGAGCTAATTCCGATATCAGTCCGTTGATAAACCATAATCTGTTGGCTAGGTCGAGTTGTGAAAGGAGTTGGGCATCTTTCTGTTGAACGCTATCTAACGAATTGGGAGACCTTTCGGATGAAGATATGTTGAGAAATATCTGAGAGTCGTTTCCAAAACCATGTTTTATGAGATCTTGTTCAATGGCATCCACTGAGTAGAACGATACATAACTATTTATATCCTCTTCCACTTGCCGTAGCTGATGGAACGATGCTGCAGCCTTTGATTTCAGATCAATATCCATATTGAATATAAACTATGAAGTGAATATGTCTAAGTCTAAATTGTTTTCAAGTCTAAACTGCTTTTGGTCAATGTTACAATATTAAAATCATTGATAGTAGAACGGGATCTCAAAGTGGTACAATGGTGATGATGTTGGTGTGGCTTTCCTGTGATCTCCCAGCGCTTCTCCACTATGCGGATGATTCAAAGCAAGTAAGTAAGACAGATATACAGATTCTTCGGCTTCTTTTTATGAACAAGTTGATTGAGACTTGGTTTTCAATTGGATTTCCCTATAATTGGTGACATCCACAAGATTTCAAGTCTTCCTATGATACCAGCCAAATATTTACTGCTGTCTCTTGGATCTCTTGAACACTCCCAGATCATTGGAAACAGTCTCTTAGTTAACCAGTACTGGAGAACACGCATGCATACACGTTAACCAGCACTCACTCACTCACTCACTCACTCAGCTAATCACTCACAGGGCCCAAATGGTAGGGGACCCGATGAGCACTCCCACAGTATGACAATCATGGGGAAAGAGAGACACATAGAAGTGGTGACTTGAGATTAAGAGAAGTAGTTGGATGATAAGAAAGGGAGACTTAGACAGCAGTCTGCAAATTGTTGAAAATTGAATTGACTAGTAATTTGGAGGCTGCGGTGCATGGGGACACGGTGATGGTCCACTAGATGGTCGAGACCTACCAGAACCTACTAGGACCACCAGACACTGCCAGAGTGTTACACACTAGGCAAGGCCAAGGCGCTACAGAAAAAAATTCCAGACATAACCTACGTGGTGAAATATTTACAATACTGCAACGTATTCTTTCAATGACATTTATTATTCATGTTATAAGAGATTAGGATCGATCACATCAAACCATTGGCAACCGATAAGCAAGTATCGTTGCTGGCCATGCTAGGAAATAGAGAATTTCTATAGGTAATAATGTTAATAAAATGTGTTTTCAAATGCTTGAAAGTCACAAGAACAACTAAAGATTCATCTTCTCTTTGTTATATTCAGTTAATTGATGAATGTTGGATAGGAAAGTTTATCAGCATAGCAAGGCTCTGAGTGAGCTGAGTAAGGTTTTCATCATAACAAAAGAGAGAGGAATATTGGGGCGTTGTTGGGAGTGCGATACTGGGGTGTACTTACACAGTGGAGGTTGGGAGAATAACAGCAAGACATAGGCAAAGAAAGAACATGCACAACGAGACAAAAAAAAACTTCAACAGGAATATCCAATCAAGCAAAAAAAAAACAGCAAATACATTGCTCATAATGAATGCGAATCAATGAAGGATAATAGATCAGGTCCTTAGACCCTTAGAGCTCCAAAAGGAGAAAAGCCTAAAGGTGTTAATTTAGAAAAGGTATAGGAAGAAAAAAAGACTGGAAGAAATAAATAAAAGGCAGATGCCGATTGAAAATATATACCCTTTCGTCAGTATTTCTGGTAATTGCACTACCGAGAGCATCTCCTCCTCCCCCAGTACGGATGGCGGACTGAGTGTGCTTTGCTAGATAACCCACCTAATCGATGAGTTCTTGATAGGGTAACCATACAGATGAGCTGGTGAGGTAAGATAACCAGTGTAGGGTTTAGGCCGGGTGGATTATAGAGAGCGAGAGTGAGAGAGAGAGAGGGAAGATAGATGGGGTAGAAGTTGAAAGCGGAGGAGCTCTCAAATTGATCCAGAAATGGGGGTTGATGTTATCACGGATAGTACATACTGATATAAAGATAACATGATCTATAATTTATAAGGAAATGTCATGAAGTTGATATCATGGAACTGATATAGTAAGAGTCAACTATCGCATAATAAGATGAGTGGTACAGATAAGGAACTCGCATCTATGCTAGAGAGCGATACTGATATCTATGAACTACTGGTGAGTACAATCCCATGATCTTGATACTACTGTGTGACTGGGTTAAAGGTAGAATTTATTTTTTCTACTAACACGCTCATTTAGAAAGTAATACCCGCTGCAACCACTGATGAAATACGGCGTGCTTACCGTAAACAGGCACTTATATACCATCCAGATAAGAACCCTTCACCATCTGCAGCGAAAACATTTGAACAGATATCGATTGCTCTCAGGGTTCTCAACACTCCTGAGCTACGCTCCAAATATGATGCATTCTTAGAGTCCAAGAAGAAACAACAACAGCAGGATTCACAACGTGATGAAAAGAGTAGAAAGTTCAGAGATGATCTAAGAAAAGCAGAAAGTGACTTCATCGGCGAGGTGAAACGGTCGAGGGATAGAAGGCGAAAAGTCGAACTTTTGAAACAGGAAGGTTTAAAGAAAAGAAGAGAGCTGCAGGCTGAACTGCTGGACAGTAGTGGCTCGCATAGTACAATAGCCACCATAGTGACTACATCAAAAGAGAATCCAAGTAATGTTTCGTCATCATCAATAGGATCCAATGGTGTTGATTTAAAGGCCAGCAACATGAGTTTACCTCATAACGTCAGACTGAAATGGAAGAACAAGCCACGCGTGGGTGCTCTTATCAGTGTTGAGGTGATTTTGAAGCTTATGGGTGTATTTGGGGAAGTGATATCGGTGGAGATGGAGAAGAATGACTCGAAATCCAACTACCATTATGCCATAGTGTGCTATGCCTCGTTTAGTTCATGTGTTCATGCTGTTCTTCATGATTACTCTTTCACGGCAGATAAATGGGATACAGTTGGGTTACGCAGACTGGCCAGTTTATTAAGAGGGTGCTCCTTGTACAGTAGAATTGAGTGTAATTCCAAGGATCTAGGTGAACAAAAACCAGAATTGAGTGTGGAAGACATCATGGATGCCAGTTTCAAAATAGATAAAAGAGGTCTCAGCTACGATGAATACGTTGGTGTTTCGTTGTTGAGATTAAGCGAGCTGTCCAAGAAGGAGGAGGTGCTGTGAACGGAATACCACAACTGGCGTCTGGAACAGCACGTGTGTATCATATAACAATGTACTATAAATGTGAATGTAATTAATGACCCGTATGTATGTTCATTTATTATTCAACCGATATACCCCTACATAAAAGATGCACCATCGCTTTGAAAACCTCGCGCACTTAATCAATCTCAATGAACTCCGGGCTTCTGGTCTTATCCTTAACACTTGGGTATGCAGTACTCTTATCTTTCCTCTTTCTGCTTGACCTCAAACTCTGACCTTGGCCGGCAAAAACCGCCTTCTTCTCGCCATCCTCTCCAACAGCTCCACCCTCATCGTCAGCCTTCACAGGCACTACGGGGAATCCAAAGAATAACTGACCCTCAGGCAAGTGTAAGGGCATAGGGGGCCCCGATAGATGAAAGTCGTCGGCACCATTAGACTCCTTTTGCTTACCAGAACCAATTGGGGTAGAAGGCTGTGTGCTGACAGCAGAAGGTGTAATTGACTTACCAGACAGTTTCACACCAGTGCCAGAGAACTTTGTCTTGGTGGCCTGTTGAACGGCTTCACGTAACAAATCACCATAGTTGATCCTCTGGGACATTGCACCTACACCAGTTAAAGAGGGTGTTGAAGGAGCAGCACTGGTCCTTGACGACGCAGGCGTTGGTGTGTACTCCGGCTCAACATACCCAACAGGAGGAGCGAAATCTGTCTCCAGATCTGTTTCTATCACACAAATACTGTTACTAGAGCTTTCTGGTTTCACCTCCAAAATCCTAATGCTGTATATCTTGTCATTATATGAGATTTCAATTATATCATCCACCGACAACGTAGTGAAGCGCCTAAGAACATTCTCCAGCACTGCTTTGGGATCAGATATATCAAGGAATTCAACGCTCTGTGGCTCTATCTTGACAAAAGTGCCTTGTGGCAAATCCGTGCTGTTGATTTTGACCAAGCTTCCTGGGTCTAAGCTCAATGTGATCATCATCCATTGTGGCAGATAACACCTTCCCTCTTCTGCTGTGAACTCCAGCACACCGCTATGGGTTGACTTCCCCCTGCTCTCGTTTGTAAGAGTGAATAA
The DNA here is from genome assembly GCA_030567555.1 of Kuraishia hungarica. Lineage (NCBI taxonomy): Eukaryota > Fungi > Ascomycota > Pichiomycetes > Pichiales > Pichiaceae > Kuraishia > Kuraishia hungarica. The sequence goes on along the minus strand of JAJLSL010000031.1, from coordinate 110,684 downwards.
CATGGGATATCTTATATTGAGCATAGTGAGTTTGTTAAGTGCCGAAGGTGGCAAAAAGATCTTACCACCAAAGTTGGCATCGTCTTTCCTGGTTATATCAGGCATCATTGCTATGGGGTAACACCTGAAGAAATCTTCAAAGTTGGATGGCATGGACATGCCAAAATGGGATTGTAATCCCCCAAATGATGAAAACTAGAATGTTTTGTTAGATGGTCTGTTTAAAAAGTGCCACTTTGTCGTTGGGGCTATAGAGAACCTCTAGCAGCCATAATCAGTGGTTGATTGGTGATGCATGCTGGTATGCTTCATTGTGTGGCAACACCATACCAATTGTTTCTTAATCTATACAGGTGTACCAACTGACTATAAACATATAATCTCGCTATATGTTTTTTCCTCCAGCCTTCATTCTAACTTACCATTATATTAATTGTGGAGACCCCGATGTGAAGTGATAAAGAACGAAAATAACGAAAATAACGATGTATAATATACTCAAATCACTTTCTTTATGCAGCAGAGTAGCCGTATGGATCAATCACCCCAACCTTCACAATATATAAAACGAATATAGTCACAGAGTCTGGATAGATATCGATTGTGACCACCTTACAAATTGATAGCAATATTTCAATAAAATCACTGTGTTTCAATAAGATCACTGTGTTCCTATTTTCCAATACCCAGCTTATTATTATCAATAACTAATCAAGTGTCCGCACCCCATATTCACTGCTTAGGGATTGCCTGGCCCGGGGTACTACCATTCTCCAACCGTAGCCGTTGCACTTCACGCTGCGTTAAACGCTGAGTTGGAATATCTAATATTTAGTGTGGCAGCATAGATGATAGTTGGGCCTGGTTAGTGGGGCTAGGCTGGGCCATCTCAAGCAGGGAGGGAGGGCCCTTCAAAGGCCGTATTAAGTAACGTGATACTAAGCTAAGGCAACGTTAGTACGGCCACCGAGTAAGGCTACTACTGACTTACTTGCTATCTGCTGATGGGGCCCCACCTGCACCTCACTGCCTGCCTACCTGTGCGGTGTAGAGCTGAGGTGCTCCTGTAGGTTGTGTAGATGCCATATAGTGGGGCATACTAGGAAAGAGGATATGATCGGAGAGGTGGTCAGTGGAGGGATTGAGTCGACAGGAATTGGATTATATGTGAACTTGAACTCCGGTGTACTTTCCTTTACTTTGGCTTATTTGACATTAAATTATATTGGTTTAATTGACATTGGTCGTGTCTGGATATCGGGCTCTACATTTACGTGTATAGCATAGTACAGGTTGGGGTTAAGTTGTTTACGCATGCTGACTGCTTAGTTGCAATACCGTAAACCCTATGATAACATATACACTCACTATTACAATCGTTCTATAAACCTGCTCAATTGATATGACACGAACAAAGGCAGGAGGTGGAGGCTCTGAGGGTGCAATTCCTATTGATCCAAGCCTGGTCGCACCCTCAAATAGTACTGACAATCAAGCTGATGAGTATGATGATGATGGATTGCCGAATGTGGAAACTCTGAGGGGTTTGATCTCTGAGGATGATTCAGACGACCAGTTTAATTATGATGATGATAATTTTGATGGAGAGGAAGATGACTTTGACGATGACGACAAAGGGATGATAAGCGAAGATAATTTACAAGAAGAGTCTAATGCCAATGGTGGTTATGCCGATTATAACAAGTTTGCCGGTGGTAATATACACTACCAGAACCCTACATATACAGCGACCAGACCCAGAATTCACAATGACCTATCCGATTCAGACAACGATAATATGGCCAGGGGGGGCATGGATGAAGATATGGATGATCCCGATGACGATGATTACATACAAGAACGGGATGACGAAGAAGACGATGATGATCATCAGCACAGTCAAAATAGAAAAGCAGGTGGTCCTTCATCAACAGCAACAGCTCATGGACGTACTCAGTTTGCTTCCAATGATCCCGCTATTCACTTTGGATTCCAGCCAGACGATGATGACTACGATATAAATGATGACAACGACTTTGAAGAAGGCTATGACGATGATGAAGAGGCATTGGAGTTCCGTACTGCTCTTAGAGCTGCCAGCAATTTCAAACCAGCGCGTGTCAAAAGGCGGCAGAATAATGCTACTGGTGGTGGTCGCGGTGGTCGTCGTGGAGGGCTCTCGGCACTAAAGCGTAAGCTGCGTAAAGATAGAGAACTGGACCCCGAAGTGCGGGTCTTATTAAGTGAGGCAAACGAGGCGTTTGTGAGAAACGATCTTCAAGTGGCATTGAACACCTACTTGGAGGTTGTCAGAAAGGATCCCAAGAATTTCCCTGCATACAAAACATTAGGAGAGATATATAGAATGCAAGAAAAGCTCAACAAGTGCAGTAATTTCTGGCTTATTGCCGCTCATCTTCACCCTTGGGATGGTGAGTTCTGGTCTCAGGTCGCTGAACTGAGTCGAAAGTTGGGCCATACAAGACAAGCAATCTACTGTTACTCCAAGGCGATTGCCGCATCGGATAACAAGGATCTCAACGCAATTTTTGATAGAGGTGTGCTCTATAGGGAAAAAGGACAGTACGGTCGTGCTGCAGAGTCATTCCAGAAGTTGCTTCAGTTTGTCCCAGCTGATACCAATCTCATCAGAGAGCTAGCAATGGTTTATCTTCAACAGAACCGTATCAATGATGCCATTGCAATGTACACTAAGGTGTTGGACGAGAACGTTCGTCATAGGTTAGCTGTGGAAGAGAGGCAGCAGAGTAAAAGCAAAAGAGATGAACCTCCCTTGGAGCTCAACACTGCAGCTTTTGGATGGTCGGAGCTTAACATCCTAGCAGAACTGTATGGTAAGAAGACAGCGTGGAATGTTGGGATCAAAACCATCAAACTGGTTGCCAGGTGGCTTCAGCATAGGGAATCCCAGGTATTTTGGTCGGATTCCCTTAATGATTCTGAGTTTGATGAGCGTAGGCTTGGGGTGGCCAAGTACAAAACTCTTTCTGAAGAAGAACAGGCAAAAGAATATGATCTGCCTATAGATATTCGCATCCAGTTAGGGACCTTCAGGCTCAAGAATAGAAATGTGGAAGAAGCTCTTATTCATTTTGCATTTCTCCATAACACAGAGATGAACTTGACTGCGGATCTTTTTATGAGTGTGGCCAATGAACTTGAAGCGTCTGGTTTCTATTCAGAGGCTCTATCCTTCTACAGCCCTGTATCTTACGTGGAGTCTTACCATACACCAGACCTCACTTTGAGTATTGCCAAATGTCTTAGAGAGACAGACGATTTGGAACAGGCCAAAGCGGCATACTCCAAGGTTCTTTCTAGTGACCCCAAGAACGTAGATGTGTTGGTTGCACTTAGTGAAATCCACTTTTTGTTGAAGGAGGAGAGTCTGAGCAACGAGTATTGGAAGCGGGCTCAGGAGATAAGAGCTGTAAGCCGGCACAGAAGAGTGGGAGGTGAAAATGGCGGTGAAGAATACGATGGTGCAGAGTTGGATGATGAAGACGACTTGATGAGCGATTACGAGTATGATGAGTCGTCTGGTTCAAGGCAACTTCCCACAGGTTCTTCTGCTGATGACCAGGCATTAATTGCTGATCTTCCCAAACGCCAATCCTTGAAGAACCGTCGTAAGAGAGAGCCTGTCACTCTTAGTGAATGGCATGCATTGGAACAACGCTCACGTACCCGTGTAGGTGAAAAATACCGTCGGGCTAATGAACTTCTTCCGAGTGTTGAGAAGGGTGATTCAATGGCTGTTAATATGTGGATTGACCATGTCAGTGAACTGGTGGAAGTGTTTTCTACATGTCGGGTCTTCTTCAACTCTTCAGAGCGTGCAAAGAAGTACCGTAGTGTTCTCGGTAGGAGAAGAAATGCTCGGCTCAATATTGATCAAAAGCTTAGAAGAATGACTTATTTGCAGGAAGAGATTGCCCTTGACAAGGAAACATCGTCTCATGGCAGCAATGGCAGTTTAGAGGTGTCGGAGGTAGAATTCCGTGGTGTTACACATGAGCAATGGTTTGACCTATTTATGAAGTATGCATTGGTGTTGGCCAAATATGAGCACAATGCTGCTGACGCTGCAACTGTCCATGAGACCGCAAGGAATGTCAATGTGTTCCAACGTGATCCAAGAAACGAAGTTGTTATTGCGCTAGTTGGTGTTTCCATCGGGCTCCAAAGTGGGGATCATCTGATGATGTTGAACGAGTTACGCCAGCTCCAAAACACATATCAGTTCTCACCACAAGCGCTTAGACTGTTCATGGCGGCATTTCCATCTGGTCAAGATATGTGTAGTACGTTTGCCGATACTGCCAACCAGAAGTTTGTCCTTCGTCAGATCAAAGCATTTGATAGTTTGAGGTCTGGCCGGAAGATCACAGGAATGGCCACTTTGGTCAACACGGATTTTGATGTTTCCACAGTACACCCACTGCTTGTACATTTATACTCTTCATTTCTGCTGGTGAACAAAAGTTACATCAGCAGTTTAGGGTATGAGTTGAAAAACTACATGGATTTCCCACAGGATCCAATGGTTTGTTTCAGTATCGGAGTGAGTCATCTCCATAGGTCCATGCAGAGACTCACCACCAATAGGCACCTTCAAGTCCTACAAGGTATGTCATTTCTATTGGAATATAAGAGATTGCGTACTTTGAATGGAACAGCCTATGAGGAGATGGAATGTGACTATAATATGGGACGTGCTTTCCACCTTCTTGGGCTCACTACCCTTGCCATTGAGTTTTATGGCAAGGTGTTGGAAGCCAAAGGCATTGAGGAGAAGTACAACTTAAGCAGAGATGCGGCATACAATTTGTCTCTTCTTTACAGTGCTAGTGGCAATAGGAAGCTAGCAGATGAGATTATCACAAAGTATCTAACGATATGAGAAGAAGTTTGTAATTTTATTTTGTGTTATTTTGTAAAATATAATGAATGATGAACTAATTATGTAAATGTCTTTTCAAATTTTTAGAGAAATTTTTAGGGAAATATTTAGAGTTATATGAAAAATAATATATTCTCCTCGGATAACATTTCCGAGCCCCATATATATTGATCTTCAAAAACACACGTTCACTATTTACAATGTCTATTGAAAAAACAAAACACGGAATTAATTATACATACCCACATATATCTCGTGAAATACATTTAACCGGAACCTCTTAAATAATCATTCATAATATTGAGATTGATCTTCTTGGAAGGTAGAGACAGCCAGCCACCTCTCCTGCCTTCCTCCCTCCCCCAGCACATCCCATTCCCACACTGCAGGAAGTGCATTTACCACTTGTCTATCGCTGGGCTTGCTTCTGCCCCCCTTCCCTCTTCCCCCTATGTCTCTCCTTCTTTTATCTCCCTGCAAGCAATATGATTACCGGATTGGGACACCGTCGCAGAGGGTAAGGAGGTGGCCGCTGCCTTTCCCCGTACAGCACCACACATAGTACAGGATAGCAGATGGGAGAGGGGATGAGAGTACCTCTCTGTAAGGACCTTGGCAGAGGGTAAAGGCGTATATTAAGTTATAGATAAGGAGAGAGGGATACATGTAAGTGGAGACAAGATATACCTTTATTTCGAGCAGCTGATGAGTATACTACTATAGGGTATATTTACGGACACAATTGGTTACTGTGAGTTTGAAATTGAGGAAATAATAGCAGCTGTGTACTTTGATTTGAGCAGTCAGTCCCAAGAGGTCTATCACACTGCCACAACAGCCACCTATATATATACATATACACATAGAAAGCAGAAAAGAATAAAGAGGATCTGTTTATAACACCTGAATTTGTCATCATCCATTGAATTCTATCAAGATGCCTCCTCTTATATCACCACAGGTAAGTTTAGCACTCTTGACAGAGGTGATGCTCACCGATTTGTTTCCCTTTCCCTCTCCCTATGCAACCACTGACATCAATTTGTTTTTATAGATGAGGCTCAAGTCCTCACTTAAAATGGCCATTTCCCGTCTCAGATTTGTTCAGACTAAAAAGTCAGCCATCGCCAAGCAACAGAGACGTCAAATGGCCGATCTCCTCAAACAGGGGAAACTGGAGAGTGCCAGAATAAGGGTGGAAAATATCATTAGAGATGATATCTTGATAGAGCTGTTAGAGTACCTGGAATTGTATTGTGAGCTTCTACTTGCAAGAATTGGTTTGCTCACCTCGCCAACACCTGCACCATCATCAAAGGATGAGGAGCCTCTCGTAACATGTGACGCTGGTCTGGAAGAGGCGGTTAAAGCAATCATATTTGCAGCACAGTACACTGAAATCAAGGAGTTGATCGCCATTAGAGATATACTAGCACATCGCTTTGGCAAAGAGTTCACACACGATGCACTCAACAATACAGACAACGTTGTTCCATCCCGTATCATCAGCAGATGTTCTGTGGCCCCTCCATCTGAACAGCTAGTTACATTATATCTCTCGGAGATTGCCAAAGCCTATGGAGTCAAGTTTGATGGAATCATTTTGGACGACGAGGAAGAGGTTGTGAATGGCGATGAAGCAAACGAGCAAGATGATGATGATGACGACTATGACGATGGCCCCAGCAATGGTGGAATTGCTGTACTGGAACCACCATTAGAGGCCGAAATTGATGACGAGCAGTTGTTGGCTGCGGGTGGAGCAGATGGATCAGACATAACAGAGGATGAGCCAATTAATGTTCAGCCGCCGGCAAAGCGTACTGATAATCCTAGACCTTCTGTTACAGTACCCAAGGGCATCCATGTGACTTTCAAGAAGAGATTAAGTGATACAGGGCTTAAAAGCAACACTACTCCTGCCTATCAAAAGAAGACGGATGATGAATTTGATGATTTGAAGAAACGGTTTGCGGCCCTTAAGAGGAATTAGCACAAGTTTGGGGATAATTTGTCAAAGTATATATATATGTATAATCACTGTCATCATGAAATATCTGACTGAATCTGTGATAACTACAGAACTTGTAACTACTTATAAATATTTTTCACTCATCAGCATTCATTTAGAGTAAGCTGGCTCCCTACTTTACAAAGGAAGACAGCTATCTCTGTACTATATACAATACGGGTGTATGTCCAGTGGGTATACAAAATCGGACACCAAGTAGGGTAAATGAAAGAGGTGAAAGAGCACCAAAAAACCGAGACCTTAAATACCACAATGCAAAAACAAAAAGTAGTAAAAAAACCAGGAAAGAAAACCGTTGTTAAAAAGAGAACCCCAAGAAACCGACGCTGTATTATATAGATGTAAATGCCATGGTGACTACTATCATGATTAGACTCATCTATAACACCTCTAGTTGATTTTGATCATTTCCATACAAGCGAGTCCTTTAGATCAAGAACTCATTCAACTCAACAGATGCACCGCCAACCATTTCACTGAATGCTCTGCCACTTCTAAGGGAGCGTTTGTTAATAGCTCTTCTGATAACATTAAGCTTGCCCATTGATGAAATCTTGCCTGCTGAGACAGCAGATTGACGAAGGTGAGGTTCAGATGAGTTGAGATGAGATCCCATCATGTTGTTTCCAACATCAAGAAGTGCAAGATTGGCCTCTTCATGATAACGGTATTCAAGCTGTGAAGGACACTTGCTGAATGGGAACAATGGAACTGTGGCTGAAGAGGGAGTAGATGGTAAAGGTGATGTAGAGCGCACGGAGGAGGAAGGAGAGGCATCTTCTCCATTCTCTGATGGAGAAGAGGCAGAAAAAGCATCGTCATCTTCCTCTTCCTTTTCTGAAAGGAGATCTGCATCATCGTACTGGAAGAAGTCATCCAGGTTTTCCTCCTCAATACCAGCATCAAGCTCGCTTTGTTTCTCAGCAGACATAACAACGGAAGCAGTAGCTAGAGAGGTGGCAGCGGCAGATTCCAAAGAAGGTGTTGATACAGCAGTATCTGTGGGCTGAACCAAAGCAGTTTCAACAGCATGCAGCGATGAAGCAACTTCTGCGACAGGTGCTGTAGGGACGGTGGGCACTGCAGTGTTAAAAGTAAACCTTGTGTTGATTCCATGGGCCTTCTGGGATGTAAGAAGACTAAAGGAGGATGAAATATCTGGAGAGCCCATTGGCCACCTTTGAGCGTTTTCGTTGTGCTTGGAGGCAATGAGGGACTGCAGCCTATCCGAGATAGGTGTACCCTGGTTGTTGTTCACCTCTTCGACATCTTCCATCATATCACTGTTTGCAAGAGGCGAAGCATGTGATGGCGAAAGGATGTCTTCCTCCTCAGAGGTATTAGTGTATTGAATGTAATTGAGAATCCTTCCAACGGGATCACTTTCTACAGCAGAGGAGTACATATCCTCAATACTCATGATGTCGTGTGCGATATTCAACTCCATGTTATCTTCATTTTCAATGATGCTGTCGCCATTGAAGGCACTCAGCTCACGCAACTGCATCAACCTCCGTCTTCTCTCTTCTCTCATCTGTGTTCTCATCTGTGTTCTTAGCTGAGTAGATGGCCCTGTCTGAAAGAGAGGCGTCACATCATCATCGTCCTCATCGTACTCTTCCTCGGCTTCTTCTGTAATGAATATTTGCTGAGAAGCAGGAGCTGAAAACAACCTTGATACCTCTGATGTGGAGATATTCGTCATGCTGATGGCTTGAACAGCAGTGTTGATAGCTAGACCGCTCTTCTTTGCTGGCTTTGCCACTTTGGGCTGCTTCTGCTGTTTTGGCATTTTCTGTGATTTCTGTGTCTTGCTTTGAGTGGCAACGACAGCCTCTGTGGGCTGAGACTTCTCAACCTCTTTGACTTCTTGGGTGAAGGCCTCGACAGTCTGTACTTTGGTCTCATCATTGACAGATACCTCAATCTTCACAGCCTTGTCTTCCAGCTTTTTAGCCTTTGGTTTCTTGGCCACTGGTAGCTCAACTTTCACGGCATCCTGTGCCGGTTGTACATCAAGGGAGTTTTTCTCCTCATCTGCAATTTCATCTCTGTGCCTCTTAGTAGTCTTTTTATTCTCCACCTTGGCAGTCTTAGCCTTTGTTGGCTTGGCTGTCTCAGGAGGTGGCGAAGGAAGTGACTTTGAGGCAGCTGCTGTCCTCGAGGAGGACCTGGTATGATATCTGTGTCGCTGTTCCTCGACTGCAGCAATGGGAGACTCGGAGGGAGGAGAAGCAGGTGTGGTAACATCCAATGTGGATGAGGATGAATACCTTCTACTGCTCCTTCTCCTGGTCCTCACTTCCGCAACACCTTGTGATGCCTCAGTAGCAATAGAGTCTGCATTGTTCTTATTAATACTTGGTCGCTTGACAACAGGCACCGCCAGAGACTCTTTTGCTCTCTCTGACAGGTGCCGGGAACGACTTGACTTACGAAGAGGTGCCTGGGAACTCATTGTACTCAATACAATGCTTTTCATGCGCACAAATGTATATGGCTCAAAAATGAACTTTGTCGATAACGTCACTGATGTGAGTTTTGCAGCTAATGAAATTGCTCACCACTTGAATAAAGGGGTTGCTTGATCACAGATGATTTTCTATTTTCAATGTACCCGTGAATTCGAGAGAGTTGAGTCTTAGCTTCCACTCTTTAACAGTTGCTCCGTCTGTTACTCTGTAGGACTGAAACAAGTTGTGATAATTGGAGAAGCAGAAGAAGGAATTCACACACTGCTGAATCAAATGGGTAATGTGTGAGATTACGCTGTTGCCACAATCGTTCAACGCCAAAGACCTGATAATGAATAGGGGGCAGCGGCAAAGGGGTAGGTACTGAGGGGATAAGAAAGCGAAAAGTGACTGGATATTCAATGATAACACACTCTCAAGCTCGTATCCGTCTTACTCTGCGGCCCCTATGCCAGAGTGGTGTTTTGCCATATGGATCTTGGTGCGGGTTGACCATAGTCGCATATGCAATTGGCTGATGTGAGGCAACAACGACAAATATTACTATGGCCACCTTAGGCCGGAGCCTCACTGGAAAATTATTTTTTTCTTTCATTTTTTTTTGTCATGCAGAAATATGCACGGTTCTGCAATGCATTCTTTTCTTTTTAATGCTATGGTCTGTATTTAACAGCTTACCCGGAGTGCATCCCGGTATAGCTAGTGGGATCATTTGGAGGGGAGTGAGGCAAACAGTGAGAGACAGAGAGCAAAAGCCAGGCGGAATAAATTATTGAATGTTATCTCAATGCATTGATTGTTCTCTGGATTAGATGTGTAGGATCTTTCCTGCTGAGAATAGAGAACGAAACAAAAAAAAAATACCCAGCATCGTTAGCCACTAGATGCTGCCCGTTCCAGAAGCTATGCCGCCGCCCCGGAACGGTACGATGCCCTCCTGTAGTATTCCGGATGACTCGCATGTAGGAAAGTAGAGCAAGCACCAAACAGGCATCTGTAGGTATTGTGCATTCCGCTCTCTTCCTATTCTATTGATGTTATATTGTCCTAAGGCTCTGGTGGCTTGAAAATGCCCATTCTTCTCCTTTTCTTGCACAGTCGATTCTCTATTAGGAATAGACGGAGCACCTCTTTTGTGCAGCTAGATACTGCTGCTTGTCTGGGATGGCTGATCACAGTGGTAAGTTGCTCTCCTCCCTTCGCTTAGTTACGTGTGTGTGCAGAACACAAAATGTACATCAAGATGCATGAAATGTCATGTGTTTAAGCAACCGTAAAAATGACAGCAGAAGGACAGAAGCAGAGACGTTTCTAGAGTGTGCCTGCCTGCCTAGCAGAGCATAGAGGATCCCATGCAGCACAGGATTTTGAGTTTGAGAGAGGAGAAGTATAGTACAGGCAACCCTTCCACACACAACTCCGCCAGATGTGGGGATTAGAGAGAGAGAGAGAGAGAAGGGGGAACCTTATAGTTTTAAGATTGACGCTAATGGCACGCAAATGCATGCACACAACCACAAAATGGATGGACTGCAGCAGTTGGTGAAGCCAAGGAGAATAGGACCCCCATTTGTTGCTAGAGAGGTGTAAGTTGGTCATTCCCGGAGATTCGGATCACCAGAACAACCATGCGGGGGAAATAATATTGAGAGGATGACCGCAATTGTTGGCTAGTTTTCCAACATCGTGCTGGTAGACCTAAGATTGCGAAGCCTCATGAGCCTGTTGCCTGTGGCTGCTTCATCACCATCCCCTTGCATGAAGGCGGCGTGGTGTAGTTGGCTTTATCTGAAACGCTCTTCCTGTGTGCGGGTATCACAGTGGAGTCTAGTAACATCTCACCAGGCGAAATGATGATGCAAGATGCGCAACAGATCAACGCCATTCAGCTTATAATTAGTGCCTATTGCAAGAATCCACCACACTAGGAGGTTACCATAGACAATATTTGCGGGCGCAGCGAAGGAACCCTTTCCGCATCTTCAGAGGTAATACAAAATATATAGTATGCGCTTGCTAGCCCCAAATGGACTGCCTGCGTCTCATTTCAGTGTGCACGCAGGAAGGAATTACAGGTATAACGACGGTTGTACACTGACGGTCACAGTTTCCATCCAGGTAATACCAGCCATCCAAAGAGCACACTCCCACGAGCTGTGGACCTGTGATCATAAAGCTACACCTACCTACCCCAACTGATTGCAGCTCAGCATTTGGGCAATTTCATCTGAGGGGCAGGCAGCCTCATCTCATCTTCTCTTATCTACTTAACGCCCGCATGTATGCAGCACAGCATCCCTTTGTCTGTGGCAGCCCCCACCCCAAAGCAGCCTCATCGGCATGACAGGCACGGCCGTTCCCACACGATTGAACTATCTCTATAGGCAGGCCCCTCATTGAATTTTATCTTTGTTTGTGTCGGTGTTTGTGGGGGTGTGTGCCTTCTCCACTCCTGAAGGCCCTCAACTGCACCAAGATTCCACAGAACTTATGCAAGTGATGATTGCATGTGGTGCAGGTGCTGCTTCTAGTCTACAGAGAGAGACAGAGAGAGAATCGCCGTCTACCATCAATAGAGCTTCTTAGATTCTGGAACGTGGTTACCTGGTTTGTATTATTGCGATCTTTAGTAGTCCCCACACCTGCCCATGTGGCTCCAGCTCATGCGATAAGTCACCATCTGCAGTTGTAGCTCTCTATCACAAGACTCCAACGAACTGGTGATCCTATTGTGCATTCTGCTACTTCTTCTATGCATGCTCCAACTCCTGCATCACCCAGTAGTGCTATCGATGGTTATGAAGGATGTCTCGAATGGCAACTTTGAGTTATATGAAGTGGAGTTACATAGGAGATATATATAATTGATCTGGCGTAGTAGCAACAGCTTTTCCTCAGATTCTGAGAAGCTCCCAAGACAACGTCCCTAGAATGGAGGGGTCCACCCCATGCAGTCTGCCTTTTTTTCCTCAACTGACTCCATCTCCACATTCGACACTTCCTCAATCAGGAACAGGTGGAATATTTGTGGTTCACTGCCTTATCTGTCATGATGCATTTTGGACTTCGTTTTCAACTCCAGAATCACCTACAACAGGTAACGACCATCCTTCGGATCTTCGGTTAATCTTGCCGTCTTACTAAAAGGGGGGAATGCAAATCCAATAAGAGATAAGACCGCTTCATGCTCATTGGAGGCTGCATAAATCTACAATAAATTCATCATTGGATAGTGAACTGTAACCCTGGAAGCATGTAGATCGACAAGTATATGCACAACCATATCTACACCCCACGACGACGCAGTAGGTCAAAACCATTTAACCGATAGACATAAAACCATCCAATCTGGTGATGAACTACTGGAACCATCCCAACCGCTTTCGTAAACCTCGCCTGTGTGGTTAAACTTCGAATCCTAAGCTAATGATCAGAACGGGTGACAAGTAACTTTAGCCGTGCGTCATGAATAGCTCGTTCCAACGGCTTAGCCGTTGCGAGGCGGCTCCACGAATCTCATATCTCAGGTACATGGCTTATACAATGACGTTATCCATGCTCTTCTCGCCAACCCAATAGAATCCTTAGTGGATATCTATTAGGAGGGATACGAATGCACACTCAAGGTCTTAATCACCTGTTGACATTATCACCACATGAATTGGCAACTGTGCTTCCTTATTGCTAAGAGTTATGATAGGTGAAACACAGAACTCTCCCTGAGCTACCCCGAGATAACACATCATACGATCAGGGTACATAATCTAGCACGTTCTCAGCAGATCTACTGATATTACAACTAGTCATAGGGGATGCACTTTAGCCGCATACAACGTATATGCTTAAAAATATACAAAATTACAAAATTGCGAACTAGCCTATATACAGTAAAATGAATTTCCACCTGTGAACATAAACCCTTAAACCACCCCTAGGAACTTCCTTCCTCAGATTTCTGAACAACCAACTGACCATCAGTAACTGTCACATCAATAACATCGTTGTTCTTAACCTCACCTCTAATCATGAGAATGGAAAGTGGGTTCAACAACTGGCTCTTGATCAACCGGTTCAATGGTCTTGCTCCATACATTGGTTCATATCCTTTATCAGCCAGCCACTCCTTGGCTTGTTGGTCTACTCTGATTGCGATACGACGATCAGCAATCCTCTCTTGAACCTCGGTGAGACGAATGTCTACAATTTGCTTCAAACATGACTTTGAGAGTCTGTTGAAGACTACCACATCATCAACTCTGTTGATGAACTCTGGAGCATAGTAACCCTTCATAAGAGCAATGACCTGCTCCTTTGTAGCCTGAGAAACCTTGCTGCTTGTTTCCTCTGTGTTCAGAATACCCTCCACATTCTTCTTGGAATGTTGCTCAAGTTGCTCATGTTGAGCATCTTCCAATAACAAGTCCTGGCCAATGTTGGAAGTCATGATTATGATAGTGTTACGGAAATCCACCTTGTGACCCTGAGAATCGGTCAGCTTACCTTCATCCAAAACTTGCAAAAGTAATTTGGAAACATCAGCATGTGCTTTCTCAAATTCATCAAACAAAACAACAGCGTATGGTTTCCTTCTTACTGCTTCGGTAAGCTCACCACCTTCCTCATAACCCACATAACTTGGTGGTGCGCCTATGAGCCTCATGATTGCATGTTTCTCCTGAAATTCAGACATATCGAATCGAATAATGGCATTCTCATCATCAAAGAGGAACTCAGCAACGGCTTTTGTCAGTTCGGTCTTACCTGTACCAGTAGGGCCCATGAACATAAACGATGCAATAGGACGTTTCTCATCTGTGAGACCGGCCCTTTGCAGTCTCACTGCATCTGCAATGGAATGGATAGCCTCATCTTGACCAATGACACGGCCTTTCAGTGCATCCTCCATGTACAACAGCTTATCCTTTTCACCCCTCATAAGTGATTGCACAGGAACTCCAGTCATCTTGCTTACAACACGGGCAATATCATCAGGTGTGACACTCTCATGAAGCAGTGAATTACCAGAGGTTGAATCTGCAGATGTTCCTACATCGGACTCAGCCGAAGCACCTCCCTCAATTGGAACCTTTTTCTCCAACTCTGGGATAATTGCATACTGTAACTCAGAGGCACGCCCATAGTTTCCCTCCCTGCGTGCTGTGTCGAGTTCCAGCCTTGCCCGTTCCAATTCAGCATTTGCCTCCTTGACCCTGTCAATTTGAAGTTTTTCACTTTCCCAGGTTTCAGTGAGTCTCTTTAACTCTTCTCTTTTGGAGTTGAGCTGGTCTTCGAGCTTTTCCTTTCTGGACACACTGAGTGGATCAGTTTCCTTACGCAGTGATTCCAGTTCTATTTGAATAGTCACAATTGCCCTATCAAGCTCTTGAATTGCATCAGGCTTCGACTCATGCTGGAGACGAAGAGCTGAACATGCTTCATCAACAAGGTCAATCGCCTTATCTGGCAAGAATCTATCAGTTATGTATCTGTTACTATAGACAGCAGCGGTAACCAAAGCACTATCAGCAATTCTCACTCCGTGGTGAACTTCATACTTCTCCTTCAAACCACGTAAAATACTGATGGCATCACTCACTGATGGTTCATTAACCATTACCGATTGGAACCTACGTGCCAATGCAGCATCCTTTTCGATATACTTTCTGTACTCTTCGATAGTGGTAGCACCACAGCATTGGAGCTGACCTCTAGCAAGAGCGGGCTTCAACATATTAGAAGCATCAATTGAACCATCTGTTTTACCAAGGCCCAGTAACATATGGAGTTCATCAACAAAGAGGATGATCTTACCCTGAGCTTCAGTCAGCTCTTTCAAAACACTTTTTAGTCTTTCTTCAAAATCACCCCTAAACTTAGCACCAGAAATAAGAGAACCTAAATCAAGCGCAACAACATCTTTGTCCTTCATACTCTCAGGCACCTCACCCTGGATGATTCTCTGGGCCAAACCTTCCATAATGGCCGTCTTACCTGTGCCTGCATTGCCTATAAGAGCAGGGTTGTTCTTTGTACGCCTACTGAGGATCTGAATCGTCCTGCGGATTTCTTCATCCCTTCCAATAACGGGATCCAATTTACCCTCTCTTGCTAAATCTGTCAGGTTCACTCCATACTTCTTGAGAGCTGGCTCGTCTTCATCACCACCTGATTGAAAACTCATCTTTGGCCCACTTGGCCCCATACTGGCATATCTCTTGGACATTATAGTAGAGACTACTCTGGGAGTTAATGCGAACCTGCTGAGTTGCCTGTGTGCTGACCACGACTGGTGGTTAGAGACATTAGAAGAAATATCTGAGTATTGACGAACATTGGAAGTGGGGTGACCTGATCTGGGCAACGTCCAACAAAATGATGTTACACGAGGTGCCAATACAAGGGGCTGTGAAGATGTAGCTGGGAGTGAACATAATACCCTTTCAGCTCTCATGGACTGTAAAGTAGACACTCTTCTGGACAACATTTTGTTGCAATGTAAAACAAATGGTGTGATTTGTATTGTATGATCGGTAGTGGACTGTAGGCCGACCTCAGTGCTGAAACCGAAGTACCAATATTGATAACAAGATTATACTCTTCCAGTAAGTAATGCTTTTTTCGTGTGTTTTATAGTTAGAGATATTTCCTTAGGACTTATCACTATTGCTAGGATGATGCTTCTAGAAGAGTGACCGATGACAGTAACTTGCAATCCTGCTGTATACCTATGATTCGATTCAGTGGACAAACCAATCCAGTGAGCCAAATGAATAAACAACCAAGTAAACAGTATAATCAACTAACAGTATAATCAACTATCTATAAATCAACCAGTTAGAAATATAATATTATATATACATGTATTCCCCTCCTTGATGGTAAAAGTCAGATACTGCCAGCTTAACATACTATCTGCAGGCAGTAGAGCAATGCATACTAAGCCCACAGTGAGGTGATGCTCATCGCCCTCTCCCCACATTCGAGAAGATTCCAGAAGTGACCAATAGGGCCTGCCGAGTTGGGTAGTCAGGAGATAGTGGAGAGCTTATGGGGAGTTTATCAATCGGAAGAATGTGGTATGTCAATCAATAGCATGCTGATGTGATATACCACAGTGAATATCATTTGGCTGTGAAAATCTAAATACTTGACTGTGAATGCATTCATATATATCTATCTATGTATAAGGTCTCCAGTAGTGATCTACCTATGTGCAGTCGTCCGGCACTCATCAGCAAAGGACAGTATCTAATTATTCAATAAGTTTCTTATCATTTCCACCAATCCTCTTGGCCTTCTTTCCCTTGAGATGTTCCCTCCACTGTAACTCTGCAGGATCCTGGTCTGGCTCAACCCACATGAAGCCATCACCTCCACCCATCCAGTACTGACGCAACATAATCTCCTGTTCTGGCTCATTTACAAGCATATTCCTGTCCAGAACTTTCTGAACAATTTCTTTAGTGGCAAAACCTTCTTGGCCATTGAGAATGGCATCAACTTCCACAACTTTGCTGGCCATTCTCATCTCGTCAACATGCTGGAACCAGTAGTTCTGCAAGGTACCATTCTTCCACCGAAGGGGTCCGTTTTCCGAATTCTTTGAAGAAAACGCAATAGAGGCCAAAAACGAGGCATTGGCAATATATGCAATGATCATAGCATAAATTCCGCCCATGGCTATGTCGAGAGATGTGAACAGTGCCTTCACAGCTACATCAATTCCCAATATCAACCCCAACACAGAACCACCGTACATCCCCAAGAACTTTCTCATGTTGTTTCTTTGATATTGTATATACCTTTCAGAACCTGTTGTTAGAGAGATGATCTTCATGCATTGATCCACCTCGCCTTCATATAGGGCGTACCTGAATGGAATCAATGAGATTTCCTTAGGAACATGGCTTGTAGGGTTACGCTTGTAGAACAGTTCAAAAGCCGAGCTAAGAGCCGATATGCTTGGTCTCATCAAGAAAAACTCCTTCAGCAATGATTCACTCAACTTGACATTGGGCGAAGCCAATATCTTCGCTATGAGTGCATCAATTTTGGAGAAGTCATCACCAGCTACACGCACCGCTCCGGCACTCACCACCATGTGTTGTAAGTATACACAGGCTTTGAGGGCACCCAAAGCAGCCTCTTCATCAACACTAAGTGGGGCTTTTTCTGATGAGAGAATGTCTGAGTCCACTAATTTTGATAGTGACTCTAAACGAAGAGATTGATTTTTTGTTGCTTGGCTCTGAGTGGGGGCATTAGCGGCGGCAGCAGTGGAACCTTTTTCGGTTTCTGCTTCCCTCACAATCCTGGTCGTGTGTAAAGATCTGCGATTTATGCTTGGGGTGGATATTATGGATAAATAGTCATTTGTAGCAGTACCTAATATTATTCTAGTCATGGTCTGCTGTGACAACTGTGGCGGCACCCTATGCCTCACAGCCGCCGTTAGTGCGACCGAAGTAGCAAACCAAGTCCTCGACATAGTGAGTGAGATTTATGAGGATCCAATGAAACCAATATATATATACAGATATATCATTCCGAACTCTATTTCAATTTACCGTATATAGCCCAGTACCTATAGATATCAACGTGCCTACTTGGTATTCCACACCACTATAATGTGTACTGATCAAACTCTCATCGATTTCCCACTACGCAATTTTCAGTGCGGTTGTAGCGGCTCAATGGGTGCACTGCCATCAAGATTATTTGGCATAGATTTTGGACCATGCACATTACGGGACCGATCTTTCCCACTCTTTAGCTATCGGCAACTGTTGGTGTAGCCGCTGATGGCAGTGGCGGTGAAAGGGGCGGTGGAGATTGAACACTAGAAAAGGAGCCATTACCAGCCACCCATCTTGCCTCCGGTGAGATGTGGAGAAGCCCCGAGAACGCCTTAGACCTCTGCTGAGAGTAAGCGATGAGCATAGCTAGTGGGTGCCATTATGGCAGCGTCACTGACGAAGGTGGAGACCAAGGTGGATAGAGTTGATTGCCGGCTAGAGAGATGAACCTGATGGAGTAGATCTGAGTAGAGCTGATATGGGCAGTGTAGAGAATCATAAGACTTGGAGAGATATCAGCATCAGAATATAATATAATTGACTGAAACAGTCTCACGTTGAAAGGGTTCATGGTTATCTTGTGATAGTCATTGTATCCGAATCCATCTGTGAGTTGACTAGCACCACACTCTATCACACACACATTGTGGAGACAGTTTTATGATTATATCCCAGCCACCACCCATTGCCCCTTGAGAAAGAACATTTCATCGACGACATAACAAAAATCAACTTTTTATATACCTATAGAACATCTATTTGATTCACACCATGGGTCTTTATGTACCGCCTCAGTCTCAGAGTGATGGCGATCAGACCACAACCTCATCTTGGTTCCCCAGCCTTGATTCTACAGGAACTGGAGTATCACTCCGTCTATGGGGTCCATTGACGCCAGCTCATGATGCTACAACGGCAAGGCTACTCTTGACTGGAATAGAATTCACGGGTGGTGTTCTCCTATGGACATCTATCCGCAGGAAATTGGCTTTTCCAACATTTCGCACAAGGTTAGCCAAGGTGTCGAAATTCTTCATGGGTGGATATTTGATATTTGATGCAGGGTTAGAGTATGGCCTGCAAAAAGTTGGTTACCATCCATGGTATGTGGAGGCGTCAATAGCAAGGAATGTGGCGGAATCCCAGGGACAAGAGGTTGGCTATTGGAGTGGGCCCCAGGGCCATAAGCCTATGCCATTGAAGGAGATGGTGGAGTTGCTGAATTATCAGGCAATACACACAGAAAGATATGTAAATTTCAAACACAGTAAAGAGTTCAGAGTTCTTATGAGTAAGTTGCTGGAACAGAAAGCAGTAGAGGATGAGCTGATGAAGGTTTATCACGG
Source organism: Kuraishia hungarica (assembly GCA_030567555.1). Taxonomy (NCBI): domain Eukaryota; kingdom Fungi; phylum Ascomycota; class Pichiomycetes; order Pichiales; family Pichiaceae; genus Kuraishia; species Kuraishia hungarica. The sequence goes on along the minus strand of JAJLSL010000031.1, from coordinate 91,332 downwards.
TGAAACTCTAGGAGCAGTGCGAAAAGCTCTGGAGACTGGTGATTTTTCTGCTTTGCGCAGATCTCCTCAACAAAGCGATGATGAGCTTGCGGATGGTAGCCCACCGGGACTGCCACTGCATCCATTCGGTAGGGAACCATTGTTATTGGGATCCCAACCGTTGGATTCGGACGAAAATCTGCTTGATGTGTGGGACGACAATGATCCCTGGTCAGCGTTACAAGATGTTGTGAATGCAGGTTTTATTTTACTTCCCTCGTGGAGGTTCATACCTAATCAGGAGCCTGTCAAGGAAGAACAAGTGCATCGAGACGAGTCAGAGGAGGAAGATAATAAATAGATGAGGGTTTGCAGGTTTGCAGGTTTGCAGATCTACAAAGCATTTCCTGGTATAACTACACGAAACAAATCCAATGCATGATCACACAATTACATTTATCTACAAGGTTCAAAATATCGTTATCCATTACCGATTTTATTATATAAAGTAAGTTACCTTCGCCCATCTATCTCTGAGCACACATCTCCGATGGAGCTCATGAGCTGTTTACTGCCTACTACATATAGTATGTCAGACGAACACCGTAGCGTGTCAGCGCAGCCCAATGCTCACCGCCGCTTAGCTGGATGGACCTACCTCGCCATAGTGATAGCGCATCTGCTCGGGGCTTTGGCAGCTGTGGTGTCTTTGGTAGTGTGAGCACTGATTATTATCCATGTCCTACAGGCTCTCAGGCAGAGCCACACTAACAAAGTTGGGGGCTCCTCCACTGGGGGGCTCATCCATGGGCTCCCTCCACTCGGTGTATGGGCACAATAGGCAGGATCGAGGTGGACAGAATGCAGAGGAGCGAGGCCGGAGGCAGTTGACGAACTGGAAGGATGGAACGTTCTATCAATTGATAAGGGACCGAGAATAATAATATACGTGTTAGATAATATTACAGTAATCGACCAACCAGTTGTGAAGACAATTAGTATATTCAATATATATATATATATTTATACATATATAGTATATATCAGTTGCACTGGCATACTGTTGTAAGTGCCTCTCTTCCGCACAAGTATATACACAGACCATGCATACCGGTTTGGTGAGGCCAAGTCGAGGTGCCAACTCCGGGTCCTTCTCGGGGTGGGGTTACAATTTCTCTCCTGTCAGTCTGATCTCTTTACTGTCATTGCTGTTGCTGATCACTCCCATTCAGTGTGTGTATGATGATGAAGTGTTCAAGACAGACTGGCAGATCCCCCACATTGGTAATATCATCTCCAAAGACCAAGTATTATTCCCAGGATACCAAATTGGCGAACGTGATGTGGCAATTGTAGCCACTGAAAAGGGTATTGTTGCTCATGTTGAGATCTCCACTGGAGACGTGGTGTTCAGATACCAGGACGAGGAGTTTCAGCACCCCAACATAGTACAGCTCTGGAACCAGACCAATGCTATCGCTTTCAACTACGATAACCACGCTTCAACTTCCAAATTGTTGTTACTTGATGGCAAGGCTCTCACCAAAGAGTTTGAGTTTTCACAGCACATCGCTAATATCCACAGAGTTGGAAACAATGGTGCTATTGTTGTATTTGTTGATGGAACTGCCACTTTCATCGATAGGGTCCTTCTCCTTCAGCATGACATTGCTGAGAACCTCGGTGGTTATGTCAAACAGTCAGAGGCTTCTCTGCTCAACGATGGCTCTGTCTTGCTCCTATTGGATCTTGTTGGAGAGGCAGACTCTATTACCGGTGTTACACTGACCCCCTCCGGTGATTTCTTTACCAAGAGTGCATCTGCCAAGGCAAAGGGCAGTTTTTCCTCTGTTTCTGGTATTTATGGATCATATGTACTCTTCGGAGAGAATGGCAATGTTGTAAGATTCTTGGACTCAGGAAAGACCTCTTCCTCCAGCTTCAAATACTCTGGCGCCATTTCTGCCCTTGTAGAGGAGCAGGTGTACGTTGTGGCAAAGAGTTCATCCGTTATCAAGGCTGATGATGGTAGTAGCTTTGACTTTGACAGTGAAGTTGTCGGTTTAGAATATGTTGATGGCGTTCTTGTGGTCATCACGCAAAGGGAGATTGCCTTGATCGATGTAGAGGCCTCTTTAGAGCCTACTCAGAGATATTCTCACAGCATTGACTTCTCTGGCGTTGTACACTATTCTATCAGTTCATCTCCTTCTGGTGTTTCCCTTCTCATCCAGCACAATGATAATATTATCTCTTTTGTCTCCAATGGTGAACAACTGTGGGAGAGAGATGAATCCTTGGCAGATGCTGTTGACTTCCTCATTGTTGACGAGAAGCAATCTTCTCCACTCTCCGTAGAGGAGATCATTGAAGAGGAATCGGTAAACTTGCTGTCTGCTTACATTTCAAGAACCAAAAAGAATTTTGGCAAGTTCCTCGGCAAGAAGGTGAGAGTCTCTCAACCGACTCCTGAGTCGCTCTTTGATACTACACCAGTCGCCACCACAGACCCGGATGATCATTACTTTGGTTTTGCCAAATTCCTCATTGTTGCTACTGAATCGGGAAAGATCTTTGCCTACAACACGAATAAGCTGAAGCATTCAGATAACCAACTTGTGTGGAAGACTTCCACTGGTCTCGACAGTATTGTCAAACTGGTTGATGTTAACAGCGATGTTGTCTTGGCTATCAGTGGTGATGGCACCGTGGTTGGTGTCGCTGTCTTGACTGGCCAGATTGTTAATGATGTGACCCCTTACCTCTCCTCATTGATCAAGATCAAGAGTGCAGAGGGTGATGTTCAGTACATTCAGGGTACTGACTCTGGTGAGGTATCATCAGAATCCGATTCTTCATCCCCATTGTATCTTGTACAGGTGGATGAATCGGGAAAGCGCATTTTTGGCTCCGAGCTGAGCATTACTTCAGAGCAAACAGAGACCTGGAGTTATGCCCTGGGTGACCATGAACATGTTGTTGCAGTTGCTGCCAATCATATCTCCACCGATGAGGTAGCATCCATCGGTGTTGTGTTGGGAGACCGCAAAGTGTTATACAAGTACTTGGTACCTAATCTGTTGGCTGTAGCCGTTCAGGATGTTACAGCTGGTTTTTTGAGAGTTGACCTTGTCAGCATAGTCACCGGACAGGTGCTCTACAGTCATAAGCATGATGGTGTGGTGAACAAAGTTGGTGTGAGTTTGATCTATGATGAGAATTTCATTATTTACAGCTATATAAGTGTTGGTTCTATAGATGAAACAGAGATTGTTGTTCTTGATCTATATGAATCATTAACACCAGATGTGAGGTACTCGGCTCAAGAAGTTGAGGAAGCCTCTATCAATGGTAACATCTTGGTCCCGGCAGTTTCTGCCGCGTCATTTGTATCGCCTTACTCAATCACAGAGTTGGCTGTTTCCAAGACTCGTTTCAACATTGCCTCCAAGTGGATCATAGCCACACTCGCTACTGGACAAATTGTTGCTATTCCAAAGCACGTCTTGAATAGCAGACGGGTGTCAGGAAGAGACCTTACAGCGGAGGAAAAGCAGGAGTTCATGATGCAGCCATATGAACCTGTTGTGAATATGCATGACAAGTTCTTCTTGTCCCATTATAGGACAGTTTCACCTTCTGGTAAACATTCCCAACAGTCCTTTGGCGACTTGACCTCGAGAGTGGGACGCACTCTCTTGTCTGTGCCTACTAATTTAGAATCAACTTCGGTGGTATGCTCTGTGGATCTGGATATCTTCTGCACAACCATTGCTCCTTCCAATACCTTTGACAGGTTAAATAACGGATTTGACAGGCAAATGCTGTTATTGACTATCGTCCTGCTGTTGGTTGCCGTTTTCATCGCCAGACCAATGGTACACCGTAAGAAGCTCAGGTCAGTCTGGATTGCTGACAATTAGAAGGATTGCAGATCATCTCGGAGGGGAGATATTATCCAAATATCTATTGTAATCCGGATAATGTTACCTCATGGAGTTCGGGGTGGATGATCCAAGTGTGGCGGTGTTTTTTGGGGCGGTGTAGTAATCATGCGGCTGCCCTATCAATCTGCATGCAGGTTTTAGTTTGCTGCATATCGAGGGCGGCCGATCTGCCTTCATATTGTGGCAGTGCAGTGCGGTTGGTTTCTTTGATTGCTATCACTTTCATCATAGCATAATGACTACGATATAATATCAGTGTAATTAATAAACGATAAAATGATGTTTTTGAGTATAGGTCAGTTGTATTTATGGTTAAAGAATATAAGCATTTATTGACGAAGCTTCTACTCTTCGTTGCAGATCCTCGTCAATCAGCTAAGGTTGCCTTAAGAAGAGTTTAACTGTGAAGTTTCGATAGCAATGTGGGGTTGGATGGGAAAAATTGTACTTAAAAGAGTGAGTATACGGGCCCTGAATTTGACAATTTTCAGTATCTAACTAACACCCTCTCAGGTTTTAGGAAACACTCATCTCGCTCGTCTTGGAGTGGAGGATCCTTATTATGTGACTGAGGACATAGTTACGGAGGGCCCGAATGGTACAACCATACACAACTGGAAGACTACAGGGAGGGTGAGACCACTTCCAGTTGGAATATCCACGAATGACCAACATGTGTTCACCAAGATCAGGCAGAAAGCTCATTATTTGGATTGTTGGTTCACCTTCTGTGGAATGAGAGTTGGCTGGAATGGAGTTGTGGGAGTGCTACCTTTCGTTGGAACAGTCTGGTGCATATACAACTCCTTGATGCTGTATCGGTTGCTGTATTCATTTGACGAGAGATTGCCCATTAGAATCCATGCATTGGTTTTGGCAAACATTCTCATTGATTTCACCCTCGGGTTGATACCTATTGTGGGTGATATCATTGAGATCGGTTATAAAGCCAATAGCAGGAACTCTCTGCTAGTGGAGAGGTACTTGGTTGATCAGGGTCAACTAAGGCTCGCACATCACCCGAAAGGTGACGGTGAGGAGCTACTGATCACTCATCCACGTACACCGCAATCGTCAATAACATCAGATGAGACTTACAAGTACTCAACACCTTGGACTCACGGATCACAGGCAGTATCACCATCCAAAACGATATCCAGTGCTGATGGTGATACACCAGAAGAGATTGAAATGACTAGAAGCAGCATGAACCGGAAGAATCGCCGGAGCCTAAGAGCAAAGAAGGCCAGTGGGGTGGAATTTGATCCACAAGAAGCAATATACAGGCATGAGTTGGGAGCTCGTGAAGAGTATAATAGAGGTGCTTCTACATTTGGAGGAAGAGTGGGCAAATGAGCAGTTGTACTATCGCATATGTGATAGCGAACTATAAACTTGTATATGAGGTGAACACTTTGTTTGAAATCATCACTTTTGAAGTTTGTCAATAAACATCTGACCTATATGGATGAATGTCTCATTCACCTATATTTATATCTGATCTAGCTATTACCCCACATTATAGAGTCACCTGGATCGCCTGTCCAGATAGTGCATTAACCAGAAGAGTCAGGAGGAGGTCTTCGGGACAAAAATTGTGTTTCACAACACTGGGTAAACATGGCATACTGAGAGCGGCGTACGGCGTAACTGATTAATAAACGGGAGGTGATAACAAGTAAGTCATGAGATAATGTAAAGAGGATAAGACAGGAAGCATATCGAAGTATATTAATTTTGCATTGCTTCATAATAGTATTAGGGAAGGGACAATTGGGGTCGCGTGTCACGTTTATTGTTCATTTCTGTTATTGGTAGTGCTGAAAGGGAAAATACATAGACATCGTTATATAGATATACACCAACACTGGAGATGGATGCTGCGACGGTGCTAGAGCAGTACACACAGGATTTATCCAACTTGCCTGCTGAGCTGGCACATCTGCTAGAAGAGTTGAGAGAAAAAGACCTGAAATACTATGATATGCGCAAACGCATACAACAACGGGATGCACAGATTCACAAGTTTATAAGGCAACATGGGTCTCTTACCAAGAACCCAAAGGAGCACCAAGTGTATTCCAAAATTAATGAAGACTTCGAGAAAGCAATGAAAATCCAAGAAGAGAAGTGTTTACTTGCAAATACTGCATTGTTTTTGATAAGTAAACATCTTACGAGGTTAGATAAAGACATAGAGAGGTTGGAGAAGGAAGGGTTGATAGCACCGGCAGAGCTGATAGAACAAGAGACGAGTTTATCGATGGCTCTTTCTTCTTTGAGTGGAATGAGTTCGTCGTTTGAAGGATCTCATGGTCTGGGTAGAGCGGATAGCGATCCAGTACGTAGGGGTGGTGCCAGTTCCAGAGGCAGAGGCGCTACTAGCCGTGGCAGTACGCCCGCTGTTGGGGGCATTCCAGGCGGAGGTCCAGGAAGGGCAACGAAGAAGATTAAGCTGGATGATGGTGAAGAGTCCGATCGTAAACGTGTTGCTATTCCAGGCGGTGTGGCCGGTGCTGCGGCTGCTGCCGCAGCCGCAGCCGGTACCAAAGCTGGTGACAGCATCAGTATTCATGCAACAGTCAGTATTCCTCAGATGGATGGTATGAATGGAAATGGGAATGAGGAAGACGACTTGTACTGTTTCTGCCAGCAAGTTTCTTATGGAAATATGATTGCCTGTGACAATCCTAACTGTAAATACGAGTGGTTCCATTATGCATGTGTGGGGTTGAAGGAACCTCCTCAAGGCATTTGGTACTGTCCTGATTGCGTTTTGATGGTTGAACAGAATAAGAAGGGTGTCAAGAGGAGACGGTGATACTGTATTTGAATATTTAATGAGTTACGATAATCACATATTGATATGGATACAGAGACTTCTTTAATGTAGTCATGTAGTTGGATATAGCAAGACATAGCAATGCCTAGATGCTCATATCTACACTGTCACCAGCATCTAATTGAACATATATTATCTCATATATGCAAAACCATCCACCTCTTGATTATAGCGGTCTCCTATTGTGTCAAGAATGCCTTCTATTGGTGGCTATGACCTCGTTCCGGTTGATCTCCACGTCTTTCCCCAGCTAAGGCAGGCGATGAGCTCGACGCGCACGCTTATCACTATGGACGATCAGCTGCTTGAGGAGGTAGGTGTTCAGAAGTGAAATATTTAGAACAGTGCGCAAGTTTGAGTTCAGAAAGGGAATTGGGCCTTGTCAGTTATATATGCCTTTGATTGTATATTGTGTTTTTTTAGCTGTTTTTGGTTGTCCCTGTTATCTAGCGCTTGTGGAACACACCACAAGCACCAACCAGTTGACTCTAGACAGTGGGGTGAACACCAGATCACTCACCAAGACATATATATATCCATACATATTTATAGCATCGTGCTATTTCACTCTCGTTTGATTCATTTAACAAGCTCCTTACAGAGGAATTTAAATGCAGTTTCAGCATGGTGGGCACTACACCCCAAAGTACACTTGTACCATCACTTTCATCAGAAGAGGCCACACAGAGACTGCAACTGCTGCTCTCCAGCGATCACATAAAGACATTCACGGATAAGGATCAAGTACAGCAAATCTTCGATGTTGGATTAAAGGGTTCTGATTTCCAATTGGTCAATACATTGATTGAATCCATCAAATCTTCTCCAGGGAAAGTCGAGTTGGTTTTGAGATTGCTCTCTATGTTGTCGGATAATACCTTACGCACAGCTATAGGCTCAATCTACGAGGAGGATTCCAGTACAATAGTTATCGTACTAAATGTGATAAGGCAACACATAAAGGAGGAGACCGCCTTGGAAGAAACAACTCCTGAGGTATTGGATATGATCAATTTTCATCTCAAGTTTGTCCTGAGCGTGGCTGCATTGCTGAATGGCTCTGAATGTACTTCCAAGAATCCACAGGTCCTGGAGACTCTGTTGTCCAATCTGAGTATAATACTGTATCTTCTAAGGTTAGAGTCTGTTTCATCTCTTCCCTTAATAGTCATTGTCTCTGTCTCACAGTTGGACACACTAAAATCCAATGAGGTGGTTACTGACTTTATTGAGACTCTGATTAGTCTGAACACATATCAATCACGTAATCTGCTGTTTGTGGCCCTAACTAAACTTTTCCCTCTATTTCCACATGTCATGGGTGCTACTTTCTCTTCGAATGCTGAGTTCTCGGGGATATTGGCTAATCAGATCACTTCACTCCTGAACTCTCACACAGATGTTGTTGGAGAACCGGCACTGATTCTGCTGGAACTCTTTTCGTCTGCGGCCTTGGATGAGACGTGCCGCGTGACAATTGCTGAAAATTACCTACAAACTCTTCTAATGGGTATCACTTTGACCACTTCCAGTGGTCACAAGGACTCGGCTACTTTTACCTTGGTGCGAGTATTGGCTGCATTGACTCTAGTCAAGGTGTGGAACAATATCCCAAAACAAAAAGTAGAAGAGAACCCAGATTGCCTCTCACTTCGTTTCTTGACTACACTTTTGATTGATACAATCAAGAATGTAGCAGTTGCAGCACCAGGTGCTGACAATACCATATTAGGAAGATGTCGCATAGACTCAATTGAGGGATTGGCGTTTCTCTCTCTTAAGCCTGTGGCCAAGAAGCTGATTCGGAACGACCAGGTTCTAATCAAGCAGCTGTTACGATTGCTTCAAGTTGATAACACCCATCCTGGCTTGTTACCGGTTGCCACCGAAAGCTCTGGTCCATACGGAGTATTAGTGATACTCTCAAATATTACTGTATATAAGAAGATGGCCTCTACAGAAAGGCAGAAGTTACAATCACTGAAGGACTACAGTAAATCGTCACAAGGAAATGAGGAGGAAAATGATGAAGATGTGTCTGCCTTCATAGGCAAGTATCTCTCATCTTCCAAAATAATAGATCTGTCTTGCACTCTTGGTAAGGATTCTAGAGCCTCCGCTTCCATCCGAATTCAGAATCAGATTGTGATGCTGATCCATAACATGTCATTTGCTCCCAACTTTAGGGGAGACGTGATTAAACAGGGTGGGCTCAATTACGTGTTGCAATATCTGGTCAACACATCGGAGACTATCGCATATAAGGATAGTATTCCCAGTATTGTGACACCGGTGAAGGATCCGGAGATCCGGTTGCTGGCCCTGAGGAGTCTTGCAAAAATGCTCATTAACAATGACCCTAATCTGATCTTCAAGAAATTTGATATAATAACGCCAGTGCCTTTACTTTGTGAAGTATTACAAAAGTATAGTATCGAGAGCAGCAGTGGCAACGACGGTGATGGTGTGCCTCCACTCCGTGAAGTAGAAGTAACCCAACTAGATGTATTCGAAGTCCTAGTTGCCATCACAAACTTGGCGTCCGTTCCCAAAATGGAGCTACAAGAGGCTATAGTGAGATTTTCATGGAGATATATAAAGGATTTACTTCTGGATGGTGAGGACAGGCTTCGCCGGTGTGCACTTGAGCTCATATCGAATCTGATTGGATGTCCGCTTTGTAGCTCTCATTTCTTTAACTGGGACTCGACTTCTTCTGAAAATGCCAACTATATGAACTTCCAACTTCTAGTCAAGATGATTGATCTGGCGGATAGGGCTTCCCAGATTGCAGTGTTGAACATTTTTGCCAACGCCAGTGAGTACGAGATAATAGCAAAGATGCTGGTTTCCAATGAGGAGTTCATAGCTGGTATCACCACCCTCATCAATGACCAGAGCAGTGATGGGGAGATAATGTTGAGGGCTATGTATGTTTTGAGCAACTGTTGTAAATCATCTGAACCATCTGGGCTAGGCAAGATTAGATCTCAAAGTCAGCTAAAAGAAGGAATAATCAATGTGATTAGAGGTGTTAAAGATAAAGAAGTCATTAGCATGGCACTAGAGGTTTGCAAGATAGTTAAGTTTTAGATATACATTACTAAACTACTAAACAAACGGCTGTGTATTTCTGACAAATTTATTCTATTAATTAAAGAGAGATACTAATTAACATTTTCCATTAATGAATTTTTTTAAATTTACCCAAACATTTCCTGGATTATTGTTTCAAATATATTTCAATTCAACCAAATCTCAGGTGTTTAGAATTGACAAAAAGATTATACTGAGAACCAACCATATACTATTAATATTATGGATACATTTCATAAAGAAACATAAACACTTCGAGTTGGCTCTCCGAACATAAAACTTGGAAACCCATCCACCTCTTACAATACCTACAAAGCTCTATGCCCTTCAGCTTCGATGGCTGAGTAGACGGTGCTCTCTAGGCTGAGCCCACAGCCCGTCTGACACACAGGGGGAACCGCAGTCCGCAGTCCGCAGTCCGCTGTCAGCAGTGTGCATTAAGCCAGTCACCCAGTTGGAGGGTTGGGCGTGTATTATGTATGGTCCTTTCAGTATATGCACGATGACGATGCGGGTCTAAGAGGAGAAGGACACAACGCACGATAAGTACACACAATATGAGACAGTGTGGAGACAGTGTGGTGAGATTAAGTAGTGGATATAGTTATTTACACACGTCGGAGATAGCGAGGATTACAGCTCTTGTACTAGCAAATTAGATATCTTGTGTTGTGTGGGTTTAATTGAATTGGCCCATTAATCTCAAGCACCATATCATACCGCATCATTGCTTCTACCAGTGATTGTTTCATATTTTGCCTGGTCATACATACCCCAAAGACACATTGCAGCTACCCATTACAAGTGCCCATTACAACTACCCATCCAAGCGCCTCATATAACCATACATCTCCTGTTCATTCGTTAGATGTCTTCACATGCTGAAGATGGAGCTGAGCTCCAGACGTTACCCAGTAAGAGTGCTGGTAACGACACTGAGTCTATAGATCTGGAAGAGTCTTCTCTCAATAGTGTGACCGCCGTGAAGGAGATTGATTTCGATACACAGCAGGGTAAGGAAAATGGTGGTCCCATTGACGGTGATAGGGCTGATGTGGAGCCACGACATGGTAAGTGCAGTAAACGCTTTGGCTAACGAAGTTGGTGGACAAGTTTTCCATAGTGTCTTTTATTAACGAATGATAGACCCTATAATCTTAAAGTATATTCAAGCAGCACAACAGGGGAATCTAAAGATCATTACCGAGATGCTGCATTCAGGTGAAGTGAATGTCCAGGATCATCTAGATGACAATGTCTCTGCCCTGCATTGGGCCGCAATCAACAATAGACTGTCAGTAGTGAAATATCTTGTGGCCTGGGGTGCCATAGTAGATTACCAAGGAGGTGATTTGAATGCCACACCACTTCAATGGGCATGCAGGTATGGACTGGTGTATATTGCGGATTACCTGATGACGGAATGTAAGGCAGATCCATTTTTGGCAGATTCTCAAGGGTTCAACAGTTTGCATCTTGCTGTCCACTCATCCAACGTGATGATGCTCATATACCTGCTGTACTTTTCCCAAATTCCTATTGATACACCAGATCCAAAGGGCAGAACTTCCCTTCATTGGGCTGCCTACCAAGGTGATTCTCTTTCGGTGGAGGTTTTATTGAAAGCTAGAGCAAATGTCCACGCAATTGATGAGACAGGCTTTACACCATTGCATTGGTCCCTCATCAGAGGCGTAAAAAGCATTATCCTCAAACTCATCCAAGAAGGAAGTAATCCTTCTGCAAAGACAAATGACGGTAAATCTTGTGCTGATGTAGCCAAAGATATGAATTGTACGGAAAAATTAAGACAGGCATTGGAAGAGGCAGGCCGTACTGAATCGGGTGATCATATTCAATACTTGCTCAGCGAACGCCAAGCAAAGCTGTTGACGTTTGGTTTGCCGTATATTACAGTTCCGATTGTGTTGTGGTGCTTGGAGTTTTCCAGGGCCTACTCTGTGTTATACCTACTTGTGGGCATTGCATTGTGGGGTGGCCAGCATCAGCTCATTATGAGGTATGTAATCCCCTGCTATATGAGAGAACCAAGCCCACTGATGAAGACCCCATTTCTCGCAGGACTGTTCTCAGCAACTGCAGTATGGGTGATAACCACATGGTTCTTCTATGTATTGCCATACACTTTCAAAGACAACAGCTTTACCAATTTTGTATTCTTGCTGGCCTCATCGACCGTTGTGTTTTCCTTTTTGAAGACAATGATGATTGATCCGGGATACATTCCTGAACCTACCAGTGTAGAGGAGATTCAGAGCACGATAAGAACTCTGTTAAACTTGCGTAAGTTGGATTCTTTCAACTACTGTATATACACAAACGTCAGAATCCCACTTAGATCCAAGTATTCGAGAGCCAAAAAGGCAGTTCTGGCCAGGTTCGATCACTATTGTCCATGGGTCAACACTGATATCGGCTGGAGAAACCATAAGCTATTTATCACCTTTGCATTCTCTTTACAGGTTGCCATTATGGTGTTTGTCTACTTGGCGACTGAGTACTTTGATGAACTGGAAGATAACTACAAGAACCATCATGACGATGATAATGACTTGTTGACATGTAATATTCTCTCTGAGGATCTCTGCAAAGGTTATTATCTTGCTCCCTTCACGTTTAACCTTGTGTGCTGGTCTTGCTTCCAGCTGGTATGGGTGGCGTGTCTTAATGTAGTGCAGATTTTCCAGATCTGCAAAGGTATGACGACTTACGAGGCTACCAAGATTCATAGAGGTGAGGGATTGGCAGACAAAAATGGCTCCAATCCTTTTTTTTCATCTGTACCTGACGAAGCAGAAGGTGCTGCTATGCTTGGAGGTGGAGATGGGGCAGCTAGCCACAACGGTAATTTGCCAACATCAACACAGACCCAACAACAACAGGGCCAGCATCACCACCACCAACATGGAAATGTACCATTTTTCGTCAGATGTTTGATGATCCCCAGCGTTCTCTGCTCTTCACGTTGGGCTGCTATGATTGGACTCGACCAGTTTGTAGCTACATCCCGTGACATCATCTCTCGCAAGAGGAGACACACTGTGTTTGATTTCGGAGTGGTGACGAATTGTCTGGATTTCTGGTTTCTGAAGAGAGATGGTGAAAACTACAGCATCAGAAACCTGGCAAAACTGCCCACTGAAGGCGAAGGAAACCTGAATAGACAGATGGTGGACTACTATAGATTATGGGAGGCTCCTCAGAAGGTGACTGGGGCTGAAGCGGTTTGAGAGGTGTATGTAGCTTTCAAAGATTGTGAGTATATATATATTTATGGTTGGTATTTATCTAATTGCATTCATATTTCAGTGGAAGTCAGATCGGTAAATAAAAAATAAAGGTATATACAGTGTGGTTTATAAGTTCGTTATACAGAATAGTGTTCACCCGCAGTAATGGTAAACCGTACACAGCCAGCCGGATACATAATAGGGGCTCGCATCGTAAAGCGCGTACCTCTTAAGTAACGCCTGCATGCTAAGAGAGACTAAGCCAGTGCGTCTCCTGACCTAACGTACACACAGGTGCATAGAAGGGTATGGTATGGGGAAGGTGAACCAGTTCGGATGTACTAACTATGTTCTCGATATATGAAAAATTCGCTGTAACTCTGTCGGTTATTTCGTGTGTTTTGTTTGCTGTACAATATATTTGTTCTTCTTGTGCTTGTTGTGGTCTGCCTCTCGTAGTGTATCTTCCCCAGGCGTCCACTGGCTCTATTATGGAGACTCTCTCCCTATATCCTCCGAGTGATTGAGGTACAGACAGCGGCTGCACCCAAACGCCAATCCAAACACTTGAATTACATGAGGGAAATGGAATATAATACATATTTATACACGATCACCGACAACCGCAACCACAATCTCAGATTCAATATTCACACATCAACAAGATAATGTTCTCACAATGAGCATACAACGACCCCGCAGAGTGCTTGGAAGCGGCACGAAACAGGTCCCTGCAATGACAAATGAGTCAATTGTATCCACCTCTTCATCAGCAACACCGTCGGAACTTTCGCCATTGCCCAATGGGTTCACCGATTCGATAAACGAGCTGTTGGTCTCTGAAAGTGCCACTTCTTCGTCGTCGTTATCGTCGATCAATGATACACCAGATTCGTTTGGCGTTGTGGGAGATGCCACCTTTCAGATGGCATGTCCGATCTGTAACGACAAGATGGTGACGTTAGCACAGTTGAACCGCCATTTGGATGATGAACACAGAACCGTCGAACCCACCAATGACGAGGACCTCAAGACATGGTTTAAGAAGAAGTTCGACAAGGCAAACGAAGTGTTGAACAGCAACATGGTTGGGGTAAGTGGAGCACACAAGAAGTTGGTTAAGCTTGACCTGTTTGATACCAGCGGTAATTTCACATTCACCGAAAGCACCTCATCTGTCAACCTCAGCGAATCCGATTCTGCAAATGGAAATTTAAATACTGCTGGAGGGAACAGGCAACATGTGCCCCAAATCCATGTGCCCCGCACTCATTGGAAGAAACCAAGTGGCAATGATATTTGCCATCTTCAAAGTTGTCCTAAGCATCTTAACATCAAAAATGGTGTGGTAAACTGCAGGAAGTGTGGGGATCTGTTCTGTAATAAGCATACATTCTACCGAGTGAAGCTTAATGCTGGCCTTGAATATGATCCCGTCAACGGTGTATGGTGTAGATGTTGCGAGGACTGTTTCATTAATAAGCCAGGATACGCATATTCAGATGGCCTATCAATAGATCTCACGAACTCCTTCCACAGTATAAGAAGTAAGAAGACGCAATCACAGCAACTAGAGTCCATAAAATTGGAAAAGAGATTGTATAAGTTTTACGAGCATTACAGGTCTAGTGATATCAGCGGTAAGGATTCGACTACCTCTATAAGGACATTCGAACAACAGGTTGTGGCATGGGAGCCTGACCGGAAGATTGATTCTTGTCCTATTTGCTCTAGGACATTTTCAGCCATATTTCTTAGAAAACATCATTGTAGAATATGTGGCCTGGTACGATGTGGTGATTTGAGTACAGGGTGTACGATGGAAGTTGGGATCAATTTGCTAGTTGAACTTGTTGCTATGGATAACAGCAGTCAGGGAATAGCAACCCCCAGAACAAGCATGGCGAATGGATTACCCGATCAGTCAATACCGGGTACTTCTGGGAGTTCCTCTTTTACAACCTCATCACCCCTATTGGTCAAGAATGCCGACAAGTCGATTAGAATGTGCAGGGTGTGCAAGAATCAGTTGCTGAACAAACGACTTTTTGAAAGAGACTTGAGGAAGCCCAAACCTGAAATTCTCCAAGTTTATGATAACATGCTGATTTTCAAATACAAGATTGCTAGGCTGCTTCCTCTTTTCAAGGAGACTTTACAGCATCTACAGCAGTTAGACGAGACATCAGCTTCGCTTCCGCATGGTACAAGTGCTAATGGTGCTGCGCATACGAAGGCCATGAATGCGCTGAGTGCAAACCATGAGGTGATACACTCTGCTTCCAGACAGAGATTGAAACTGATGGAGCTATTCACAAGGTTTGACCAATTGAGCAAGAGACTTGCATCTCACATCAAACATACAGAGGAGCAACGAGCCCAAGGATCTACCCTCACCATTTCAGAGGATGAGTTGAAACTACAGAAAGCAATCTACCAAGATGGAATAACATTCTTGCAAGAGAACATGCTGTCATTACAGAGTGTTCCAAAGATCTTGGGTAAGAAACACCATGCCAAAAGTGGGCAACATCATCATCATGGTAATGGTGGCTCCCCGAGTCGTGTTGGTGGTGGACTCATTGCATCAAATGGAGCGAATTCACCTTCAGCACATCAGTTATCTACTGTGGAGTCTGTAGGGAATGAATCACCTCCACAGCTCACCAAGAAGGAGATTAGAGAGGCAAGAGAAAAGTTGATGGTACTCAAAGAACAGAGGTTCCTTGTTGAAGACATGGTTGAAGCAGCCAAAAAGAAGAGACGATTTGATGATCTGGCAGTTTTGGAGAGTAGCCTACGGGATCTGGATTCCGAGATTAAAGGGATCAATGACGCATTAGGAGAAGAGTTTTCATTCGATTGATATTGGAATATCTGTTGATGTATATTAATATATAAAGATTCTCTCTTATATACCAGTCCTTCTTAACCTCACTGTAGTTGTCCACACACGACCAAACTGTCTTGAAACTAACACCAATTTTGATTCTCTGCACTCCCTTTCATTCCTGGCCTACAAAACATACCTGCCTAAATGCCTGCCTACATGCTTGGCCATACTATCTGGAGACGCACGTCGTGTCTTTTGACCAATAATCTTTGCCAGAAAATTCACTAGGAGATTCAAACCGTGAGAGATACAATGGGTGAGGGACGCACATAGTGAGAGAACAGTGAGGTGAGACAACAGTGATAGGGTGTTGAAGATATATAGGTGATTTAAACAATAGCCTGTGGATATAATATTGATTGGATTACCTCTTGCGAATCATATAAACATAGAATTATTCTACAAGATGTCGACTTTCAACGTAAGTAATACCTTTTTATTCTCAGGTGGATCAAAGTGAAGAGGGCATGAGATTTGTTCATGGGATGATATGAGACTGAATGGATGTGAGAGGTCAGAGGAGTGTTGTAATTATTCAGTGACCGTATATACAACAGGAGAGTCACATTGTGGAAGACAGAAGTTTTTGTGCCACTTACCGTATTGTCTCAGTATAAAATTGACCATATCCAAGCTGATATTCAGCGACGACGATATATAGAATGAGCTCAAATGAACTCAACTTGCATGGTCACTGGTGCCAAAGTGAAACATGTGCTAGATGAAGTTCAGTTACGATGGAGAGAAAAGTCTTATCCCTCCAAGGAGCAGTTGACTGTAAATGGGTTAATAACGCCGGCCAATTACCCATATGCGCCATCCATTTCGTGACCTCTACATTACCCAAAACTTATATGTAACGATCTTACTAACACAATCCATTATAGGTATTCAGATGGAGTGCCCTCGCTGCTGGTCTCGTGTATGGTGCTTACCACACCGAGACTCTCAGATCCGCCGGTAAGGTCAAGACTGAGCAGGCTGAATTTGAGCACAAGCAGAAGCTCATCAAGGAGGCCAAGGCCGAGTACATCAAGCTCAACCCACCAAAGGTGGAACCTGCTTCTACTTCTTCTACAGAGATCAATCTTGACGACCCTAACGTGGATTTTGCCAAGGTGATCTTGAGTGCTGTCGAGGGATTGAAGAACTAGATCTGACTGTTGAGATTATTCTATAAAACTAAAAGAATCAGGTTATTCATGAATGAAAAGAGGGATGTTTTGATATATTAGAGGAGGGTTCCCTAAAGATAGGAACACATCTAACCTGTCAGCAGGTTAAGAGACCGACGGTGATGCTACACATGAAGAAGAAGCATGTTCCCGCGATTGTTGCCAGGGGATATTGTTTTGGAGGTGTGGATCAGAGGATGAGGTGTAGGGTTTGTATATCTCAAATATATGATGATAGTGTATTTTGAAAGAATTGTGGTGGTAGCTACAGGATGGAGTAAGTACCGTAGATCTTGACTGATCTGTTGTTCTCCAGCTAAGCATTTATTATAGGGGCCCAATCACCTCTCCAGCTGTTCAGAGTTTATCTTCCAACTCATCACCATAAACAGTTGCTATTTTATATTTTCATTCAAATACACATAGTGGCTAATGTTCGCGGTACTTACTCGGACACACATTGCACAACAGTTAACGAGACTCTGCTTCACTCCTATTGTCGAGGCAAATAGCATACAAAATAAGGGGAACGAGCTTAGTAGGTTTCGTATACAAAGATGAGGCTAAGATGCAACGGCAAAGGCACTCAGTAACAACCAAGATACCCAAACCCAACACACAGATCTACGATAGCCACAACCTCCCAACTAGAAGGCAGTACACACAGACATTGCACAGACATTGCACAGACAATGCACATAACCCTTCAGCGTAAGCAATTAGATTTAATTATTATAGAGTATGAGAGATACCCTATAATAATTAAATCAGCTTATCATTTGGGCCTGCTCATCCTCCTATAACCTCAGCCATTCTACGATCCCAACACATTAAGTCCCCTCAGCCTGGGGAACGTGACTTGCCCTGGCCTGCCCTTCCCTGGCCTGCCTTGCCCTCCCCGTCTTTCAGTCATTGATCATTGATCTCTCAGTTTGCCCTGCCAAAAATCGGAAAGCACTGCCGCCGGATTTTTCTCCTGCGCGCGGAGCTCTTCCCCACATTCTATAGCGTGAGAGAGAGGATGGGAAAGTCGTAAAGGGCAATGGCACAGTCAATTGTCGGTGTGTCAGCCTTGTTACATTGCTTGTATTTCTCAGCTAAAATCTTATTGATTAAGGTTTATTTAATGATACAGGCTAATTGTATGGTTAAGAGGCGAGTGGAAAGCTTTTCTCTCGTCGGTATTACAATCGCTAGAAGCTTATAGCTGATTGCTTGCGCTGGACCCAACATGATTAGATCTCAGCTTGTGGCGAAAGGTAGGTACGATGAGAGGAGGATGGATTTAATCATATAGATATTTGCGTGAATGGTTTGGATCTTTTATTTCATCTTTTCTTTCAAACATTGAGGTCTTTTATATTGTCTTAGATGACAACTAACCTTATATAGCCAACAATGGTCTCATAGGACTTCCAACTATACCACTCCAATCTATTGCATCATCAGGCACTAAGACACTCAGCTATGGTTTCTCAACTAGAAGGAAGCTATCCGTCACACCCCTGGCTAACAGTGCAACCATCACATATTCTCGCTTTATCCCTACACGATGCAATGTATTCTCTCGTAGTCATCGACAGCAGTCTTCTGCCACGAGAAGCTTATTTTCTCATAGAACATCACTTGACTCTCAAATAGACGGGCCTCCATTCAAGATAATACCACAGAGAAGATCATTCACAACAGGAGGGGGTCCACCACCAGGCGGTAGGTGTATGTCAGCAACTGGTGAGGATAGTCTTTTCGTATACACCATGTCAGTTGCATATCAGCCAAAGGAGAGAACCCCAGAGAGTGAAGAAGGAGAGGAAGAAGGCGAATTGCTAAAGCAGAGGAAGAAAAAATTGCTTGCAAATGTGGCCAGGTCGCCTACTGGTGAAGACAACTACATTTTGGGTGCAGCATTTGACGATACTGTTGTGGTGGGCGTTGCTGATGGAGTCGGTGGTTGGAGCGATCATGGATACGATAGCTCTGCTATCAGCAGAGAACTCTGCAGAAGTATTACAGATGCTTATATCAACCGGATATGGGAGAAGCAGAGCGTAGAGAATCTGGTAGAATTGCTGGACTCCGCCTTTAATAAAGTCAAACAGGAAGGCAAGGTGGAAGTGGGCTCTACAACAGTCTGTTTTGGCACTATTGATAAAGAAGGGAAGCTTAAGGCTCTCAATGTTGGTGATTCCTGGTTTGGTGTTTTCAGACAGCAAGAGGAAGGTGTTGCCGGTTCCAAGTTTGTATGTCAGTTCCAGTCGGAGGAACAGGTGTACTATTTCAATGCTCCATATCAATTGTCAATAATTCCGGACTCCATCTTGAATGCAGGAAAGGAGAGAAATGCCAACTTTTTGAGAAACGATCCCAAAGATGCTGAGACATTTGAATACCAGCTGCAAAAGGGTGATGTTGTGGTTTTTGCAACAGACGGTGTAATTGACAATATAGCAATCGGCGACATAGAGATGTTTCTTACTGACGAATTCGCAACTGTGTTTGGGAAACCTTCTGGAGATAAGTCACGGAACGTGTTGAGCCCCGAAATGTTGCAGGAAATCAACTCTAGGTTTGTTGCTTCTGTCGAGACCCTTTCAAAGGATGTTGAATTTCCCAGTGTTTTTGCTCAAAGGCTTTCACAGATCACCAAACAGCCATATGTGGGAGGCAAGCCCGATGATATTACCTCTGTAATGGTGTATGTTGATTCTACTTGACCGGAGAAGTTGGATCGCGAGGGTCATTTTGAGTCAACAATGAGTTAGAGAGCTAAAGCACTCTGAAAGGCATAGATGGTTAATACGATACATATTGTCATCTTTCTTCTTGGATATCCTCATTAATGGAATTCTAGCTATCTAAGATATATACGCTGAATATTATACATCGCATCTCAATCATTCTCTGTGGAATTCATTACACTATTCAACACATAGCTTCTAATCTTCTCATTCTCAAGTCTATGCCTCTCGTTTTCTCTGATCACATTGGAAGCCAACTGTGTATCTGTAGGCACTGAGAGTTTCGTAGCCACACTTTTCTTTCCATTTCTGCTCACCAATGTGAACATGACTCCTGGCCTCTTCGTAAGAGAGGTTTTACTTTGACTACCATTATCTCTATTTTCCTCTGAAATCTCAGATAAGAGCCTCAGAGGAGCTGGAGCACTGAAATTGGATATCGCTTGACCTTTAGTTGCCTCTAATCCCTCATTGACAATGCTACTGTACTGTTTCTCTAATTCAAGTTGAAATCTCTTCTCTTGTTGTTGTTCCCTTTCCTCATTTAGTTGACGGTCATACTCTTCATAATCAACTGTTGGAGCTTTGGTTGAATTTTCAACATCCCTTTCCATCTCGTTATCACTTGACAGTTCGTTGCGCATTTCATCATCATCTATCATCTCATCATCGTCGTCATCATCATCTATATCAGCGTCATCGTCATCTTCATCTTCATCATCATCTTCATCATCTTCATTCTCATCCTCCTCTTCCTCGCTTACGGCATCTTTTCCGTCGTGCTCTTGAGTTTTTACGTTGAGACCGCTAGATATGATAACGGACTGAAGCTTTGCAACCGCCTCTTCCCAGCTCTCAGATCTGGGTAAATCTTCTAGCAAATCATACGTGCGCAAGATCTTGAATGAAACTTCACTCGGCAAAGGTTGCTCCTTTGTCTGTACGTAGTAGTCGAAGAAATGGTAGAAAACTTGCAAGTTATCTTTGTCCTTCTTGGATCGTCCAATTGAGGACCCTGGCAGAATAACCTTCCAAGATGTCAGAACCGAGACTATCATCTGTATGCGGAAATAATTATCCGGGGGATCTAATAGTGAGTAGATGTCCCTCATCGGGTTGCTATTAGGGTGCCCAAAACAGATAATCCTATATAATATAGCCAGGGTATCTGCAAAGGGTATCAACGACAAGTTAGACAATTCAGCAATATACTTCATCTCAGACATACGTATGGTGTTGAACTTATAATCGTTCAATTCCAATCCCTGTTGCACCTTCTCCACAAGGGAATCCAGTACATATGTCTCAAGAAACCTGCATTTGGGCACTATCTTTTGGAAGATTCTCGCAAGGTAGGTGATATTCTCGTAACTGACCTTGTGAGGTTTTGCGAAGAGTGTACAAAGGCACTTCACTAACCAACTTTCTCTATCCTTGATTTCATCATGCCTAGATAGAGTTCTGGCTATGGCTTCCCAGTTATTTGCATTTAGTTCTTTACGGATAAGCTGACGAAGAGCAGCCTCTTCAGGTGTGAATACCTTATGATAGTGGTTCACTTCTTTAAGAGATTGAGGTTCCAAAGAATTCAAGAAGGAATCTATTGAGTTTCGTTGGGAAGCCTGTAAACTCGAAGAATTGCGTTTCTGTTTCAACTGCCCAATACATTCATCTGTATGAGGTTTATATTCAGGATCATACAGCAGCAATGAGCCGCATACTTCAAAGAATATGGTAAGGGTATCTATGCTAGTAGCATAGGCAGAATCCGCGACCAAAAGGCGAAGCTTGTGAAACAAGACATGGATTGGAACCAGTTTGAATTTCGCCAGTTCTCCAAATAGGACGATATGCGTTACATGGACTCTGTGATTGTGAATTTGAGACCTAAGCTTTCTATCTAAATAATCCACCAGATCGGCAGGCATAGTAGAAAGGTGATTCTGGTGGATGGCAATAAACCTTGCAAAATTCTTGAACATACCAACTCTCGGATTCGAGTCGAAATAGCGCATGAATCTCGCCCTGGAGGCATTGTTGTTTAATTTGTTGTGGATAAAAAAAACACTCACCTCATCAACCTCCTTGGCTGTTGTTGCAGTCTCAAGCCTCACAAAAACCTCAGAAATTTTGCTTCCTTTAGACAGAGGATCAGAAGGGTCATCTTCAGTTTCAAGGGGTATTTCAGACCCTTTTGGGAGTGGGATGACGAATTCACTTTTAACTTGACCTTGCTTTTCGCTTCTAGGAGTCGACATTTGGGAAGCGATGCTGCCCTGAGAGGAAGAATTATGTGGGGTAGTCGAAGCCTCTTCAAATAATGCGGAATCGTCGCCAGCCAATAACTCCGATATATCAGGGACCTCGGTATAGAATTTACGGTTTTCCTCAGTCCCCCATACCTTGTCCTCCTCAGTGTCATTCTTACCAGCAAAAACAGCAGTGACGAGGCCAGAATCCATGGCACCCTTACCGGCATCATTTTCATCTAAATTGGGTTCACTCAACCCAAACAACTCACATAGGTTGTGGACTGCTGATTTGAATCTCTCATAAGCCTTCTCATCTTCGATCTCTTCGTCTCTCAGTTCAACTTGTCTTCCCGTCTTCACTGCTATCTGTGAATGACGAGACCTGGTCTTTATAATGACAGTGTGCAG
Source organism: Kuraishia hungarica (assembly GCA_030567555.1). NCBI lineage: Eukaryota > Fungi > Ascomycota > Pichiomycetes > Pichiales > Pichiaceae > Kuraishia > Kuraishia hungarica. The sequence continues at coordinate 68,751 of JAJLSL010000031.1, read as the reverse complement.
TTGTTTCGTGGCAGAAATGGCATCTTGAGTGAAATTCAGAAACAGCTCACGAATATCCACCTTCACATCATGAAACAAAAAACTCTCGTCCTCATCATCAAAAATATACCTGGAGAAGCGCTTGAGAAAGGATGTTGCAACAGTAAGGTTATTACCACGACGGAAATCAGCAGACTGCTCTTTATCTGAAACAGCACTCAGTGGGAATATCTCTTGAAGCACAATATACACAAGGTTTCTCTTCTCGGCACCTCCAGCCTTGCGCCTGGCAAATCTAGGCAATGACTCTTTGGTTGCATCGTCAATATTTCTGAAAATGCCACTTAGATAAAACTCCATGAATAATCTTAGGAGATTTCGCTGTTTCGATCTCCTTGCCGCATCGTCTTTCTCCTCACCTTGCAATGTTGAGATCCTTGGATACTGTAGGTTGTGGAGAAATTCACACAGCAACAGAGGGGTAAACTGAGTGCTAAATCTCTGGTGAAGTGAACTGATAATCTCAACTGCAGCAATGACATCATCTGTTTTTGAGCACTTCACGAGACCCTCCATCGAAGCTGCTATTACTTCCGAGAGGTACTTATCTATTGAAACTGATAGGACATCCTCTATGATATTCTTCTTGTGCTCTCTGTCTATTGATCCCTTCAGCTTTCTGATGAACGCCGTATTTTTCTTGAGGCTGGAGTCTAACTTCTTTAACTGGGGACTAAACGAGCCTTCCCATGAAGCTAAATTGAGCTCAGACAGCTGCTTCCTCCTTTCGTAAAAGTCCTGCAAAGTAGTCGTTAGTATTTGTAGAGGAAAGAGGTGTCTTCTATCGATTTCGTAGCTCCCATTACTTACGTCTGACATATATGCTAATTTAATGACACAGTATTAATCACCAGTCGCGGATGGGGAAAGCCAGCTTTTTTTTCAGTCAACGTTCTGGAAAAATGATTTTATCTCATTAATTCACTCTAATGGTTCTCCACACATACGGAGATATCAAGGGCCAACGGCCACGCATGCGAGGTGCATGTATCTTTTTAGGAAGCGGTTACTATGGTGAACTGAATACGTGAGTAGCCTCATCACGGCTACACACGTCTACATAATCATATTCAATGGAGAATTTATGAACTACTGGTATGTGATAACATCGTATTGTCTGATTGATATGTGACTAATATGTATTATCTTAGTCTGGCTTTGTCTATTTACACAGGGAGATAATAAGTCTCCTTTAAAGAATAAGTATGCACAGGGAACTAACACCCGACCCTTTCTAATATACCTCTCACTTACTGTTCTCGTTCATTGAGAGTATCTTTCCACCATTAATCTCTCAGTTACCAATTAAGTTCACCTCCTCACACGGTGGAAGATTCTACCCTTTGGCAATCCATACATCTCACGCACCCTGTTGACGTTTCTGTCCCAAGTAGATCTCCAGAGTTGAGCACCCACAGCCTCCAGTTCATTTTCTTGGACAAACTTTCTAATATTGAAGAACTCTCTCTCCACCTCACCCTTGTTGGCATTCTTCAGGGGCTGTCCATTTTGACGGAAAACCCACACAGCCAATCTGTTAGTTGGTGCGTTCTTCTCTGGAGTCGGTGCCAGATAGTCGCAGAATTCAAGGCTCTCATCTGCCAGCAACTTCTTGGCATCAATAACTCTATCCAAGTTGGACAGTGGAACATCTTTAACACCCCAATGCAAAGTGGTAGAGAACGTATCCTTTTCAACGTACGGTGTATCTGGATTCACGATCAGGACGGTGTATAACTCCTTGTCAACTTCCTGGAACTCGATAATCTCCAAAATAGGTGGCTTGGCAGTCACATTGGATGACAAGATGGTTCCGGGCTCGACGGACGTATCTACATTTGTGTGAGGAAACTTCATCTTAACATCAACCTGAGGTTCCAGCGTTGGAAGGGTATCCGGTATCACATGCAACGTCTCAAGTCTCTGCATCAGAAGCATCCTGTCGTAGCCAGCCCATTTCTCCTGGAGGTAATGTCTGTAGACGGGCTGTGACAGGTCCAGGGAGTTAGTCTGATACTTAGAGTTGAAAAGAACCTCGGGGTTGAATTTCTCCGCATCCACAAGCAAGCTCTCTTTCTCTGCCTGCAACTCCTTGATTACAGAAGAGTCCGAGTTTGATGATAACTCGGCAATCTGCTTGTCGAGAGAGTCCACCTGAGTGTAGAAGGTTGAGGCTTGTGACTCAAGAACTTCATAAGCAAGGGGATATATCTTGTCTAAACCAATGGGGGAATCATACTTGATTCTGCTGGACCTCTTATTCAAAGTAGCTGGGCCCTCTGGCAATGTAGGGCTCAAGAGAGCTGTCTGAATGCTCTTACGCTTGACAGCGAGAGATGGTGCCCTCTTGCCGAAATTCGACCAAATACCCTTGCTAACCACAGAGGACATTTTGATGTGATACGCCTGGCAAATGTTCGTTTCTATGAAGCTCGTGGTGCTTATAGTTATCAGTGCTGATAATATGCCGATAACTCACTATTCACCAAATGCTTGGCTTCCTCCATCAGCCTCACTCTATGTGTGATTTTTTACCTGATGTTTTTCAGTGCTTCTATGGACCGCGCACTACCATGGATGATTTAGTAAGGCGCGATGGTGTCTGGGGGGATACTACAGACAGCTGGAGGGAGAGTTGATAAGACACTACCATATGACCATCTATAGCGCATCTCGTCAGCAGCTCCGCTAAGCCTAGGCTACTATAGTGTGGAGCCATGGATGGGAGATCACTACTGAATCATGCCTGAAATATGGTTGACGCCAACACATTTGAGATTGTAGCAAACACAGAAGTATCGTCTCTATATGTTGTACATGTTATAATCCATATGTCTATATTTGTATATATACCCTTAATCCAGTAACCGTATAACCGTAATAACAAACAAGCAATGTGATAGAAAAAGAAGTGCAAATTATCGTGAATCATTCCGTGTGGTAATCGTTGGGTGAACTATACTACCCAGGCAACATGTGCGATGGTATGACAGCCAATCCAGTGAAAAAATCCATAACTAATCAGTAAGATGTGTGGCAGATGGTACAAATGGTTGTACTTATTCTCTCTTTGGTGAACTAGATAGTTACCAGCCAATGAATATCGCTAAGGGTAAACCTCGTTGGCCGTGTCCGAGCGTGGTTTTCAGAACTTATGATTCGCGTCACAAGCTATGTGACTGGGAACTGCATCCTCTATTATCTTTCCAATGCTAGATATATAGTTCTCACCTTTGGAATCAAACTGTGACATGTCTATTGCTGGGAACAAATCAAAATCTGAATCATCGATATCTTGATTGTGAACGCTGGATACACCTGTAACAGCTATGGCATTCTGTGTGTCATAAACTAGGAGAGAGGATTGTATATCGTCATATGAGCATGCCAGCTCTGCTGGAAATGTGTAAGTAGTTGGAGTTGCCTGTGTTGTATAATTGGATATATCCATCTCGTCGTTTGAGATCGAAAGCTTGGGCTGCTCAGATCTATCGACTTCATCAACTGTATCTATCGATATCGCTGTAACTGCTTCATCCAGAGAGTATTGGCTGTATATTACTTCATCATTACCCAGCGCTGTTTCCTTTGAATCATGCCCAGTGGTTTGCACTTCAACAATTTCTTCGGCTTCTAATGTGTATGTTTCCGGTGTACTATGTCTCAGCGGAAATTTCATTGGGATATTCTTCCTTGATAGCCAGAGAGATATCCGTTTGAATGATTCATGATACCCAACAACGTCGCTACCTGCAGAAGTGATAATATGAGATGAATATCTGTTAGGTTGCCGTTCCAAGCCGGCGACAGTTCGGGGATGTGTGGATGTGTCCTGCTTGTCTGGCTTCTGTTCTTCAGAGTCCCGTCGCGAGACTTTTGTAGGAAAAGTGGTACTCATATTTGGCATAACATTGGGGAAGTGGGAGTTATATAAGATGTGGTTATGTAAATGAAGCTGACTTACTGAACTATTTGGTAGCGCCTATGATATGTACATGGAAAGAAGCGTTTAGCGCTGTGGTACTAGCCAACACCTGTAGTCGAATTGAGATTAGGATAAGTTCTAAACAGTATATGAACCACCAACCATTAAAGAAAAAAAATGCTTTAGCAAGAAAGTCAAGCAATCAAGATGCTCGTCATGGATCATTAAAGAGCAACGCTCTGTGTGGACCATATGAGCCCCAAAGAATAGGGTTCACCTGTAATCTCACATCTGTGACCGTAAGGTCCTGTGATCTTAGAGAGAGAACACATAGACAATGCCACACCAGCCACATTACGATAAGAGCAAGTGACGTAAAGTTAACTCAGTAAACTGATATATCGCACTGTATCGATTACTAGGAAATCGCCTCCGAGGCATTTGCAGGTTAGAGGCATTCAGTGTGCCAAGGAACCAATGCCATCTCCCTCGTGGTGCGCTCTCTCCGCATCAAGATGTCGCGGCATATAATAGGGCCCATCTGACCTGCAGCACTTCTCTCCTCCCTGATTAATGTCTCTTGACGTAAGAGGCAATGGCAGCTTGCATTGCGGTATTACGGTACTTGTTATATTACAGTATCGGACCCTCTGGCAGCAAACATTCATGTGTCTGGTTGTATGGATTGCTCAAAAAGCCTCCAAGGCACTCACTCACTCACTCGGCCCATTTCACTGGTACAACAACGATATGCACGCCCTATGCGAGGGTGCATGTCAAACGGCACTACCGTAAGGAGCTGTAGGCATAGGAAGTAGCGGGAAGCTTACTCAAAGAGCAACGGTTTGCTTGCGGAAAATGTGACCCGAAGGGGGCGGTCGGCTCGAAGACAATGCATGCCGATGGCTCTCGCACTGATGCGCAGTGCATAGGCCCGTTCGTACCTACCACCTAGCCAACCTGCCTAGCTGTCAAAATCGACTACAGTTAGAAAGGTATTTTTATCACCTACCTGCCTACCTTGTCTTTTTACAGATAGGGGTATGATATATATAATACTCATATGATTGTGGACGATATTGGAGAAAAACAAAAGAAGTAGTCTATTCGCGTAGGTTTAGCAAGATACTAATGCCGTGTTCTATAATAGTAGATGCCCCCTTCGAGGTCTCCACTACCCTCTTAGGGCAGTCTTGGCTGACGCTCTAGCTCCCTAAAGTCTCGTGCAGTTGTCAAATTACCCCTGGCTTAGTCCCTCCCTTCCTCGATACAAGTCGGCCATTGTGCGATCGTGGCCCATAACTGAAGGGTCGTGCAGAGGACTGTATCCATGGGGCTGAGGTTGTATGTGTGAGGTGGTTGGTATGTGTAAGGTTGTACGTATGAAGGCAACAGATCTACTAGTATGAGACGACAGAGGGCCCCAGTACCCCTGTGTCTCTACCCTGGGCCTCTATGCAGGAGGACCAGATGATCCGACCTAACGGTCGGTCGGTTGTCGGTCGGTGGTCGGTGCGATGTTCTCTCCTAGTAGCTCTCGGTGGGTAATATTTTTGAAGAGCAGTTGAAGTAAGAAGTTGTGATTACGTTCAAACATTTTTATTTTCATTGCTCGTCACCAGCCTGGCGAGAGAATAACAGTATACACTGGGGCCGTGCTTGACTAGCCCCACAAAAAATAATAGCAGTAACCATAACGTGAAAAGTAGATAAAATCATGAAACCAAGTAATAAGCAAAAAATCATAAAAGATATAAACAAAGTTGTGCGAAAACATTTTGACAATGCTGGATGTGCTGGTTGACAGAGTTCAGTGGGCCAGTCGTCGGGAAACTCTTATAATCCCGGTTTGGCCTTGGGTTTGTAGAATTCAATCTTAAGGTTGCTTGAGTTATTTTTCCCCTCGGTGCTACTGCTCAGTACATGGTTACCACTCCTTATGTTGTTCACCTGGACAGGGAAGACTCCTGAGGTACAGGGGCCTAGCACTGTGCTGTTGGGAGCAGATATTGAGCCTCCATTCGCAGCCCCATTCAAACTTCCGTTTCTGCTCAAAGAGCGAATCTGACAAAGGTTCTGAGCACTCAGTTCGTGATTCAGATTAGGGTAGTTTCTAGCGACTCTAGCCCCAGTTGTAGGAGTCGTTGTTTCTATAGCAGAACGAGGACCATTGGATCCTTGGAAAATATCTGGAAACACAGCTGTAGAAGAAATGAAACTTGTTGCCGGAGCTCTAGCGAATGAACCTCGAGTCTGCTTGATCTGCTGATCCCGATAAGCTGTCTCAGGTGAATCGTAGATATTGTTCCCTTGTGCCACTGCGAAATGTGGTGGCAAAATAGATAGGGATCCTGAATACGGAGTGTGAACTTTTGGAGAAGCCATTGAGTTTGCGTCGGCTCCGCTCTGCATCACTAAGGAGTGGTCACTTGGCTGTGTATTCATGGTATTAATAGGCATGTGGTTGTTGCCCACCATGACTGGAAATCCATCTCCATTAGGCAACATATATGGCTGACTCGAAAACTGTTGTTGTCCTTGAGCTGAAATCTGTTGCTGTGGGATATTCACCATTTGGTTCGGGATGTATTGACCTGCCTGCTGGGATTGGACTTGTAGCTGTCGCTGAACGTACCGATTGAATAACTCAGTATTGAAGTGCATCCCTTGTGGAGCATTGCTCGAGTTGGGTGGAGCTGAATGAGGGTAGCATGGAACAGATTGCTGCTCCGAAACCTTCACATCAATAGACAGATGAGGCTTTGATTTCGGGGGGTCCATAGCAGCAGTACTGATGGGGTGGTATGTAGAAAATGACAATGGTGTGGAGGCATCAGGAGGACCTTGTTGGGATGATGAAGAGTTGAATTCCACCGGTGATGTATTTGATGAATGTGGGAGAAATATGCTCTCTGTACTCTTGAGGTGCGGAGGACGGTCCACGTCTCCAAATTCGGAGACACTCACACTCTTATGTGTCATCATCGATTTCCCAGCAAGAGTCTTGGAATATGGATTAAATTGCTGCTTGGTATCAGACATGTGGCTTGTCAGAGATGGTGTTGAAAATGGTTTCATCCCAGGCATATCATACAAAGCATTGAAGGACTTGGACCTGGTACGTTTATGGCCGCGAGATGGTCCAAGATCACCTCCTGTTGTAGTATAGCTGGGAATGCTATCCAGACTTGCCATACTGGCCATACTGGCCATACGAGATAATGTAGCATCAGCTATTGACCGGGCAGCACTGACCTGATATAGACCCATTCTTGGTTCCTTGCTATATAGATCCTCATGGCAAACCGGGTCACCATGGCCAACAAGACCTAATCCAGTAGTCTGGTCAGATGAACCCTCTTTGTTCTGAAAACGAGGAACAACATCAGATGCTCCAAGCATATGAGTGGTCTCCTCTGCAGCTTCAGCTATCCCAGCAAGTCCATTGATGTCCGATTGTGAAGACAGCCTATCCTTACCAAACTGAGAAAATACAGGAGGTGAGCATTTGGAAACATCTGAGAAAACAGACTCCATTGACTCTAAAGTGGAAAGGGCCAAACTGTCGTCTACACGGATAATTTGAGAATCCACAACAGGAGAACCGTCTCCCTTGCGATTGACAAAGAATTCCCAGATTATAGTTGCAATTGGTACATCCTTACTCTGTGTACGTCGGCTTCCAAGGTCGTCGTCCAAATAAATACTATGAGTGACTACCGTGTTTTGAATCTTGGAGTTATCCACATAACCGTTCTGGTATCCATTGAAGAGACCTGACCAGTACTTTGCACTTAATGGCAAAGTGATCTTAACCTTTTCAGAGAGACCTAAAAGTGACACCGCGATGGCAGTATGGTCCAGAGGATCGTCCATATCACCGAGAATATCCTTTGGATTCTCTACAAAATATCCAGAAACAGGCTCAGTTTTCTTCGATAGTATCACGTTCCCATCATAGATGGTGCTCACAGACTTGAGTGTAATCATCTTAGAGAAGCTATGCGAAGGTGAGTCCAGATTGCTCAAAACAGGTGTGGATGGAACGCTGAGAAGGTCGGAAAGATCAACTGTGACTTCACAAAAACTCACAAACTTGCCCTTATCCAGCTCCACGTGATCATCACTGAATAGGCTGAGTCCGACTTTAGTATGCATTAGAAGGGTACGCTGATTCAACCCATTCACAATGTCATCAATAGGCTTCTTGAGGTATGTACGGGTCTTCTTCAGAGAACGCAACAGGTGCATACTACGAACAGGGAGCGGCGCATCATCTTCAGATCTAGTAAAATTAACAACCTCGAAGCTATTGGCCTCGTTATTGTCAAATGAATTGAAACCCATCTTAAGCTTTCCCAAGGAGAGCTTCCTACTGAGACTCTGAGGATCTTCCAACATATATGGCATACGAGAATCAGATGATGATAGTCTGTGAGCGAGGGTGGGAGGGGCGTAATAGCCGGCAGAAACTGCATTTGCTTTAGTATCTCTGCCCAAGGCATTGGTGTCCAGAGTTACAGGCGTAGGTATGCCAGAAGAAAGATCTGGCTCCATATTAGAAATACCATCGGTGCTGTCACGAATAAGGTTATCAATCTCATCATTGAATTGACGTGCTTGAAATGAGTAGTCATCTTCATTCGTTGGAGAGACAGTGCAGGGATCAGTGTCAGGTGATAGTGTCTCCTCATTAGAATCGCAATGTAGAGAGTCTTCGCCGGCTTTTGGAGCTGTTGTCCCTGTTCTTAGACCTCTTGGCTGAGTATTGATCAGGCGATTATACACACGTCTTAGATCATAAGCCTGTTTTATTAGAAGATGGAAGTCCCTGAGAGACCTTACATTCTTCGCTTTCTCTACACTGGCCAAGTGATTCTTGATGAACTTGGAATCACAGGCGAAAAAACCCTTGGCATGCACAAAGTCCAACAAGAACTTGTTTCTTGGCCTAACTCTGATGATGTTCGACCTCACTGCGTTGTTTCCTGTTCTAGAGTTTGATATAGCGTGAGAAAGCTGAGCAATATAAGCTGCGAGTCCCTCCATCAGCACTTTTTCAATCCCGGATTTAGGCACCACTGTCTGATCAGTGCTGCCACCGTTTACTTTTAAGGAATCCTTCCTCTTAAGGGAGAGTGCAGTAGGCAGCTTGAAGTTAGCGGAGGAAATGACACCAGCAGAGTTAGAGTTGACACTGTTGGACATTAATGAAGAGTTCGGGGTTGGTTGTTGAGTATGAATTGGGTTTATGCTCTTGGATGCTATGGGGATATACGATGATGATGCAGATGATGATAATGACGATGATGTGACGCGAGCTGAATCTCCAGAAGTGGTTCCGCGAATAATCGTATGTGAGTTATCCGTTGTTACATGCAATTGATCATGGAAAATATCAATGTGGTTGTCTATAGTGTAATCATTGTTGAGTACTGACATTGGATCAACATCCTCTGCATTCTGTGCCCTCAGAAATTCTCCGATGAATGCGTCAGAGGTGTCTGGGACGGTATCTGATGTTAGCAGTGCTTCGATATCATCATCTGTACGCTGTGGCGCCTTGACCTGAGAATTATACTCCGCAGTGGGAGAAATATTCTCCTTATTGCTGATCCTCATCTCATTCATTTGCTGTAGATCCTGCAGATGATGTATATCGAAATCCATAGTTGTAGTATGGTGTCTATTCAAAGAATCTGGAGGAGTGTAAGTTTCAGCGAGAGGGGAGAAGCCTTTATGTGTTTTATTCGAACTTCGTTCTTGGTACATCGGTACAGTGTCGAACGCGATGTGAAGGCCTCCTTTTGCTACTGGTGTGACCGGTGTTCCAAGAGGATTCATCTCTGTTGCTTATAGAATGTAAGTGATGAAGTGGGGCATGTATAATTATTATGGTACCGGGTGTATAATGCTAAGCCAAGTATGAAAGAAATGTAACGTGTCTAACCGTGAACAGAGCACGCTTCGGTATTTGGGATATCACTGTACCTTCACTGATCAAAGACTTGTATCACAGAGTTGGTCGCACACGTTGGTAGACAGAGACCGCGTATGATTCACAGATGCCCCAAATGCCCCAAAGTGATGTGATGTGATGTATGATAGAGATATATGCGAGATCAACAGAATGTAACCGTTACAGTTGAGCACCAGAGCAATCAAATGGTATAGTCTCAACAACAAAGTACTGCTGTTCGTAACGATTGACAATTGAACTCTTGAATCGGTCACTGTGTCGCAAGCTGTTGAGAGACGAGAGTTCAGTTAACAACGCTACCTTGCTCCTATGAAATATTAGAGACCGCGCTCTTACAATTATTGCTATCTAATATTTTGATCTAGCTACTTCACACAGTCCCCTCTGTATGCCTCAGCCAGCAATCGGCCCTTAGTTCATCCCACCCTATCTTTCACACTTCCCACTGTCTCTCTCTGTTGCAACCTACTGATTGAGCTTATGCACCCTCGCGGCGAGGAGATGCGTCCTAAGCGTGTAAGCGTAGGAAGCATCAACAAAAGGAGTGCCTGGAGAACGCGTTGTTTACACTCATTACGTGAGCTTATCGCGGTCTCATCCTTACAACGTGCTGTGGCAGGCGCGTTGCGGGACCAGCCCGTGCGTGCTGGCAGAGTGTTTAATGAGGGGGGGAGGTGAAATATGTAAAGGAAGCTGTACGATGGGGCATGAAATGGGGTGCGGGTGATAGGTGGTGCTTTGTTTAGGTTGAAGTAATTTAGGTTATACGCACCAATTTCCAGGCAGGATACGAGTGGATGGTGAGGGCCGATCGGAGACCATTGTGGCCAGATACGGAGACGCAGGAGATATCTGAGTCCCGTATATGCGTACATAACCATCGTATAGGGGGTTCTTGCAGGGACCTCCAGTCCCTTAAGGCACGGCGCGCGAGGGATACCCGTAGGGATTGTGCGGACTCCCTGTGAGGGGTACAGGCAGTACGGGCAAAGGCACCACAACCACACCACGGGTCTACCTGGCTGGCTCCGCTCCCAGCACCTCAAGTGACACGGCAAGGGCTCGTGTGTGAGTATGTGTGTGTGTGTGATATTATTGAACATCAATTTATTAATAGGCATCTGACGGAATTTATTTTCAGAGGTTGCATTGGCCATGCAGCTTGGTGTATTATACGAAACGTGCAATCCAAGAATCAAAAAAAACATGATAAATTGTTCTTATTTATCATGTTATTGACACATACTGAGCCAATGTCCTTCTCTCTATATTCCAAACCTCTTGGAGCCCTCTTTATTCACAATACTACCCAGGACCTTCTTGAACAGAGCATGGATGATATCTGCATCGGTGATGCTATCCCGAGGATGAGAACCTCTTTGTGTTTCCTTATGAAGGTGCCCTGTAGGAATAGCATCATTGGCCGCACCATTTGTGTAGTATCTCTGACCCTCCACTAACTCCTCTCCACCTCGACGACTGATTGTGCTCGCCCCCGTATCTTCTGCAGAGATCCCTGTGCTGGCTGTTGAAGCTGCTCTATTTAAATGCATACCAGCAGGGAAATCATTTAGAGAATCATCACTAAACAGCTGGACTAGTTTAGATAAGACTAAGGCTGTGACCATCAGCCAAAACTGTATAACTCTCTCAAATAAATGGTAATGTCTGTTGAAGGATGTAATCTCATTCCACAGAAATATGACCACAGGGTTTAAGAGGGTGAACAATCTGAGACATATGCCGAATAATAACGTGATCGCCAGATCTAGTATAGACACCATTAGTTGCTCTATTCCAGGCAGTGGAGAAGGATGTGTTGCCGTTGTTGTCCGTTCCCTCTTATTGACGGCAGATTTACCGCTAGACTTAGGTGGAGGCGAACTCGAACGAGAGCTAGTTGCTAAGGGATTTTGATGGTTGTGATGGTTAAATTCGTGGTAACTAGCATTAGTGTTCGTAAGTTTGTACAGCTTCCTGAATCCTTCCACCAAACCATGATCGTCCAGGTACAACTTCAACACCTCATATTTGAGGCCCTGGTCTAAGTTATCAAATATCAATCTGATGAGAGTCTGAGGAGTGATGAGTTGTGTTGTGGTGTATTGTGCTTCCCCTACCACACCGTTTACAGACGCCCCGTTCAGGAGACTCGCTAATGCATGGCCATAGCACCTCTCAAACAACATTGGTTCGTTTAATATTTGCGATTCATTAAATGCCTGGCTTAATAATTTGAGTCCATGGGATGTTTGTTTGTGGTCTAGTAGTAGCAATCTTGAATCTCTTGTAGAAGGCAAAGAGGGTAGCATTGCTGAATGTGGAACACCTAAACTGTCTGTTTGCGTGGAAATAGGCCAACCTGGGAGAGTGATCTCAATAGTTGTATCCTGTGACACATCTATAACACTGATTTGACTCTCATCATAATCGTTTTCTTGACTAGACTCGTCTGTTTCTGACCTTTCGTATTGATCCTCCTCCTGCTGAACATACTCTGCAATGCTGGCAGCCCTGGTATCCTGCAGTATGACTGGCTCGTCCTCTACTCGCAGTATAGACGTGAGATATTCAAGTTTGTAGTTGAAAGGCAAATGATTGTTGGTGATTCGTATAACACGATTCACAATTCCTGTATCCATCTTGATGTTTGGTATAGTTGAACCGTTTGAGCTTCTGATGGTGTCGGTTGCTTTTCATGCATATGATGGCGTCGCTTCTGTTATAAGCGGAGACATTCAGTAACCTCGCAAGCTGTTAAACCACGGTTCCTCAAGAGTATAAACTGCTGACAAACGAAAAAAATGAACCCGTGCTACTGTATGATCTCCATATCATACATTGTATATGAGGTATCCAGTTACATTGCTATATAACATGATATCAGTTTCAGTTAATGTCACCGTATGCATGCGTGCATGTGCAGACGCACAACCTCACAGGCGGAAGTGCGATTAGTGCTCGAGCAAAGCATCAATAATAAGACATTCGTTATGCATTCATTAAGTCATTATATACCAGCACTAAATTCTACTCAGAAGGAAAAGCCCAACGGATGAAATATATAAATCCTACTCTGAGTGTCCACTGCCATCGTGTGTCATCTGATACCTGTGCTTCTCGTGATCGTCATCCGCTATCCATACAGAGCCCTCCTCCTCCTTCTGAGTGAATAGAGTTGGCGAGTCGAACTTGGCCCAATAAAATCCTGAACAGTCTTTGTTTTTGTAGGAAGCACTACATACCCAGAAATATTTTCCTCTTGACTTGACTTCTCTAAACATTCTCCTTAGGATCATGCCAGCCTCACACTTTGGGCACTTGGGAATATTTGCGTAGTAATCGGGGTTGTAGTATCTATACGTGAGGTTGAATCGTGTTTCACCAGTGACAGGATGTGGGTCAATGGAGGATTGGGATGGTGTCACGCAGTGCTTGTATTCTTCTTGGCAACCAGCATGCATTACAATAAGGGTGTTGTGAGGTAGAGCTATGCTCAAAACGGGATTGGTATTTTTGGTTGGTGGATACGTCTTTCTTAGCTTAAACTCCCTGGTAGCCCCAAGGGAGAGAGATGCAATGATAGGATGGGGACCCATAAACGTAAGCTTATCAGAGTGCCAATCAAGGTGGTTCTTGCGATTTTCATACATGTTACAAACAACCAGGTCACCCTGCCAGCGGCTAGTGGTTTCAAATGCACGCTTCTCTCTCTGTGCTCGTAATGACTCCACATGATCTTCAACTAAAAGCTGCACAATTTTCAGTTCATCCCCGTACATACTGCGGTCTTCACCCGGCCCGTAAGTGTCGTCATAGCCTTCTTTACGGAAATCCGGGTTTGATGACATCAACACTGTCTTATTGTTCGATTTGCACTCGTTTCCTGCAATGTAGAACACATTGGAGGTGAATTTCTCCTTCTTGCTCATGAGCCATTTCAATGTCGCATCGGCCAATTCTGGAGGTAAGAAATTCTTCTGGAATGATATATATGGCATCGAACTTTCCACTTCTTCCTTGGTATATAATTGTATGACTCTTGATTTGATAGAGTTAGTGGGTGCAGGCGAAAGGTTACGTGGAATATGGTCATTTGCTGTGGCGCATTCGCTCTTGTTGTCCCTGCTGTGTTGTTGTGTCCGCCTGACAAAATGTCTTAATGAACTTTGATATTTGGCCTGTTTGATAGAAATCTTTTTATCGAACTCGTGCGAGTGTGTTCTCTTGATAGCAAGATTGTCTGGTAGAGATCCTGAAGTGGTTCCAGTGCCATATGTCGGCACCTGCTCCTTAAGCAGCTCCATAGTCTGCCTCAATGATCCATTGCATGAGATGAGTATCTCCAACAATGTGGATTCATCCACTGTGGGGAACCTCAACTTCAACGATGAGAGTTTATTTTCCGTATCCATGCTGACTTATCAGGTTTGAGCATCCTTCAGTCTCTTGTCCTGTTATCCATCCTCCATTTGAAGCATACGAGAATCTTCCAATATTTACCTTTCAGACTCCAAGCCCTATGGGGTATTACGCCTTTGGGAAAGATGAGATGAGCTGCTTTGCTCTCTTGCCACAGAGGCGCGTGCCATGCGTCATGTCCCTCGGGTGTAATGAAATGCAGGGTGGGGGTGGCCGACACGGGGGCATCCCAGAGTTGTAGTATATCAAGATAATAAGAATAGGAGTAACGCAAGCGACTTCTTATGTTACTCTTTATTTTTCAGGGAGAAGAAGTAATCTGCAAAAATGTCTCAGACTTGCGTTTTTTTTTTGGTTTGTTAACGCGTGGAAAATGATAACCTTGCAGCATAAAACAAGATCAATGGTTGATCTTAAATTATTGGCTGGGGGTTACTAAATTGATTAAGAAAATGCAAAGTAATTTTCGAAAAATATAAAAAATGATGGCAATTAATATTTTCTCAAAAAACAGATAAATAATAAAGAATGAAAACTACTTCAACTTTTTGATTACTTTAGTGTTACAATACTTGTATTACTATGCTGATTATCTAATATACATGATATAAATTGTTATGACATAATGCTATAAACCAAACTGTCCCCCGTCACCCTCAACTCAGCCTCTATAGATGAAGCTCTCCAATGTCAGCCTAGGTTTTGGAGATGTCACTTTAGGGACTGGTCTTGAAATAGATGATTGTTTCTTTGTCGAGGAAATTCTCTCGATTTTATCTACCCTTTCCATGTAATGTTCACGCTTGGATTGAATGGTAGAATTCTTTCCCATATTTCTGTTGCTAATGCTGAGGGGTCTGCGGAAACTCTTAGAAGGAGTCATCACGGAACCTGCAGGCGAAACAGCGGGCCCAGCCGAATTTTCATTGTATTCAAATTGTCTCTTCCAGCTGCTAATCGTAGAGCTCATCTGAATATGAGGATATACTCTGTCTGTGTCTAAAGGGGTTTGTAAACTTACATCCATATCCTCTTCGGTGGTGTCTGCAATCAGATCTGATACATCGCAAATGCTATCAGTCTCATCATCCACGGTATTGCCTAAAGAATTTCTCCCTAAGTGACCATTGGGAATGATATTCTCCTTATCACTATCCGTTTCAACTTGCATCGATGCATTAATTGTGAGTGTTGCCGAAGCCTCCTGACTGACATCCTGTGATTTATCAAGAATGCTAGCCGCCCCTTCCTCCTCATCGTTGTCATCGGGATCTGTCAACACAAAGTCGCTAGAATTGGGGTCAATAATTGGACTCACTCTGGATGCATTCTCTTTTGGGGTAACCGCAACAGCCTGCAATTGCTCATTCACAGATTTCTTTGAGAAGAACTTACTGCTTCCAACAGTCCCCTTCGTCTCTGTTTCATTGATTTCACGGAAGAGTGTCTTCGTCCGTTTGGAAACAGGTGAAATATGCTCATTCTTCTTGGGACGCAACTTTCTCCTGCGATCAGTGGTGACAGGAGCATAAGTCGTCTTAGCTACGTCTAAGGGGATCGCCTTGACAGCAGGAGAAAAGAAACGATCAATAGAGGAGTTATTGGCTGGAGCAGAATACGATCTCGATGCTGCGACAGACAATTGCTTACTAGGTGTTGCCCCAAAATGAACAGCTCTGCAACTATTATTGCCGCCACTAGAGAAGCTGCTGATGCTGTTCACAGTTTTGTTCCTTTGGGATACCAGGAGTTCTCTTGAAATCAGAATTTCTTTACTAATAGGGTCAATCGCTCCCTCTGCGATTTTCCTGTGGATTTCGGCAGATCTTCTAGTTCCAGAACATGATATCAGATACTCACTCCCTGCCAATTCCGCATCATCGCCCATTAAGGGATTGAGATGAGCTGCATCCCTGCAATCGACATCGTACACCAGCTGGAATTGAAATGCTAAGTTGGCACGTTTATACTCATCTTCGAACTGTGGCGGTATAGTGAATTTTCCTTCCATCCTCATTGCTGCCAATAAGCGGTCCATGTTGTCATGCTTTTTCACCAAGTTGAATGCTTTCGTGACACCAATACCATTGATTCCCTTGGAATAATCACATCCGCTTATAATGGCCACCATTCGAAGCTGGTGTGGTGAGAATGTATTGATTGCAATTTGCTTGCAGTTGATGAAGTTGGCTCGTGAAACTTCTATGCATTGGCCGTTGTCATTCAATTTGGTAACCAGGCAATTGCAACCGAACACAAGCAGATCGGAGTCTTCACTAATTATACCTTGGACTTTTCCTGTTTTCTCTAAAAATACCATTTGAGCATCAGCCTCGTAAGGAGCTACAACATACTTGATCCCCTGCTGTTTGAGCACATCTATAAGAGCCTTCGCCATGGATGGTGTGATATCACAAGCCTTTTGGAAGTAGGAATAGGCATTTTTTTGGTCACCCTTCTTGAGGTAGTTATGAGCCATTTCCTTGTATTCTTCTCTTTTCCTCTCTCTTTCCTTCTCAGTGGCAGCCTTGGACGGTAGATAGTCTCCGTCGAACACCATGTATGGTTCGACGCCGAAATGGCGCAGCATGGCAATCTTTTTCATGACATAGTTGATGTAGTTGTTGGTTGGAAGGTCCTGTCCAATTTGCATAGAACATGAGAACACAGCCTTATGGAGCCAAGCATATGTATCCACAGCCAGTGTCTTTCCTGAATACTTGCGTAAAGTTGTTGGCTCCTGAGCGGGCTTCAATATGGGCAACAGACCAGTGACACCCATTGTGAGGTTTTCTATGGAAGGAAAGATGGTCTATATAAGCCACCAGGATCCCACACACGTTATGCTCTTTTTACAGCTACTTCTTCTTCTGGTTAGATGTGGTAGGTCCCATTAAAGGATAATTGAAAAATGAGTGACTGGAATGAATTGCATCATCTATTCAAACTGAAAGAGAAACTTTTCTATGCTGTCTGTATATCACCATTATAATGTCACATAGTGCAGTGTCCCATTAGAGCAGAGTCCCATCAGTCCTACAGAGGCCCCAGCAGTTTATGTTCCTGTGGAGGTGCGTCTCTTAGCGCGTGCGTGCGGGCCAATTTTTGTTTACAATTCGATCTTAACGTGGACGCGACTCGTGCCTCCAACGGGTCCTGAGATCTCTAGCGAAAGATCCACAGCACTTGAGTGGTGCGGTGTAGAGTTGGCTAGTGGATAGGCAAGAGAATCGAGCCCTTGCCCAGACAAATATGGCAGAGGGCAGGGCAAAGAGGGAGGGAGATGGCAGATAGGATGGGAATGGCAACTGACAGAATGGCAGGGCATCGCGACGACCGGCACGGCACGACCTGGCAAAGGAAGGCATCTCCCACGAACAGAGCAAGGCACTGAAAGAGGGACACTTTGGTGCGGCATGTGTTACGATCTCGTTCCGTTGATCGGCTGTCGAGTCTCTAACATTACACGACGTCGATGGTGATTGTGAACAGGTAGTCAACACAGTAGTTATAACTCAGATCGGTAGAGATCGTTGAGATCAGGAAAAGTGAAATTTAGGGTTGGGTTTCACACTTAAGGAACATAACATAAAGTATTTTTGTATTAATTTTTTCGGGCTTTTGTCTTCGTCCTTGTCTCTTTCTTTTTTGGTTTTGGCCCACCCTCATAGCGCTTTGGATCTCTGTAGATCTCAGTGATTACTACACCACTAATATTTCATTTCAAACCTCACTGCAGCTTGGTGTTGGATTTCAGTGACTCTGGGAGTATCAGGCCCTAAATTTTTTGAGAAGGGGTTTATAAAATTGCATAGTCTTCATTACACAGCCAACAGACATAATAAAAACAAACCACGTCTCATCTCATCTCAAAATGTCATACAATCAAGGAGTCCAACAGCATGATTTCCAGCAGCTGGCTTCTGGCCTACAGAATGTCAATCTAAATGACCAGCCCCGTACAATTGGAAAGAAGAAGAGAACCGCCCATGCTTTCCACTCATTGGCCGCACCTGCTGATGAGCCGCCCGCCCAAGCCGTTGGCAATGTTGCTCCCATCCGATTTCATACCACCGGGTTCCAACCAGCTGGTGGAATCGCCAATGGCAACTCAGGTTATCCACTTCAGCCCAATGGTGCTAACGCTCATGCTACACCTCCTATTTCCAGCAACCCCAGCTTTTCTGGCCAGCCTGTATCAGCACCACCGCAAGCAGCACAATCGAGCGCACCTTCGGTTCTCCAAGATACATCTCCAACATCTGCTATTGGCGGTAACCTGACTGTTAATGCACAGAGATACGAAGCAGATGAGTTCTACCGTACAAACAAGTTCCTCACATTCCAGAACGCCTGCCCCCCTCCAGCTGGCACCCAGTACAGCGTTGTTGATCAGGGCAATGCCTCTCCGAAGTTCATCCGTATGAGTATGTATAACTTACCGAGCAACGATCAGCTCAAACAGGCCTCTAAGCTGCCGCTAGGTTTGATGGTGAGACCATTTGCCCCTATTGAAGCTGGAGATACACCTGTTCCAGTTGTGGATCTACGCGATATTGGCGGCCCTCCACGTTGCAGGCGATGCAGGGCATACGTGAACCCAGCAATGCAACACACCAGTGATTACACCATGATCTGTAACCTTTGTCATTTCAAGAGTCCTGTGGCCGGTGAATATGCATCTCCGTTGGATGCCAGGGGTGTCCGTAGTGACTTTGCACAGAGGCCGGAGCTCCACAGCGGAGTGGTTGACTTCTTGGCCCCACCAGAGCTGAATGCAAGTGAGGAGTTCGCTCCTGTGCCATTGCACCATGTCTTTCTTATTGATGTGAGTGACTCTGCAGTGAGAGCTGAGCTCCACAAAGTTGCTGTGAGCGCTATTCAAATGCTGTTGGGTGGAGTCAATCTTCCTGAGGGTTCCAAGGTTTGTATCATTGCCTTTGACCGTCGTATCCATTTCTTCAACCTCTCACCCAACCTTGATCAATCCAACGTCTCTACTATGAGCGATCTTAAAGACCCATTCCTACCATTGTATGATGGTCTTTTTGCGGATCCCGTGGAGTCCGAGGCCATCATCGATGCTACTTTGAACACCATAGACAATTGGGGCCAATACGCTGTACCAGAACCAGCTTATGGTGCTGCACTTTCTTGTGCATTACAAGCACTTTCTAGTGTTGGTGGTGGAAAGGTCACTGCTATTTTGTCCTGTCTTCCATCATGGGGTACTGGTGCGCTCAAGCTTAAGACAGAGCATAGCGCTCAAAGCAGTGAGTATGAGAAGGATATACTGGGTGCGGAGAATCCCCACTACATAGGTTTGCTGAAGGATTATGTTAGCAACAACGTTGGTCTCGACCTCTTGGTTGTATCATCAACACCTGTTGATCTCAGTAACGCTTCATTGGTGGCAAGGAAGACTGGCGGTAGTGTCAGATCATTCCAAAACTTTGTCATTGATAGGGACGAGCGCACTTTCATTCATGCATTCAGAGACTCCGTTTTGCATACAGCTGCCTATCAAACGCAGTTTAAGATTAGATGCTCTACTGGCTTGCAGGTTCAGAGTTATTATGGTGGGTTTTCTACCAGTGGCTCTGCAACTGACCCTCTGATCCCCGTCGTTAGCTCTGACAGCAGTATTGCTTGCCAGTTTACTTTTGATGGTAAACTCAACACCAAAACTGATGCACATTTCCAGGCCGCTTTACTGTACACCTCACCCGATGGAGTTCGCAAGATCCGGGTCATAAACTCTATAGTGGCTGTCACAGAGCGGATTGGTGATGTGTTTTCTTTTGCCGATCAGGATGTGGTTCTAAATCTTCTGCTGCGCCAGAACACAGGCAAGATGCCTGCCACGAACCTCATCACACTACGTAACCTTCTGGATCTCCAACTCGTCGAGATAAATGCACAGTACAGAACACTAGTTGCCCGTCATTCTTCCCTTCCAGGACAGCTGGTGTTCCCCAACGGGTTGCGCACTTTGCCACAGTTCTTGTTGGCATTGCAGAAGACTAGGGCCATCCGTGCCGCTTGGGGAAAGAATCCTGACTTAAGATTGCAGTCGTTGTATGATCTTAGCACTTTGAACGCCTCTAGAATATCAGTCTACTTGCAGCCTCTTCTCATCGATATTCGTGTTTTGAATGATGATGAGTGTATTCCTGACCCAGAAACCTCTTTCCTTAAACTGCCCAAATCGTTGCCCTTATCACAGGAGGTGCTTGAGTTTGGTGGTGCTTACCTTATGTTCAATGGGTTCAAGGCTCTGCTGTGGCTACACTCCGATGTCAGCCCTCTACTCCTTCATGATCTCTTTGGTGAGCATATCAACTCTCTCGCAGAGTTGGACGCAAACATGGATGAGTTGCCTGCTTTAGATACCCAGATCTCCTTGCAACTGCGCAACTTAGTCTCATTTTGGGCCAAGCATTATGTCTCTTCAGAGTTTGTACCAGTTATTTTGTGTCGTTTCCGCCAGGATGGTTCTGAGATGGAATTTGTCGAAATGCTTTATGATGACACAACTTCCGATAAGGTATGGTCCTACTCTGACTACCTAAGACATCTTCACAAGAGGATCTCCGCAAAACTAGAAGCTGAGAAATCGGGTGCAAAGTGGATAGGTGAGGAGACCTCACTTTCCTTGGCACAGAAGTTTGGTCATTTCTGAGTTTTGGAAGTTTCAGAATGATCTTTCTGTCAGAAGGTTGCCAGCAACCTCAGATAGTGTGATTAATTCTTGCATATTATAATAGATAGTTTATTAGAACTTGTACTATATTTACGTATTCTACGGCCAATCTAGCAACTATAGTAAATCACAAACTTTGATTTAGCCATGAACTTAGTAGAACAACAATAACAACATAAATATAAAAAGAAATATAAAAAAGTAGCCATAAATGATATGGCATTGACTCTTCGCTAAGTTTTTTCACTTCTACCACCATTTAAAGGACTCTGCATGGTCGGTTTTTTATGACACTATATGAAATACACAATGACAACACCAAATTGATTCTGCTTCAAAAGCTCCCTCTTCGAAAAGGTAAACAGTCACTATTCAAAGTGGTCAGATGCAACATCCACAAAACACTCTCAAGAACAGAAAGACCCTGATGATCATCTGTCAACTAATATATATTCTAACTTACAAAACCTTGCCAACAAACTGGTTCTCAGCGACATGTCTGTCTTTGTCGTCAACCCTCTTCAAAGCCTTCCCAAGACTAATCTCACCTAAAAGGGCTCCAAGGTTTGGCGCTCCCGGAGCCGGGGCAGAAACTGGGGGTGGTGGTGGAGGTGGAGGTGCAGCGGGAGCTCCATTAGGAGGGGCTCCTGGAGCAGCCATAGGCGGAAGCGCAGGAGGAGGAGGAGGGGGAGGAGGAGGAGCGGACATGGTTGGAACCGGTGGTGGTGGAGGCGGCGGTGGAGCTTGTGGATCTCCAGATGCAGCAGCTACATCATCCGCATCTACTTCGAGTGGAGCTGGTTGCCATGGTACCGGAGGGGCCTCAGGAATTCCCTGGGGCACAGCAGATGGCATAGGAGGGGCCTCAGGAGCCTCTAGAGATTCCGGAGCAGATTCATAAGGGGAATCTGAAGAATCTTCAGAGGCCACTGGTACAGATGAAATACCTGCTGGAATAGGTGGGATGCCTGCAGGAACAGGGGGGATTGCAGCTGCCACAGGAGCAGCAGTAACTTCGACGGGCACCTCTTGGAATGGTTCTGCTGCAGACACAACAGAAACTGGTGGTAGAACCTCAGGAACAGTCTCAGTCTGGGGTGTAGACACCACAGGTGTTGCTGCCTCTGAGGACTGACTCCTTATGGGAGGACCCATACCACCAAACAAGAGACTTGCCAATTTAGCAGGTCCGGAGTTTCTGGTTGGTGCTTCATCATCACTTGAATCCTCTTCATCCTTGTCTGAGGTTCCCCAGTCATCATCATCCTGAATGCCTCTTTGTGCATTTCTCTGGGTGGCGGCTGCCTTGGCATCAAAAGATGGAGTGTTCTGAGGCTTGAAGAATGGGTTGTTCGAGCCAGCAGAAGTTGCAGGTGCTGATGGTGTTGCTGGGGCCACTGGAGCGACTGATTCCTCCTTGTTAGCCATCTTGGCAAATGGATTGTTATCATGAATAACAGGTGGACTAGAAACTACTGGAGCAACGACAGTCTCTACAATTGGAGGAGCAGCAACTGCCACAGCCACGGGTTTCTCATCATCCCAATCACTGTCCTCTTCATTCTTCATCTTCTCCATCTCCATACGCAATTCAGCGAGCTTCTTCTCCCTTTCTTCCTTCTTCTTCCTCTTACGCTCCTCTAACTGTTTCTTCTGTTTCATCAGCGCGGCAATCTCGTCATCTGAATCCTCAGAGTCCTCAAAACTGGGCTCCGCTGGTGCTGGAACAGATTCAGTATGTTTAGCACGAGCAGCAGGAACTGGAGGTGGGGGCGCCTTGCTGGGAGAGGTTGTTGATGGGGCAGCAGTCACTGCAGCCGCAACATCTGGAGCTGGAGAAGCAGGCTCCGCTATGGGGGTACTAGCAACGGGAGTCTTCGCAGGTCCAGACGCTGTAGTTTTTCTTGAAATACCCAGGCGAGCAAGCCTGTCGTTCATTCTCTTCTCTGCCGCCTCCTTGATTCTGCGTGCTCTATCATCGCCTGTAGGAGCACTGGCAACTGGAGCTGACACACTGGTTGGGGCTTGTGGTGCAGTGGATGGACTGGCAGCAGCTGGAACGGCAGTGTAGGGTGATCCCAAGGCAGAACCACTTGTACGAGAGGCAGCTGAATCCGCATAACCATTACTTGTACTACCATTGGAGGCCGGAGCGACATGGGAAGGCTTTGAACTGTTAAGAACTTGGATAAACTCCACCACATCCCTGGAGGTGACCCCGAAGCCCTTTTCCCACTTATCAAAACCAACTTCTGACGAGTTGGTAAGATTCAACTGGGAAGTCGCACTCTTAACAAGGTCATTGATAGACTGTTCAATCTCCTTGATCAGACCTTGTTCCTTTTGAGAATCTTCCGATACACGGTTAATCTCCTCGCTAATCTTTGCCTCGTTCTGTTCAAATGCCTCTATATTGGGTGCAGATTTGCCAGTAAGAGATGACATACGAGCCTGAAGGGTAGCTCGACTACGGGCAATACGTTTGTCCACTTCGGTAATTGTACCGTTAGGCCCAGTTCCTTGAATATCAATACCCGATGGATTCTGGCGTTCAACCTGTGCTTTGAAAACAGCAATCCTGGCATCCCTTATCTGAGCCTCCACCTTGGTGATCTGATTCACCAACTGAGGAACCGCATCTGTGAGAGATGTGAGCTTCTTTGACAGTAGTTCTTTCTCTTCAAATGAAACAGAACCAGTGGATGAGGTCTTTTCATTCAAGTATCTCTGAGTTGACCTGATCTTTGTCTTGAGAGTATCAATCTCGTTCAAAGTGCGCTGGGTAGCAAAGTCTCCACTACCAATAGCGTTATCTTCATCACGTGCATCTATGGCATCAAGAAGGATTTGTTTTTCTCTAATTAACTTCTTCAATTCATCAATAGATAGGTTCTTAGATGATGTAGGACCATCTGCAGTACTACCATTCGAAGCACTTGAGCTTTTATGTCTGCTACTGCTTACGTATCCTACTTCAGCGTCATCATTCTTGAAACGTGCAGCATCTCTTTTGGCGTTCTCGGCATGGAAACCTTTATCTCTGCGGTTAGCCCTATTGCCATTTCCAAACCCAGCACCACCAGTAGGGTCACTCTTCAACATTCCCTTTAGATCATTCATACTCTCTTTCAGCATCTTCGAGGAAGGTGGAATGAGCTCAGCTGGGAGATGGGAAGGAATATCAAAATTGTTCAAACGTCTGTATATAAGATGCATTGCCACGGAAAACTCATCTTTGTTGAGTTTTCCTCTATTGGATTGGTCGGCAAGGGTCCAGATCTTCTCAAGATCAGGTCTGGCCAAGCCAGACTTGGTAAAAATAGAAATGGCTGAGGGACCGTCAATGTACCCCTTCCTAGTGGTATCCCACTGCTTGAAGATACCATCATAGATCACCTTCTCATTCTTGGAGATCGCCCATGGCACATTGGTGGATGCTGTACCACCCATCATTGACTGCAGCTGAGAACTCTGTGATGCCGCATTGGGCATAAAATGAGACTGCATCATGTCCAGACCTGGAAGACCACCTGTTGGCATTGAAACAAAACCCCATTGACCTGGACGTCCAGTTGGCATAGGGACTAGGCCGGTAGGCTGTGGAACAAGGCCTGTTTGTTGTGGAACCAAAGATGGTGGTGGGTAACCGGTAGCCTGTGGCTGCAGCAAAGCGTTACCAGTTCTCTGAGATACCAACGGCTGAAGTCCCTGGGTTACAGGAGCCTGGAACCCAGTTGGCTGAGGCTGGAATCCAGTAGGTTGAGGCTGGAATCCAGTAGGTTGAGGTTGAAAGCCGGTCTGTGGTGGCAGAAATCCAGTACGTTGTGACACACCCTGAGACAAGAGCTGCAAATTTGAAGGCTGAGTCGCCTGTGCTGTAGATGCATTCTGAACGTCTTGGTTGAAAGGGGTGTTTGCAGAATCGCTAGTACTGGAGGTCTGTCCTTGAGTGTCGTCAACAGCGAAAGAGATGACATCGACAAAAGAGCTCACCTCTCCCTTAATTTTAGTAGGCAACTCAAATGGCAAATTCTCACCCCTAATAGCAACATTACACAAGTGCAGTGCAAGAGCAAATTCAGGGAATAACAACTTACCAGCCTTGGTTGTATCAGAGAGCTGCCAGATCTGGGCCAGTTCACTTGCGGGCAAACGTGACTTGAGCATCACCTCTCTTGCAGCTGCTCCATCAATAGTACTTTCACCAACAGGAACGTTGGCACGGAACAACTGCTCAAACTTATCCTGGTCCTGTGATGTTATGAACGAAAGACGGATGTTGGGGATCTTAAGCTGTTTGTTCTGGAGATGTTTTGTTGCATTCACAGCAGCAGTAAAACCTGTGGGCTGTGCAACCAGCGGCTGAGGTGCAGCCTGTGTTGGCTGCGGTTGGATGGCTTGGGACTGTTGCTGTTGAGGTTGCTGGAATTGATAGCCTGTTGGCTGTTGCTGAAGCATCTGCTGACCAAAGGATGATTGCGGCTGGTAACCAGTTGGCTGACTTTGCAGGAAGCTAGTTGAAGGAGGCTGCTGCTGAGTCTGCAGCTGTTGTTGAGGTGCAAATCCTGTTGGCTGGCTCTGCAATTGGGGCTGTGAGTTGAACCCAAATGAAGCCTGCTGCTGGACCTGGGGCTGGGGCTGGGGCTGCTGTTGTTGGAACCCAAATCCCGTCGGTTGTCCTTGAAGAGGCTGCAACTGTGGTTGAGGCTGGTAACCTGTTGCTTGGGATTGAAGTGGCTGTTGCTGAAATCCTTGGCCAGCTCCGAAATTGGCCCCTGTAGACCAGTTGAGCCCTTGGCTGCCGTTTGGCTGAGATGCTTGCATTGGGTTAGAACCGAAGGCGTTGCCATTGGGGTAACCGGTTTGCTGAGGCATCATCCCACCGTAGCCAGTAGGCTGTGGCTGGGAAAACCCATAGCCTTGCTGCTGCTGCTGCTGCTGCTGGTTTCCGTAAGGATTATACATATTCCCACAATCACAACAATCTATCTATGTCAAGGATCGAATCAACTGAATGGAAAATATAACCAATTTGAATGTATAGTTATATGTTTCGTATATCTTTTCCTTGAGAATTGATCACAATTGTAGAATCGATTCACCTGTGTACGCGTGGTCACTGATGCTGCCTTTCTCCAAATTCCTGAGTCGGATCAGCACCAATTATGATCACCACGAGATGATATCAGAGTGATCAACGCGATATCAACGTTTCTTAGGTATATCTGCACTCACTCACCCTGGAAAATGGAATTGTGAATGACAACAATTCTAACTTTTGAAAGACAATTCGTCACAAAAAAGAGGGTGTAAATGATGGAACAACTCAACTTCTCGGTCCCTCCAATAAAGGTAATCCAATCCCTTATCCAGTTCAAGCCCACCTCAGTGCTTCGCCAGGTAAACCATGTATGGCCGCCGGCCCCATCTTGCCAATGGGTAGTACGTGTAGGAAGTGGGTGGGTGTTTGGCTGTAGGGCCCACCAGATCGCTGCACAGCCATTACGTTGTCTGCCTCAGGGGGTTCTAGAGGGTTGAGCGGTCACTGGGTCTAAGAGTGCTAAGTACGGCACGCAGGCAAACTGTTAGGAAGGAAGGCAGGCAGGGGATCCTCGGGAGAGGTCAACCCCATTCGGCTGCAGTAGGAACTCTAAATAGCCAAAGGGGGGTAGTAGGGTAGCAGGAGCAAGAAGAGCAGGCAGGAAGGGGCCCCCAAGGAGGGCCCGGCAAGGAGGGAACGTTGAGGAGGGATGTTCGATCTTGGAGACTCTGATGGTGAGTGCACGACTGAAATATGCGGGGTTACAATTGGAGGTATTAACGTTGCATGCCGCTGCACGGCCGCCTGTGGGCCCTAGGATCATCTGTGGATGATCCGTGAGTGACTCAATCGACTAAATCTTTCACCGATTGTTATGGAAAAGTGATGGATGTAGCAAAGTAAATATACCGAAAATTCATAAATGTATTTTAAAACCTAAGAGGTTGAAGAAAGAATATGGTATTTTCCGCGGTTCAAGCGGGCTGAGCTAGTTGTTTGAAATAAAGCGAGTGCTGCCTAAATGCATCCTAGATGCTGTTTGAGCACTCATTGTAATAGATAGGATCTCTAGTAAGGACTCACCTTTGGCCGTAGAATATATAACCACATGGAGACTTCCATTGGTAGCAAAACAACAAAAAGCTAAAACCACAAGGGTAAAAAAAAACAGAAACAAAAACACCTCCGCGACCCGATCAATTCTGAACTCTATTACGCCCTTCACAATCTCAAAGCACTGTGCAAAGACCAATAGAATACACAGATCAATTAAAGATAAAAAAAAAACTGCGCGGAACAGTTTCACTTTACCGATCATCATTAGAAACCACTCAAAGCATAAAGACGCTTGACAACTTTTTCGAGCAAAAAGTCTCTCAACTTCTCGAGATTCTCAATGCTGTTGGCATCCTCCATGTCAAAGATAACAGATGATTGCCTACCACGAGATCCAAGGTATATCCTCAGATTGGCAAGAATATGGAGCACTTTGTAGTTGAACTTTGAGATGCATGGATCAACTTGACTTTTGGTTATCTGAGTCTTATCAGAACCAATGGCATCATCACTTTCATCATCAGAGAGGTTCTCGTCGTCATTCTGTTCCTCACCCTCAGACATCATAGAGGGGCCAGTGCTGCTTGCTCTACTGGAGAACTCCTCTTCCTCAGTGTGTAGAGCATGGTCAGCTGTGCGATCAACTCTGTGAGATGGGTTTTCTCTGTTTGTCTTCTGGACAAGTTCATCAGGAATGAGCTCAACAACTGCCAACAAAGCAGCAAACAGGAGATAATCCATCTTGCCTCTCTTGAAGTCCTTCGTGTAGTCTGGGAGAGGCAAGTTCTCAATCCACTTGACAGCATTCTCATTATCACCATCAAGCAACTGGCTCTTGATGATAACGCACCTCAAAGCCAAAATAAGAGTGGAATCTAAATTGGATTTCTCCTTCACAACACGGAAACAATCTTGGATGTTCTCTGCATTGGTGTTGAGAAGGGCCTGTACAATACTATACCTCACCTTCTGCTGAGATGTTGCACCTGAGGATAGCTGAAGACTTTCAGTAACCGACGATGCAACCAGCTTGCCAAGTGTAGAGATCCGCTTTTCGATATCGACATTCTCCATCTCGATAGATGCAACTTCGGTTGACAAGTTTCCTCTCCTTTGCAGCACTTCCAACTCAACAAGATATCTCACAGATTCGCGCATCTTCTTGTCAGAAAGGATGTTTGCTAGCTGATCACAGATACCTGAAGACTTATCTCTCTGTAAGTTTTCCAACTGAGCAAATACTGAGGTCACATCATAAAAGGAAAAGTTGTCAACCAAAAATCTCACATTGGCAGGAAGACCCGCAGGGTCCATGGACTTGGTGCGACTCCAGTACATCTTACCAGCAGCTGAGAATACAGTTGAAAGTGGAACACCAAAGCTCAGGCTTATCTTGTGACAGTGCAGAGCTTTGAGCATGGTATGCTGAATAGTACTGGATTCACATGACAGCTTGCACAAGTTGGAAAGAAGAGATCCAGAAGATGTATCAGTTATCAGAGCAGCAGATGCATCTTCTTCAGAGATGCAGAGGAGCTCCTTCCTTGGATTGGTCATAATCTTAACTGTATTCAATATTGTCTTTGTTCTGTATTCTTGGAGAGTGTTTATCAGGGAAGCCTGTTGCTCGCCTTTCCTCTTGTCCTTGGAGATAGTAATAAGAGGAGCAAGGAGTCCGTAGAGGATGTACGCCACAAACAAGACCTTGAAGCAACCAAAAAGTGGTCTGAACAATTCAGATGCTGGAGATGATACACTGTTGCCCAAAGTGAACATAGGAAGTGCGAAAAGTGCTCTCCTATTGCCACCGTTGAAGTCATCCATAGTGGAAGCTCCAACAAGGCACGCCATACCACCAACCAGCATCTTGTTGGCCAGAGAATGTTGTTGTGGTTGTTGCTGTTGTCCTTGGAACTGAGGACTGCTATGTGTGGATGATGACTGACTGGAGTCGGTATAGAAAAGTGGTTGGTGCTGCTGTTGCAGTTGCTGCTGTTGCTGCAGATACATTTGATTCTGTACACTGCTGGTTGTGTTCTCCATGGCGCAGTTGCCTATTAGCATCTCCCTCAATTTCTGATTCTCTTCAAAGAGGTTGTCATTCTTCCATTCTAAATGTTTTATATACTCTGAAGCTTTAGCCAGAATAGTTGCCTTGTTCAACTTCTTGGCAGGTGTTAACCCATCAAGTTTCTCTTCGTCATCTGTGTAACCATTACCCTCGTAGTCGTCATCGTACTCCTCATCCACTGAGGGTGCAACAGAGTTTGTTCTATGGTTATGGCACTTGGAGATCAAAATACGAAGGGCAGGAACACAGTTCCTGAGCTCAACAATTTTGGAGTTAATATTAGTTCTATACTTCTTTTCAATCAGGTTGTGCGAAGATTTGATTTTCCTACCAGGCTTTGTGATGCCAGATCCAAATGTTGCATTGCTAGTTGAACTGCTACTCCTGTTTGAAATCACAGATATGCTTGGTCGAGTGACCAGCTTCTCTTCGACTTTCATTGGAGCTTTGGTGGCAATCATCTGGGGTGCGCTCCACTGTTTGGAAGGCATAACAGGGGGGATACTTTTCTCCTCCTCAACGACTGGTAGTTCTGTGGTTGGAAATGCATATAGTGCGGTGTTTCTTTCACCAGAGTTCAGCAGCGTATTAACCTGGGCTGTGGTTGGATTGGGGTTACCGAATCCCGAGAATCCCATTGCAGCCACATCGTTCATCATGGCAAAATCCTTTCCGGAAAGCAACTCCTCTGGAGATGAGCCACTTGAATAAGGTGACATAGATCCGGAGTTGTAGGTGAAAGAAGAGATACGTGGTTCATCATCATAGCTGAACTGCTGATCAAGTCTTGGGTTCAAGTCACTCATTGCCACAGTAGCCTGGGGTTTGAAGAAGGGATTAAAGTTGAACCCATCTATCAAATCGGATTCATGTTTGATATTGTCTGCATCCTCTGTCCCTGCCTGCAAAGACGACAGGATGGAATCATAGTCGTCAAAATCTAGTGTAGCCATTTTATCTGGTAGTATAGCGGCTAGGCTTGAGCTCAATTTGTTTCTCTACCGTTGTATTTGGGACAATACAGGGTACGTGTATGTCAATAACAGCTGTTGCGAGACGTAAGCGCAGATGTATTATGAACGTTGAACTATTATTATGTCGCTTATCACTATAAACTATCTGCGCCTCAGAATATCACCAAAGATTTGAGGTTGAATAAATAATAAAAAAACTTTCTTAGGTCACTCCAAGAGATATCAAGGAGTAAAACATGTTGCCAATGTCATCCATTATAATGTCTCTGTTACACCGGAAAGGCAGAGAGTTGACACTGCATGACGGGTTATGTGCGGCTCATCATGCATATGCATAGCTGAAAATCGTACGATTCGCATGGCGCCGGATATAATACCTGAACGGTTACTCCACGACTGAACGGGCAACTAGTCTGTGGCCATACGGAAATCCTCCCCGAGTGTAGTTAGTGCTATTGCACTACAGCATCTACTTAGCAGGTGGATCTCGGGTGTGTGCTGTAATAAAAGGGGCCCCCGCTTGCGACATGGTCGAGGTAGTAATAAGACTAAGCGAGAATTGCCATGTGGCTTTGATGTGCCTAGATAGAACAGGTGGTGGGGTGCATAGTGTATCGTATGAGACCGGTGTGTTAGATGCTGGTTTAGGCAAGGAATATGCCAGCAAGATGCCGAGGGCCATCTGATGTGTGCAACAGTAAAGTGGAGTCCGCTGAATAGAATTAGAGAGGTTGGTGATTCCGGAAAGAAGGAAGTGAGGGCAAATATGAAAAGAGGAACCGTCGTGGCTTGCGGGGCAGACTTAGACAACAACGCCTTGAAATGGACGTTCAACACTGCCAGAAGAATCCATTTTCTTGTAAAAAGATGGGTTGGTACCAACAGTATTCCTGAGGTGTTGGCAGCATAACGTTGCCTCTGTGGCATAAATCGCGATCTGTCATTCAAATACCATCAGCGGTCGATCCCGGGCACCCTTCAGCAAGGCGCTACCAGAATGCAGCGGCTTAGCTGCCCATAGCTATAGGAAATTGCATGCGTGAGAAGGGACAGAAGTCCCATAACAGGGTAGTCATTCCAAGCCATTCGTCTGATGCAGTTCTTTTGGGGGTATTGGCGAATGTTTGGGGATGAGTATTGTGATTGGTATTGGCTTCCTCTACAGTGGTATAAACGAAGGCTGAGCCTTGACTCTTAGTGAAGAGTCGACTAATGGCCCTTCCCGGCAACGAGACCGCCTTCGGCATCGTTAATGTGCAGGCGACACGTTTAGACGGCAGCGAAAAGTGGTGTGCTTTTCTCTGCACTATTTAGCTCGATGCACTGTGCATAGTATCGCCTGTCGGGCATGCATAATTATGCAGCAATATCTCTTGATACATACGTTTAGATCCAAAAATACGCTTGCGTGGTGCAAGGGCAGCGCATCTACCGAACAGGGAGTTATTTATTCACTGTTAACCATCCTCAAAGAATGTCTGGGATTTTCCATTGTTGAATCACTTACGGTAGCTCAACAGCGTCAGTGTATACCTCAAGACTCTGACTAGAAACGGCTATCATCACTCCCGACAAGGTTCGGCAGTCCTGAAATAGAAACGCTCTTCAGGGTCATCCAATTTAACCGTGATAAGTTGTTCCCGTCTTGGCGAACTATGAATTGCACACTGCCGGACACATCCGATTAAATACCCCTGAAAAGTATCTCTTTTAAGGCAAACAGATGACGTCGTTCCTCATGGTATGGATGAACTGAAAATCACAGAGATTACGTACAGGCGATAGCCTGTGGCAATTATGGGCCCGTATTCTGTGTTCTTGATAGTTTTGACATTTTCATTATTATACTCATGACGTTATACTCATGGATTTTGAAACGACAGTGTCTTCTTACGACAGTGTCTTCTTAGGGCAGCTAGCTGGTTGTCATTGGTGACTAAGTAAAGATATTAGGAGCAAAGTACGAGAACGCAGAAATAAGAATTGTGCCTTATCGAAAAAAGGAACGTGTACTTTCCTTTACAACCATTTCTATCACTATTGCACATTTGATCTTTTTTGATTCTTTGTTCTGGACCGAAATGAAGGTTTACATTCTTATTTTCTACGTCACCAATTTACCGAAAAAGACAATACATGCCACATTTGCATCTTTTTATTTTCAGAATGAGCACTTGAAGAATCGGTGAACTGGCTCGTTCCACATTATTACAAACTATTTTATTCTGTGATAATCTAGAACATAAATGAGGGCCTAGTGTTTTTTTCCAACAGTCAGATTATGACCTTATTGCAGAGAAATGTCCACTAGCCGTTTATCATCTTGGCAGCAGCGTCAGTATGTACACTGCAACTCTAACCGTACCACCGACATGCAGCCTGCACGCATAAGCCACCCCAAGTCTTTGTCAAGTTTGTTGACTGTGGGGCAATATTGTATTGAAGGATAAGTTCATCGCAAACATGAATATACTGTGCACCTACTTCGCATTCTACCTTCAATGATGTTAATACATATTATCTGATCTTTTTTCGCTCGACTGATTTTCATACCAGGTGATTCTAGCGCCATGATTATAGTGCCATGCTATCCTGGAGTTCCATCACTTGGCGTTACGGACACACCCGTGTTAAAGGTTACATCCAATCCTAGGGTTACCCTTTACATTTTGCTAGCAGTCCGAGGGCAGCCCGCCCTTGTTAGAGCCAGCCCGAGAGGAGGTGGCGGATGGACTGGCGCTATCCCCTCGTCAGCGCACTACCCACATCCGCTTACTGCTTTCATCCACACACTAAATAGAGTGTGGTAGCGTAACGTAGCCCTCAATGCAGGCTGCCCAAGAGCACACGTTAGTTTAAGGCCTACTGGCACAAGTACTCACTGGTTGGTTGCAGCCCAAGCTTTGTATGAGGCGCGGCGGGGGGGGGGGGGGGGGGGGGGGGGG
>JAJLSL010000031.1:0-35585 GCA_030567555.1 Kuraishia hungarica | reverse complement strand
GTGTGCTCTTCCGATCTGGTCTGTTGCGTGGGACTTGTCAGCCCCACCACTACGAAATGAGTGAGGCTCTTCATCAGTTCCAGATATGGGGAGGGAATCAACCATAGAGATATGGGATTCCCCACGAAGGATTATATTCAGTATATTTTCGACCCAAATATCAAAGTGACAGATTTGCCATCCTCTGATTCTTCCATCGCATCGCTCCAGTTCCCTCAGACGGAATTCCCCCGGCTCCTTGTGCGTGGTATCGCGTTAGGCAGGTAGGTGCCTGCAGAACAAGCTTGAGATTAGCGTCATCGGTGATATTCACGCATAGGCGCCCATTCCATCTTCCCTTCGTCGCGTTTTTAGGCTCTAAGAGTAAGACTAGTAGATATAGGAATTGCGAGCTATATTGTGCTAGAGGTATTTTTTACTTGTCATTGTTACGCCAAGGTTGCGATAGGCATTGCATTTATTTTGGTTTCTTCGTTTGTCTGTTTTTTTTTTGCTTTGATCACCCTGCTTTTTCTGTAACTATTCTGGGAGCCTCTAATCATGCACCCAGAGGACCACAAGCCAGACCAGCCGTCCGATGCGTTGAACACTATAACAGATAGGTTTCATAAAAAGACAGGATCACTGTCTCTGCAGCGAACAGCAGATAGCAACCAGTCACGGAGACTTTCGGCCATAGCGGTTGATCCCAATAACCGCAATGCCCCAAGAAATATTGCCAACGGCATCGATATACTAGATAGTAATCACATCAACAACAATAACAGCAGTAGTAACACTACCGATATCAACAACAACAACCTGTCACACACTTCTAGTGATGAGGATATAAATGGCCCAACCCGTTTCCCTCGACGTAACTCCCCATCATTTACATCGAATCACAAGGATATGGGCTACCACTCTGTCTCCCCTGGCGATTTCTCAATCCAATCAATGAAAAAACAATTCCCCAACTTGGTCGTGATCGCTTTTTCTATTATATCATGGTACATTTTCTCGTTATCAATCTCTCTATATAACAAGTGGATGTTTGGTCCGCACCTTAATTTCCAATTCCCCATCTTGGTGACAAGTTGTCACCAGCTAATACTCTTTTGCTTAAGCTCTCTCTGTCTGCTGCTGTGGCCAAAATTCAGACTCAACCACTATGATACGCTCAAGCATGCGTCCACACCCAACCTTGGGGAGGGCCACACGTTTGACAGTACTAATGATGATGTTCCTTCCAGAGTGCATGGCAAATTTGAAGTTGTCAGCTATTGGATGGATGGCAGACAGTTTGTGACAAAGATCCTACCATGTGCAATTGCCTCTGCCGGTGATATTGGACTCGGTAATACCTCTTTCAAGTTTATCACCCTGTCACTTTACACAATGGTTAAATCCTCTGCTCTTGTATTTGTGCTGTTATGGGGTGTTTTGTTCAAACTGGAGAGACTAAGCTTAAGACTCACCACAATTGTTCTCATAATGACTATAGGTGTGATAATGATGGTTTGGGGACAAGATGCACAACACAGCGGCAGTTCACGAAGTTCGGCTTCACCAGGAGATAGGCCTGGTAGTTCGTATAATGATGATCCCTCTGCTGATGAGGATTTACTTGATGTGATAAAATTTGTAGTCAAAAGATTCGATATCAGGGATATGGTGAGCTCGAGTGGAACTATATTCGTTGGATGTGTTTTAGTGCTTATGTCTGCATGTATGTCCGGATTACGGTGGGCTCTGACTCAGATTCTCCTGAGAAGAAACAAGTACACAAGGAATCCGATCCTGACTATTTTTTACTTGTCTCCATCCATGTTCATCACTCTCTTTGCAACAGGAACATTTGTCGAAGGGTTTGGGAAGTTTATAGAGTCAGAGATCTGGACTGAAAAGGGAGTTCCAACTACTATCATGTTGCTGGTGATACCTGGTTTGTTGGCATTTGCAATGACGTTATCCGAGTTTATCCTTCTGTCTTATGCCTCTCTGTTGACTCTTTCAATAGCAGGCATTTTCAAGGAATTACTCACGATCTTAATGGGATTCCTAGTGTTTGGAGATACGTTAAGTTTTACGAATGGTATTGGTCTTGTTATTACATTATGTGATATCATGTGGTATAACTACTATCGTTTCCAGGAGAGTAGAAACACAGCCGTGAACGATTACTCGGAGATTGGAATGGAAAGACAAGGTAGCTTTGAGCATGGTGATGAAATGGAAAGTTTAGTAATGCAGAGAAAACCATCCGCTAATGTCCACAGTCTTCAGTCAGATAATTTTGAAATGGGCAACATGTCAGTTGAGCAGATTGGTTGATATGGCACAGATAGAGCAGAGTAGGTTACTTCGAGCGATTTAATAGGAAGTGCCTTGTACTAGATACTCGATCGAGATTATGTAGTTTCAATAAACATATGAATCGGTATATTCACCCGATTGAAGATTGAAAAGACGCTACTTTGTAATAGGATTATGCAGGCATATAGCTTGTGTGCTGAGGAGTGACTCTACGATTACCCCGCGTTAACTGTTGATTTGATTCATGACAAGAGAGATCAACAACCGTGAGAGGTGCACAGCGAGACGGCCATATACAAGATAACATTCTTTGACCTCCTTCTGTAGCAAAGCCAGGATGAAATCTTTATTGAGCGGCTAAATGGGTCAAGCTATATCACACGACACTATGCCACATATACCCGGTTTCCAGGCTTTGTGCTGGAGTGGTAAAGCTATGAGAACACCTGCGAGCTGAAAGACAAATAGGAGCACAACATAAGCATCAAAATATACTACGGACATATTATATAACTTTTTCTTTTCAACTACTTTACTATATTTTGTTCGGTCTCCTACGGTGCCCACCTCTCGGGCGTATTCTGGTTTCTCCATATTCCTTTAAATCCCCCACTCTCTCCTCTGCCCTGCTGGTGGCCCCTCATCTGCCCACCTCTTGATCTTTCCCCTCCTCCGCATTTAGTGAGATTAAGGGTAGCAAGAGGGGGAGCGGGGGGGGGGGGGGAACCGCAGGGGGCCCGATCAGAGAGACCAGGCTGCCTCTGTAATGCCTTACCATGTCTTCCAGCACCAGTGTGCTACTAACAATCTGCATGATTTCCGTTTACTGTCATTTTACTCTTGTCACCATCTGACTCAGCCATTCCAGTAGGGCCATGTCAGTAGGGCACGTCAGTAGGGCACGTCAATAGGGCCAGCCGGCAAATGCGATCGCCTACCATCTCCTTCGTGTAAGTATCAACCTGCTTCTGTTTCGGTTGAGACAAGACGCATCGGGACATTCGGAGCGCAAGGTAGTGAGAGCTACGTGCTGCACTGACTATGGCTCAGTTTAGCTTCCTTTTCATGCACAACTGCAGTGGACATGTCGTAGTTATGCCACAAGTTTTTCACGTGATGGATCTTTACGTCTTGAACTAGCCCATTGTTTTGTTAACATACACTACCTTTCCTTAAGCAATTTTTCCTCCGTTGCCCCCTCCTCTAAGCCATCGTGAACCAGACCACTCACTGTGTTTTCCGCCAAAAGAGGGAGAGGCCCCTCCATTGACAACTGTCTCGATTCCCGTTTGGCGGTCATCTGTCATGAGATTATTGCTCAACCAAAGAGGTTTTTTTGTGCTCCTTCACTTTCTGGGCGTGGCGATTTCATTTTCGTGTGTCAAAATTGTAATTAATCAACGAGAATAGAATAACCGATTTATTATATTCAATATTTATCATATACAACAAAGTTGTTAAACGGATTGGTGGTGTTATTTCAAGCATCATTACAGAACTTCCACTCCCCCCCCTTAACACGACACATAACAAAAATTTCATACTCCATAAAGCCGCAATAACGCAGGACAAAAGGCTCCATAGACAAAGGATTATATCCTAATAGTACGCAGAACAAAGTCGACATATATATCACACAAGATGTCTGACGTAAAAGAACCGAGCGCCACGAATCCCCTGAGCTTGCAACAGGCGCAACCACAACAAGCCACCACCTCTAAAAGCATGTCTCTCGTTTCATCGATGTTCGTACTAGTGCTTGCCTTCTTGGGATGGTGGATAGATGTGGCCAAAGCCGTTGTTGGCCTTAGTAGAAGTCAAAAGCTCGTCAACATAAATATCACGAAGAAGTCACAAGGCAACAAGGAGGCAACAGATAAGGACCCAAAAGTGAAAGGAGAAGGTCGTTTGAGCTTTGTACTCTTCCCCAAAGGCTCTAAATTGCAGCCTGAATTAAAGACATCATCAACGGACAATGTCACACAGTGTGCCACATCTTATGATACCCGTATGGTTCCTGTTAGGAATCAACAGGGCGAGATTGAGTGGAGAATTTTGGATGAGAGGAACGAAACTGTCCTCACCAACCGAGCCCCAAAGCAGCCTTCAAATGTAGACTTCCAAAATTATAGTTTTGAGAAGGAGGACCCGTTCCAGTTTTTGGGTTCCAATATCGATATCTCCGACAACGACGAGAAGAGAATCTACAATCAGTATCCTTACAACACCAACAATACCAACAATCCAAGCACCAGCAGGAACCTATCTCAGCAATCACAACCACAACCACAGCCACAACAGCAGCAACCACAAATTCCATATCTACAACATGCTCCTTATGGACAGCAAGTGCCATTTGTGTCACCCGATGCCACTGCAAGATATCAAAATTTCCTCTCTGATCAGCCCCAACAGCAACCTATGCTGATGCCTCAGCAACAACAGCATCAGATAATAAACCATGCAGACCCACATCAGCAGTTGTCGCCAGTTTCTGACCTCAGCTCTTCATTCTCACCTCCAGTGAATAACTTTCACCAACATGGTGTTTCTGGTGTCCACGTACATGGAGGAAACTACAATCCGATCAGTCATAGCCAGAGTCCAGCCGCTCATATCCCTTCCCAGTCAAAGCTCGAAGAGTTTCTCTCCCAGAGTGATTTCACTGGTCTATCACCAGTGTCTTCGATAAAGTCATCTGGAAGCGAGGAGATGAGCGGGCTCAATACCGTTATCTTTACTGGCAAGCAGAGGAGTATTGGGGATATTGCAGATGCAGGTGAGCAATCTGGTGATCTCGATGAGAATGGCGAGCAGGGTGAAGGCGAGGATGGAAAGATTTATGCTTGTCCATACTGTTCTGCCAACTTCAGAATGAAAGGTTATCTCACACGTCACGTTAAGAAACATTTGTCTGACAAGGCCTACCATTGTCCATTTTACGCTAACGAGGGTGCTAGAAAGTGCCATGCCACTGGTGGTTTCTCCCGTAGAGATACCTACAAGACCCACTTGAAGTCCCGTCACTTCAAGTATCCACCGGGTATCAAGTCTGTTGACCGTACAGGTACTATGGGATGGTGTGGCTTGTGTGGCAGTGCATTCCAGAACAATGAGATCTGGGCAGAGAGACATATTGAGGGCGGTGAGTGTCCAAAGCTTCCTCATGGTTACCGTAGTACTTTGATGAAGAATGGCAACAAGAAGAAGACCGGTAAGCAGTCGCCATTGCTCGATGTGGAGAACAATGGTATAAATGGTAACCCCAAGTTCTCCATCACCGTGGCGGAGAGTTCTCCTCAGTCTACTGAGCATGATCAACATACATCACCACGTGTTCCTACTGTGTCTCCACGTTCCACATCTCCGCATTCTGCTCGCTCAGATGTGTCTCACGGCTCTTCTGGCGTTGAGAACCACTTACATACATCACCCATCTCATCGGTTTCTTCGACTTCTCCAATCAAGTCTGCAATCTACCATCAGAATGGTGAAGCATATAGCTCCAACGAGTCTTTGCAGCATCAGGTGTCCCAGCCAGTCACTGAAGATAACGCTGATGCAGATGACGAAGACTACGAGTCATTAGATTGCGAGAATGATCCATTCAGCACCAAAGACTTGTTTAACTTCCGTCAGGTTAGCCCACACAGACAGATGGAGATGTTCCAGCCACAATACGGATTTGACTTCAGCGACGATAGCAACAGTGGCCAGCCGTTGCATCAGCATTTCCAGCATTTTCAGAAACAACAGGCTATGCCTCAGAATAATTCTCAGTATTAGAATTTGTTTCTGTTGGGCTATGGAAAAAGAGTCTAATCCTTGTGGATGTTGTGCATGATGTGGCTTTCATTAGACGAATGATATTGTAGATATTGATGCTGGTTTTATTTTGTTCGAAGGGGGACATGATGGTTTTAATGCTTGTTTTGGTTTTCTGCCGTACCTTGCAAAAGGTTGGATGGCTGGATGGCTTGTTTATGGTTTTACTTATTTATTTATTTATCTTTCTCTACTTTTTACATTTTTGTATTGGGTTACTTTTCCTTTATTTATTGACAATTGGTTTACCGGGCTCTTTCAGGTTTGAGCTCAAAGATACTTTTTGTATGTCTTCTGTTTGCAGTGAGGGTTCCCCTATCAAACTGGTGCTTTCTACCTGGTGCACGTCATTCGAGGACCTTTTGAGCCGTTTTCTGTACTGCTTGTTTTGATTTACCGTTCTACCGAAGTAACTAATTGTGCTTGAATAGCGAATGAATATTATTCAGCGATATCAGATT
This sequence comes from Kuraishia hungarica, assembly GCA_030567555.1. Taxonomy (NCBI): domain Eukaryota; kingdom Fungi; phylum Ascomycota; class Pichiomycetes; order Pichiales; family Pichiaceae; genus Kuraishia; species Kuraishia hungarica. The sequence continues at coordinate 29,004 of JAJLSL010000031.1, read as the reverse complement.
GATGTATTTCTCGTGATTCCACTAAGTAGTAGTCATGGAGCCTCTATATGCGCACCTGGACTGTACTCTACTCACTGAGTAGTGGCAGTACCAGGATGAGTAGTTCCTAATACTGACGAAATCATCGTATATTATTAGCACGCGTCAAATCTGATTTTTTTACAGACAAGCTATTGGAACTGCCTTTAGGTGTTATCCTCAGATATATGGGTAGTAAACAAGGCTTTTAGGCAACTATCCTGCCCCACACTTTAGAGTTGTGTGGTTGTTCGGGATCAGGAGGCTATGCTTATACGGTAGTGTGATGCATTGGTAGTGAGCGAGCAGTCGGTAGCGCTTGTGTGTGTATTGCACTTGCTGCGTACTCTACGCATGACGTCATATGCACATCCATTTATCCTAGCAGACGTGTACTGTAAGTAGGTCAGCAAGGCGGCGAATACACCATTTGTTGTGGGACAGTTCAAATTGGCAAGTTTATACCAAATGGATACCGGGAGATGAGCTACGATTTTCTTGTGCTACGGGGGAGCATAAGGAGTCAACATGCATAACTGGGATTACTTAATTAGGTGTATGTTATATAATCGCTTGTGGAGGGGGCTCATACCTGGATACGGAGTTCGTCGTTGCGAGTTGCAAGTGGCTCGGCGATTTTAAGCTTTTTTAAAGGAAAATATCACCATGATTAACTTCTATAAATATACCGATAGAAGCATAATTGGTTGCTATAGTTAATCGGTTATAGTTTCGTTGCTGGGGAGCCCCACCACCACCATTGACACTCTCTCTGCCACTCCATTAATGCAGTTTACCAAACTTGTAGAAAGAAAACCTGACAATAAATTACAATCCCAAGACACTCGTAGATTGTAGTGGTGTGTTGTAACAATCACATTATCTCATATCATACAAGTTCTATACATCTTTTTCAACGCTGACTTGAAACAGCCTCACCTTCCTCCTCATTGTATGTACTCTTCCAGTGCCTAAAAGTGTTCCTTTTGCGGATTCCAACCAATATCCCAGGGATATATTCCAACTGCAGTATTTACAGTGCACGTAACCATGAGATGCATGTTCTAACCTGAGAGTGCATCGAGAGAGCCCGTTTAAACAGGGAGAAGTGCATGCAGCATTGTCTTTCCTCGGTAAAAACACTATGGTGCACGTTTTGCAATCCCGGGTTATGTAAGGTGCAGTGAAAGATCCCATTTCCAGAGGAACCGTTTGTTTTTCCTGGCTCTTTCTCACCGCTGGTGTCGTCATCAACCTCGTTTAGCATGGCCATCTTTTAGCCTTTCAGATGGAGGCACACAGTAGTGACAGGTTGAGGAGGGGGAAGGGAAGGGAAGGGAGGGGGGCATTTTTTTTGCATCCTAATATGCAAAACACTTCTCTGGAGAAGTTCTTCCTTCTCCTTCAAATCTGTGTTATAGTCGCTCGTTAAAAAAAGGTCTAAGCAATTTCTGAGATCTCTCGGCTCTTGGTTATATCGTTCCTTACTCTTTGTTTACTCGTATTCCACATACGTACACGAAGGAAAACATAATCTCTCGCATAGCTTACATTACCGACTTACATACGGCTTAGACGTATCCAAGTTGAGCGTGGTTTTTTTTTGGTTTCTTGCTTGTCGCTTCCCTATTAGTAGTTACTGCTGCTTAGGTCACCGCAATCTGTGAATCACAGATTATCAGAGAAACCGAGGGTGTTTTGGTGCCGGGTTTCCTTTGCATGGCTATTCTTAGCTCTACTGACGTACACAGAGACACAGCCCTGCGAGTCATATTGCACTGTGTGTCACTGTGGTGAGAGCCCTACTCTAAATTTTTGGGTCTGAGGATAAAGACTATAGATATATATATTCATATCTATATTTCTGATACCGCGTGCATATATATAGTACGCACACCCTTCTACTGCTATTGTCGCTTGTGTGTGTGACTTAATGCAATAGCGTTCGAGGAATCAATAACACAACAGAGATGAAGTTCGGCCATCTTTTGACTACTGTGGTTCTCTTTGGCTTTACCCAAAACGTGAATGCTGATGTTCCCGAACCACAGGATCCAAATGATTTCCCAGTGGTGCCACTGATACCGCGTTCCGGAAAGGTGTACGATGCACAGTTTAGAGTTGGTACCCCACCACAACTCATGAACTTGAGATTGGATATCAACAATGCAGGCATTTGGGTGATCGATGCAGAGTTTAACTCTGTTTGCCCTGTTTCCTCCTCCACTGCCACTGCCACAGCCACCACCACTTCTATTCAAGCGCCAACCCACAATGGTGCTTCAGCATCTTTATCATCATCATCATCAGCGACATCCTCAGCCTCGGCTGCTTGTATAGCCAACGGAATGTACAATGCCAGTGATAGTTCAACTGGTGGATACTACAACTCTGAGCTGAACATCGACACCTCATCTTTGAATATATCAGACACCGCTGACACCATCTCCGAGGTGTTCATTAACTATATTGTTGTGGATGGACATCTTGCTCGGGACAATGTATCATTTCTTATTGGAAACGGATCAAGTGTAACACTTGAGGATGTCATCTTTGTAGATTCCAATAGTTCCAACGTTGCCACGGGTGGGTTTGGTGTTGGATCCTCCTTGGTTGAGGGAAATGCTGATTCCACTGCCCTGCTGCCTGCCATGATAGATGCTGGATACATCAACTCCTCCTCGTATTCCTTGGTCCTCAACGGTATCAACGCTACAAGTGCACAACTTATTCTTGGAGCTCTTGATCCTTCAAGGTATAAGGGCCCATTGGTTGAGTTTCCATTTATCCCGATCAATGATGAAATCCACTTTGTCTCGGAGACTGGTTACAGCAATGCCTATCCTGTGATTCCGGTATCTGGTGTTGGTGTCACTTCTAATCACACCGGCGAGACCTTGTGGCTGTCTCAGACATATAGCGATGGCACGGAGACTGCAAACTATCCTAAGCCGGCTTTCCTGGATACAAGAACCTACTATAACTACATTCCATATTCCACGTTGATCGAGCTGGCTGTGCAGGTAAACGCATACTACGCAGCCTCTCTTGACAAGTGGTTGGTTGGCTGTTCTGTTGCAGACCTGGGAACTGTGGACTTCCAGTTCGGAAACCTCACCATCAGTGTCCCTCTAAGTGAGCTCCTTTACCCTGCCACTGATGACAATAACACCTCCTTGTACTTCCCAGATGGAGACGGTGCTTGTTTCTTTGCCTTCCTTCCGGATTACTACATGGGATACACCCTTCTAGGAACTCCATTCTTAAGAAGTGTCTACCTCGCAGTGGATAACGAGGGCCAGTCATTAGCTATGGGTCAACTGGTGCAACAGAACGATTCTGCATCCGTGACCGGTAGTGTCAGTACCTCTACCACTATCGAGCCTACAACAACTGTTATAGCTTCGAATGGCACTTCGATCTCTCTTACATTGACTTCAGCCTTCTATGCCATTTCATCTGGTTTCATCCCCTTCGCTGGGCCAAACAATATCTCAGATTATTCTAACTTGAGTATGGACCTGACAGACATTGCCTCAGCCTCTCTCACCAACATGGCCCCACAGGAAACAGCAATTGTGTCCAACGGAGAGGTCATTGTGGGCGGTTCAACTGACATACCATCTGCGTCTCCTGTAACCGCTAGTGATACAAGCAGTTTGTCCAGTTCCAGTCATGGTGGGGCCGCCGGAGTGGCTGCCCAGGCAACAAATAGCATTGGATACCTCACTGGTGTTTTGGTGTTGTTGAGTGCCTTCCTGTTGTAGTAGGGCTCTTCAGTAGAGATAGAACTGTGCTTCTCAGTATGTGATCACAACCACTTTTGAGAGACTAATTGCAGAAGATGAATCCACACAATTTGATAATATATTTATGATTGACCTCGTGACTTTGGTGTCTTATGAGGTTTCACTTTTTTTCAGTTCTGACCATCTTTGTGGTCTTTGTTTTGTGTTCCTGCTTTTTAACTCGGCGTGATTGCTTGATTTGATTCTGTGAATTGTGACATTCCCTTTTTTTGTTGTATTCCTTTATTTTCAGTTCCGATTGTGTGATTTGTTTTGTGTTTGAGTTGTGCCTATATATCCTTACGTATCCCGTGTTTTGAAAGTTGGTTGAGGTGTATCTTCGTGTCCCCTTCCCTTTCTATTGATTTTTTATGTTAGCATCAAAATCGGGTACACCCGCAACCAGCCGTGCATTTTTGTAATTTTCATCTGCACATAAAGAGAGAAAAAAAGTTCAACTGCCTTTTGTGTTTTTTTTTTGCCATTTGACTTTTTGTATATTTAACCACTCGCGACTTATTACTATTATGAGAGCGAGCCCTTTAAGAGAACCCATTGATGATGTTTTATCTCAATAAAATATGAATTTATTTTGTCCTATATATAGTTTTCATTATGTTACATCCATCAGTTAGTGGGCCCGCATTACCACATAGATGCCTGATTCACTTCATCTCCCAAAGGTGATCACTTGGCCATGAATTGCCCGATATAATACATTGAACCACCCACTCCCAGTCGATTAACTGCATTTGCAATCCTTTGTAGATAGATCGCTTACCTCTTGATATAGTTGGAGAAGTTCTGACATCCTTCTGTTGAGCATGGCGCTGTGGTCTTCTTACAGCTATTGGCTCAACATCCAGTTTGTGGGGTGTTGTCCATGCTGTGTTGACGCTGGCATCATTTCTATTACTTGCGGCAGGTGACAGTGTTTCGCCAATGTTAATGATACGTCTTCTTTTGGGGGAATATCCTGTTTTGCCCTTCTCTATATCATTTATAGCCTTGAACAAACGTCGAGAAATGTCAGATGGCTTGGTACTCTCATCGTACAATGACCAGATCAGCGGCATATCGCCATCCTGATGGAGCCCTCCGCTACCACTACTACTTCCATGCCCATCGTTAGCAATCACAACCTCTAATGCCTCTATATAGTCATTGCACACATAAAATGAATGAACGCCAAGAGCTCGAAAGAAGAACTCCAATGGCTTGCTATTTTGAGCACCACTGCCTTTGACAGTTATGATCCTATATGATTCCAAGATGTGGCTGTTGTTTCGCAACTGATCATTCAGTGAACCCTTCTCTAGAAATGTTTTCCGGAATGATGATAGATCGACACTTTTAACGGCACCGGACAAACGAGAAGATTCACCTGCAGGCAATACATAACTGGCCCACCTGGAGAAGATCATCTGTTGCCCGACATTGTTTCTTTTCGATGGTGTTTCGGAAGCAGCAACTATATCTTCGACAAACTGTTCTGATAATACAGGCCAGCCAAGGGCAAGCGCTTGTAGGTATTTCTCCCTCCTGCAATGTGAGGTGGATATAACGGCTGCGAATCTGAAGCCAGCAAGAATACTAGACTGACTAAATGACAGCTGTGAAGCTGAGCTATTGTTTGCCGGCTCCAAGATCTCATGGAAACCACTGTCTAAAATAATACCCCCATTTTTTGTCACCATTTTGGCAAGATAGCCTTTCGGTCTGTCCTTTGACCTGTCCCTCGACTCAACACCTGTGATACAAAATGCGCAGCCTTCAAAGATATTACTATCAAGGTCAACAATGGCAGGGCAAGGAGGTGATGTGCTATACATATGAGCGGGAGTCATCGTCCCGATATTGATTGAAACTTCCAAGCCTTTGAGAAACTGGTCAAACACAGCGGGATCATCATATAATCTGAAGTTATTCCGTCTTGCACGTGAAACCAAATACAACTGAGAGAGCTCAATAGATATCTCTTCCGCTGTTTCCACTACAGATCCTCTTTTCATTGGCTTAACGTAGACTGTGTTATATCCACGCATACATCTGATTGCCACGTCTGAAATAGAAGAATCACTTGAGTGTACCCTGCCTGCTCCGCGACTTGTCCTTGAGCTACTGGATACCTGAGATTCCAAGCTATTACACTGCAAACCTGTAACTATGTAAACAGTAGTGTTACCGGTTTCTTTCACTTTGTCTCCCACTCTCATATCTGTAGGTCCAAGTATTGCTTTATGCCTAACAGCAGATACTGCATTGGCATAACATATATCCACATGTTGGGGCAGCACTCTGAGAATCACTCCAGGAGAAATCTTGCCGCCTATTATGGCCCAAACACTGCGAGGAAATGAAATATCTTGTGGAGAAAATTCAATATCCGATTCATCCATTCGCATTATCCCAGGCGGAGGAAACAACGGATCTCTGCCTTGCGAAGAACTTCCATTCGTGGAATTCGTGAAATGAGACTTTGTAGCCATATTGGGTGTGCCGTCCTGGGAAATGTAATCTCGTGTTGATGTATTACCCGCATCCTGAGATTCCATAGCATTTGAGGTGGAGCTTTGAGATGAATCCTCTAGTTGGTGTTTATGTCCAGGTGGAGCTCTTGTCACATAATAGTTCCTGTCATCCTCATGATCTACTCTTTGTGCCCTTGGAACATTCGCTCCAATCCGCCTGAGACGGCCCGCAGTGATATTTAGATGTTGAAAGGAATCTTGGGATAGTATAACCGCATCATCCTCCTTTGAGTCAATGAGCTGCGAAAGGGTCTGAGAGTTGTTATCACCATCAGCGAAAAGACCAGATACCACAGCTCGTACTTGATGTCCGTCTCTTCTCTGTCTAGGCGTTATACGAATAATATCCTCTTCTTCCTCTCCTCCATCGATATCTGTCTTCGGATCATTTTCTGTGACATTTTCATCTCGATCCGACGTGATATTGAAGATATTATGTTTCAAAGCACCATCACCAAGTCCTGAATCCTGGATCTTCTGGCTGTTGCTTGCTAAAAGATGAGCACCCTCTTTTGAAGGGTGAGAGTTCTTGTCTCCCTCTAAAGTGAATTCATCATCTTCGTCTTCTATATCTGTCAGTTCCTGAGTCAGTTGAGGAGAAGATGCAATTCTCAGCCTTGAACGATTAGCTACCGGTACCACGTCACCTTTCATATCTTTGTCAGAACACTGAGGTATATTGATGGGCAACCCATCAATGACCTCTCTATCCCTAATAGAGGGTGATGACTCTTCTATTACCTGTGGAGATGAAGCCAAGCCTTTGATGAGGGCATTCCCGCGACCTGATTTGCCGTCAAACTTTCCACCTGGTGTATGAACAGGAGGCAAGCAGTTGGCAGCTGTGGCATGATGGTCCTTTTGTGGGGCATAATCAGATCTGTAGCGTCTCAGTGATGCAAGATCACTGCTGCCAACAGGCTGGTGCTCCATACTGACCCTCCTCGTCTTATTAGCAAGAAAAGGAGTACTTTGCGACCCACCATCAATGGGTAAAGCAAATGGATTTTCGCTCTTCACTTCGTCATCTTTTCCTCCAAATGGGCTCTTCCGTTTCACTCTACTTTTGGGTTCAGAGTTTCCTCTCTTTAAGGACATCACATTCTCAATCGAACCTCCAGCAAGACCAGTCAACACAGTTGCAGTTGTATCGTCAATGGTGATGGCTCCAGCCATGGTCCTCCCTCCTGATGTTTCCAATTCATCTTCCTCCTCCTCCTCCTCCTCAGAGTTGACAACAGAATTCATTACATCAGTCACTGTCTCATCGACCATGTTAACATCCTCTCCTTCCTGTTCAGCTTTCTGGTGGCCCATTCCATGTAGTCTGAGCTCTCCTAGAAATTCTCCATTCGCGACTCCAGGCCCCTTTATATGCGAAGTCTCCGATGTCTGTGTGGCATTTGCCTGAATATAAGACCTTCCCTTTTCAACCGTTCCCAATACTTGAATTTGAGAATCATCCAGATACTGCGTGGATTGCCTCTCGTCAGAAAGGAGCAAAGGACTTCCTCCTTTGTTATTGTCTCTTCTAATCTGTTCAACAAGGCGCTCGTCAAAAGTGCTATGGTCATTATCATCTTTTTGAACAACGGACTCATCATCATCAAGTAAATCTTCGTCGGTATCCTCTACAAGGTTTATTAGATTATTTGTAGGTATGATATGTGTATCTGTGTTATCCTCTCCTCTGTGAGTAGCTAAGGGCTTTCTCTTCTTAACATCCTTCTCATTTCGTATGGTGTTAGCAAGGTGGAGGTCAAAAGTGTCATTTTCCACTCCAAAGTCTAGCATCCTCATTGTCTCATTAGATGCCTGTTCAATTACCAGACCAGTTTGTGATTCATATTCCAACGGTACCTCACCCCCCTGTTTTCTCCTCAGCATCTCAAATACATTTTGAGCATTACCAGATGGAGTGCCTATGGAAGGCGATGCCCCGAACAATTTGTTTGACTTGCCTCCACAGAAAATAGAGGTGGATAGCAAAGTAGATGCAGCATTGACTACTGGAGTATCCTGGAAGGGATCATTGATCTTGTGCAAAAATGGCGTTTCAGAGGTCTGTGAATTACCAATTCTAATGCCGAGAGAATCGTCGTTTGTTCCGCCCATTGGTGGTTCCACGCGTTGGAAGTTGTTGGCAGATAGTTCCTGTTCATCAGCTGTTGATTGGGTTCCATTAGGAGATTGGATCTTGAGAGTCGCTGTGTCTTGCGGTAACATCAGTGCTTTTTCTTCTTCTTCATTTGATGTCGCCAATGAATTTTGGTCTAAAGGTTTTACGCGGTGGGTATTGTGCCAGTAGGATATTGAGTCTTCATGTGTATGATGTCCACTGAGGTGTGTTGATACTTGGCTATCCGTGTTGAGATCATCTATTAGTTGAATTGCAGATTGGTGTATATCTTCCTCTGGTTCCACCTCCACTTCTAATACTATATCATTGCCAGCTGGGCCCTCGCTCGATGTGCCAGAGGCTGCTCTGATTATCCCTTGTGTGTCATAATTGGAAGCTGGACCAGTGAGAATGACTTGGGTATCTGCAGTGTACGCGGTAGGATACGTAGGTTGCACCAAGGAAGACTGTGATACCTCATCAGGACGTTGTGCGAATATGGTGTCTCTGCGTTCAGGCTGAGAATTATCTGAAATTGAGCTGTGTGAATAATGTCGTTGTGATGTGTGAGACTCGTGCCGGACTCTCGTTGCCTCTATTGGTTGTGAAGGCATTGTTGCCAAATAATTCCTTCACCTTCCAAACGAGTTGTTACTACTCCGCATTAGATGGATGACACTTAGCAGACTGAAAAGTATGCAAGGAGGGAGACTAAAGCAAAATATTGTGTAGCGGATGAATATATTCAGGAAGTGACAAAGTATATGAAGACCTCTATACTCAATTTAGTGGTATTCCTTCCACCAATGTTTCACTTTATATTCACATCACATCCCAAACCTTGATGGCTTCGTTTCGATGCTCTGCCCCACCAGACGCGCATGCAGGCGAACGGTTCATGCGCAGGGCCCTCTTCAATTGAGGGTCGCTAAGTTCAGTGAAGCTCTTTCAATGTATCCTAAAGGATGCCGAATAGTAGGAAAGGTTGTATTATATTTTGTAATTGCTATACTATAAAACGCAACGCTAGTATGTGAGGTTAAGACAGTCATGGGAAAAGTAGAAATAGTTGGTGACAATAAGGCCAAGCGTATACAGTTAAGAGTATAGAGCCACTCGGGGCTCTGCTCTGGCCATCATGCATTCTAATCACTAATGATGTTTCATGTAGTTCCAACACTGTTGGTGAGCAATCTCTCAAGTTGCGTTTCTTCCAGGTTGCATTTCATTCGTTGTAGAAGAGGATTTTCCCATTTATCTTTATCCTTTGAATCATCACCTGTATCCCCAGTATTTGGAACGAATTTTGAAGTGGAAAGCCGTTCCGTTCTATACTTTTCATATAGAATACACTCAGTAGACTCTTTCAACTCTTGAAGGCAAGCTCCAAACAACACAGTCTTCAGCACTAGAAAATCACTGCATTGTGGATCCTCAACTTGAACATCCCCCCAAGGGTATTCTCTTACGTGATAGCTTTTACCATCAATAACTCTCTTGGTAGTACTCCCCATGACCGCAAAGGGTAGAAACTCTTGGAGCTCTGCTGCTTCGCCAGAGTAGTACTCATCAGTGGTTGAGAAATTGTAAATGGGGATCTGATGACGGGAAATGTCTCTAGATATCAATGCTTTGTTAAGCTTCAACTCCTCCTGTGTAAGCAAATCAGCCTTTGAGATAACAGGAATGATATTGACCCGATGGCCCAAAGTCAACATGAATTCGATATCAAGCTCTCTTAGACCTTTTCCCGTTGGTCTAATAAAATATAAGGCTGCGTGAATTCTCGTATCCTCTGCCCTAGGAAATCTCTGGATCTGGCATTCCTCATTCAATACAAGGTCAAATTGCTCCTCGACATAGTTCAACACTTTCTCGCACGCATCGGAGTTGTTGATCTTGTCACCAAATCCCTTGGGAATAACAGCAGTCAGGTTTATGGGTGTCTCCCCTTTCTCAGCTACATGGAAATGGTGTGTTTCGATTGTCAGATCTCTATCCATATGTGCCTGCTCATATTTGTGGGTCCTATCATTTTGTAACAATGTGTTATCACATAGCGTATTGATGAAAGTTGATTTACCAGTTCCACTTTCGCCACAGACAAGAATACATAGTTTCAGGCCTCTTCTGATAAACTTGTTGCGGCGGATTACTTCTGGGGAGGACTAAATAGGTTAGCAGAGTCGAATAGGAGTCTTTTTTTTTGTGTGTGAATTGGAGTACAAACAGTTGTAAAAGTCTTGAGAGGTTGCTTGGACATATTTAAGGGCTTGGATTCTAATTTAATTAATATGGTTCCATTATTATTACTATCAAGTGAGAGGTGTTAGGTAACTTATTATAGTATTCATCCACTCAGCAGTGTAGTGGCTCACCTCTGGGATTCACTTGTGTGCCACAAAGATAGTCACGGTGAGGTTTCACATCACAGGGGGAGAATTATCACAATAGGTTGGAATGATTTAATAATGCACAGAAATATTTACATCAATTATACAGGCAGAGATCTTTATTTTTTTAAGGTGATATTTCGCTGTCTATGTCCATTGCCTCTTTTGCAATTTCCTTTTCTGTTTCCCTTTGAGTCTCAAGTTCTGTCTCTTTATCTGATTGTTTCACTGATGCTTCATTATTTGAAAGTACAGCACCGCCACTGCCCTTCACAGGTGTATGACTACTACTCGCAGAATACCTGTCACCTTCATCTGAAATTCCCTTCCCAGTGACATCACCAAGTACCACATCATAGAACTGCTCCTTGGTTAGGACTGGGAACATCTCAGGAAATCCTGGGTGAATAGGTGCTATGATAGGTGCCAGTCTATAGAAATAACAAAGACACTTCCATGCCTTTCTGGCACTCACCTTCAACTCGGTTTTGAGGAACCCAGGAGGAAACTTCAGCTTTTCAGCAAATGCAGAAAGTGCCATTCCCGTAGCCACGATGGTTGGTGCATCATAAACAACACAAACGGGTAACCGTGCCACCCACTCAAAAAACCCACACGATTTGTTGAAAATTGCCTCTGATACAGATCTCCAACTACGACCGATTATCTCCTCTTTGCTAAGAACAGCCTCTACCCTGGTGAGCGCATGGCAAATTTTGTAAGGTGAATCGGGAACCATGTCAAAGCACAATGTAGCCAGTAAGATATCTTCCAACCTTGTGATCTGGTCTTTCCAGTGCCAGAACAGCTTGGTTTGCTCATCAACGATAAGATTGGGCTGTTTGGAAGAGATCCTAGCCGCTTGGACTGTTATATCCTGTAGACGTCTACGACACTCCTCAGCCTTACAGGCAGCAAACAAACAAGCGGCACCAACCTCATAATAATGGAGAGACTGGATATCCTTACGCATATAAAAACGGTGGAAATATGTTGATGCTGTGAGATATACAAGACGTGACAACTTCAGGGCCTTGCAAAGATTGAGGATGAAGCTGACACCTTTAGCACGTCTTCGTACTTCATCCTCAAACAGCACCAGGTTCCGAGAAGGTGTTTCGAACTTGACATCATACTCAGAGAATAACCACTTATTAGTGGGCAAATTTATCACTTCAGGCCAAAATTCACTGAACTTGTAAGTGTATCTCGTGCTACCGTTCCGGCTGTTGCTCTGTTCGCTGTTCTTTTCATTATGCTGCTGTTTACTTCTCCCATTATGCTGAGGGTTGCCATCTGTACTCTTGCTATCTCTGGATTCATGGTAACTCCGTGAATCTCTTGACTCTCTTGAATCTCTTGAATCTTTGGAATCTCTGGAGTCTTTGGAGTCTCTGTAGCCTCTAGAATCCCTGTGATCCCTTGAATCTGCTGAGTCTCTGTACTCCCGTGAGTCTCTACAATCTCTCGAGTCTCTTGACCGATGATCGCGGCCGTCGTGAGACTTTTCCTGTGCTGGTGGTCGCACTCCTTCGTTGTCTCTATACCTGTACCCGTTGCTCATCCGTCGTGGACTGGAATCACGATAGCTCATTGCAGAGTGATCTATTTGGGTAATCAATCTCACCAGGTGTTGATATTTATCTCTGTTGGTCTGTGATATACACAGCTCCTCTTCTCTAGAGCCCACAATCTACCTCAGTTCCTATTCACTGTTCCTATTCACGGCCCTGACACAGATTTAACAAGCCGCTCTAGTTGTCACCTCTAATCAAGAATATCCTCTCCGATTTTCTCTCTATAATCTCACTTTTCCACACTTTCTTTATCTCATTCTGGTACTCCATCTCATCACTGGTTTGAGTTCTTTTTGCAGACGATAACGTATTGGTGAGAACACTCACTGCCCATCTCGGCCACCCAGTACAGGACTCCCAGGCCTCCATAGTCAACGAGTGGGTGGACATTGCTGAAGATAAATAAATAATATTCTGGTGTTGTTTAATATATTTGTTTGTTTGTTGTTGTTGTTATAATTGTAATAAAAGGAATTTATTTCTATATTTAATATTGAGAAACACATACACCTTTTGGTAATTATATGGTTGTCCCGGATAATTGATATATGGGAATCGCTAATGTTGGAAATCTTAATTGTTGGTAATCTCATAATATTATAATTGTTGAATAATTTACAGAAAATAATGTATTTCACTTTACTATTGTTACACGCCTATAATATTATCAGCTATATCATCAACTTGTCCATCTCCTGTACTGCATAGTCCAAAAGGTAACTCTGCTCAATAAGATCATCAATCCTCTTGTAATGTCTCTCACTGTAAGGGACAATCGAGTCGATGAGGCCAATAATGCCGGGGATATCGTGAAGCGACTGGACATCACACTTGGAAAGGATGACACTCACCACTCTCTGAGAGATATCGAACAACTTGGCATTGGTATTCCAATCACGGATTCTCCTGAACAGGAGCAGCAGCTTCTGTGCCGGAAGGTTGCCGATCAGCTCCTCCAATTCATCAGAACCAAGGACCGATTCTGAGCCGGTAGAAGCACCACTGGCAATGGAGGCCCTGAGCACGTTGTACAACCTCATAGGGTGGTCCAACGCAAGTGCAAGCTCAAATGCTTTGGCCCATTCACCATTATAGATACAATTCTGAAGGGTTTGTTCCTTTTCAACACGTACTTTCTTGGCCTCTTCCTGTTCAGCCACAGCCTCATTGGTGTTGTCTTGCCAGATGGAGATGTAACCATCAGCATCTGCAGAGATGAACTCTTTACCGTCTTCCTTAATGCATATAGCCCAGATTCTGTTGTCGTGGTTGTCCAGTGTCTTGATACACTCCCCAGTATCCTTACTCCATAACTTCACCAGGCCATCTGCACCGGCACTCAGCAGTTCCTGGCCCTTGTTGAGGAAGTCTACACACTGCACAGAGTTGGTGTGGCTCTCAAAAGTCTTTACACAGATAAAAGTCTCAAGAGACCATACTTTACATGTCTTGTCACCGGAGGCGGTGGCCAAGTACTTGTCGTAATCGGAAAATTTGATATCCCAGAGCCCTCTCTTGTGTCCCTTCAACACACCCACAGTCTCACCAGTAGCGAGATCCCAAACTTTACCCAGTTTATCGTAACCTGCAGTAGCAAAGAGCTCATCATTTGGGGCAATATCAAGCGCATTGATCTGCTTCTCATGGGCTCTTCTGGTGTAGTCAGAGGTTTTAACAATCAAGGGGTATGACACCTCTGCACTGCCTTTTGTGGATGGTACCTTCCACTTCTTCACAGTCAAATCCATAGATGCAGTAATGATAAATGATGGGGCAGATCCTTTAATTGGAGTCTTGGGCAAACCAACAGCTGTAACAGAGGAGGCATGACCTTCGAATACGGCGTAGCAGAAGAAGGATCCAGTATCTTCGGAGTACCTCCACAGCCTAGCCTCGTTATCCTTACCAGCAGTGGCTATCCAAAGACCATCAACAGTAGTATCCAGATCGTTGAGAAGATCCGTGTGTCCATCGAGGATATCCACATCTAAAGGACGATTGACCGGATCAACTATACGCAATGCAGGAGAGTTGGTAGCCAACGCAATCAAAGTCAAGTCTGGACCAACATACTTCATGCTTGCAATGGTACCGTGGTTACCGGCAATCTTACGTGATATGCTGAGTTCTACAATCTCTTCCGAGTCCACGTCTGCCAAGAGTTCATCTGCATTCAAATCCACTTGGCATATAGTTTGATCTGATAGCACCAACATCAACGATAACAATGCAGTGTCAAGCTTTACAACACCAATGATCAATAACTCTTCGCTTGTCTCCAATGGCGTTGGGGTGATAGCAACGAGCTTGGTTCTATGGAAATCCCACAGTTTCAACACACAATCACCACCAGCGGTGAAACAGTATTCCTTATCATTGACCTTGATGAAACCAGTGCTTTCAACCTGTTGTTTCACAGGCAGAACACGCACCTGCTTCCATGTTTTAGTGCTCCAGATGATAGACACATTGTCTCTTCCACCACTGACAAAGTAGTCTCCATTCTCACTGAAATCAACACCTCTTACAGCAGAGGAATGCTCAGTGAGGGTCTGTACGCATCGCCTTTTCACAAGGTCCCAGATTTTGACTGTGCCCATAATATCACCACTGGCAAGCTTCCAGTCGTTGCTGTGCAACTGTCCGTAGAATGTGAGAGAACACACAGTTGTTCCATGTCCCTTTAGAGAGTGAGTGACAAAACCACCTTCAAGGTCCCAAACGGTGATCACACCATCTGAACCACCAAATGCAAAGAGAGAACTGGTTGGGTCAGCAGCTGAGATGTACACTGGTGAACTGAGCTTCATGCTTTTTTCAAACTTGGAGGTCTCAAGGTTGAATATCCTCAACTGCTGTGACTGGGAAACAATAGCTAAGTACTTGCCATCCGGAGATAGCTGTAGAGATGTCACCAAGGAACCGTCTCCTTGGAGTTTATGCACAATCTCATTCGATTGGGTGTTTGTTATAACTATGTCCTCTAATATTGGGGTTGCCAACACCATTCCATCCTCAGAAAGGGTGGCAGAACACCCACCCAGGTAGAAGGGCTCGATGTCTATGCTCTTGAATGACTTCTTGGTTTCCTCCTCAGACATTTTTGTATTTAATGAGTGCAGAATATAACCGTAAAAAGCTTCCTCCTCAGTGAATCTATATATGTATGGGCTCTACTTCTAGATGCACTAATTATATTTTTCACTCCTCCTATTATATAAGCCCAGAAAAAAATTGTAGAGCTCATCGCTTCAGCCACACAATTTAATGGTAGTGTAGCTCTCAGAAAGTTATCGATATCTGCAAATGCACTACTGACAGGAGTTCCTACGTATGCCCCTCTATATGCCCTTCTATAGGCCTTTCTAAGTAGGACTAATATACCCTAACAATATAGCAAAGTAGTATATATTCTAATACATTATATACAAGTATAGTCTAACCTCTATGTACAATAAAAAATAGTCTTCAGTAAAGCAGTGGCTCAACCCTGGAGGAACTCACCCTTTTGAACCTCAAATCCAAGGCTCTTCGCAGCCAGCACCATTTGGTCCTCTATAGCGTCATCCATCCCCTCTGCTGCCTGTAAGGATGAAGGTGAAAAGGCATTGTAGAGGAGTTTTCTAAACTCGAAAAATACAAACACGAGGTTCGTCACGAGCTTGATGGTCATGAATATCGTATATCTATAAGCCATTTTCAACATTCCGCGTGATCTGCTCTGCATAGATTGGGAGCCTTGGGCTCTAAATGAAAAGAGATGAAGAGAGTTCCGTGCCTCTTCTACAAGTATAGCAACCCTGTTGACTGGTGTGCCAAACTGCTGGTTCAACGATTGGATCATACGCATGCTTCTACTTAAGAAAACTAACGCCAATGGGAATTTATCAGTGCTTTCAAAGAAGTTCACGAGCTTGTCCCTAATGAGTTGTTGCTTCTCAAAGTCAGATAATCCTTGTAGCTCCTGTACTTTCTGGCGTGCCTCTCTCATCTTTGCAGGATTCATGGTTGTCATGGTGGCAAATATATCATCTGAACGGATACCCCATGAAGATGCAATATCCTTTATTTTCGCGGTATCAGCCTCAAAGATAGCTTCCCAAAGACTACAGTACTGTTTCTTGAAATCAGAGTCTAATTCCACATAAAGACCATGATCAAGTATCACAACTTGCTGCTTGATCTTGGAGTTGGGTATTTTGCGCACAATGAAATTACCTGGGTGAGGGTCACAATGAATTAACCCCCATGAAAATACCTGACGGCTATAACACTCTATGATTCTACGCATGATCTCCTTTGTATCATAGCCCAGCTTAGAAAGACCTTTCATCTCTACAAGCGAATCACCATCAATCCATTCTCCAACAAGAACTCTTTTGGTAGTTAGATGTTCGTACACCTTGGGCACATAGAGCCTGTCGCGGAATCCGGGGTCGTTCTGTATCAACTCCCTCATTCGTGTTCCATTGGAAGCCTCGATCTTGAAGTCCACCTCTTCTGTCATCCTCTCTGTGATATACTTTGTAGTGAAAGAAATGGGCATTTCAAAAACCCATTCATAAAACCACATCAGCATTCTATAAGTGGCAAGATCAGCTGCAATTTGCTTACTGATAGCTGCATGTTGCACTTTAACAGCAACGACCTCACCTGTCCTGAGGGTAGCCTTGTGCACTTGAGCAATACTGGCACTTGCGATTGGGACCTTATCAAAAGCGGAGAACATGTCCTCGGCATAATTTGCACCCAATTCTCTTCTAAGAACACCATCAACAGTCTCCCAGTCATCAGCAGGTGCATTGTCAAATAGCTTTCTGAACTTATCTTGGTACTCCTTGGGGAATAAAGATCCTTGCATTGCTATCACCTGTCCTATCTTTATATACAGACCCTTATTTGTGGTCAACAAGTCAAATAAACGCTTGGAATTGCGTTCATGTAGCTCCGGGATATCCTTAGACTCGTCGAAATTGAACTTGTAATCCAAGGATATCGCGAGAAGGATTACAGAAGACCTCAGGTTCCTTGAAATTGCAGAGCCATAGAAATGAGAATCAACTTGATAAGCCAAAAATCCAGTGATACCCAAACCCAACAACCATTTCAGAGAACGAGAAGAGGTTGGGAACACAGCAGACGTAACCAATTGGGGTGATGATGTTGAGGTAGCCAAGTGGCGTACAACTCTCCATTGGAGGGTGTTGCGTAACATGTTAGAGTTTCCATGGAGTAATGATCTTTTGGGGGTAGCCAATGTGGCATTATTAGAAGCCAGTGAGAGGAGTCTCATGTGTGAACGTATTGCTAAGTTTCTCGATACCAGGTGCGGCTGTAGACTGGTTCCTCGCTGTGAGGTACGGCGTAATGATGTACCTCCAAACATTTTGGCATGTGACGGCACGAACGACCAAACCAGAGAATGAAATACAGACGAGACGAAATTTTATATAAACTCTGAAGAAATAAAAGAAATCTTTCTATCACTTAGCCCAGAAGAGATGGTTGTTGTTACTCTGACAAGATTGCATCTCGAGCATCCTCCGAGGGCAAACGCAAGGTATATACAGGACACGGCCTGCTTACTATGTGCCTGCCACCCCAGTTGCCGAGGTGCGTTCCTAGTGTGGGATCCGATCTTAGGCACGATACGCCCGGGTGTGCAGCGCGTTAACTCCGAAAGGCAATATCTGCCAATCTGTGAGGGAGCCAGGCCACGGGTATATCATATCATTCACAGCAAGGGATTCGAACTACAATGGATGTCCAAATAGTTGATGTTCCCAGGGACGAGTTTTCCTTATATAGAGATTTGGTGGTAGCCTCGCCCCATCGGATTAGATATGCAACTATGTCGGCCACCATATGCATGTCTCTATGTATGTCCATATGTATGTGTGGGCCGGCATGGGGCACACAGAATATAAGCAGCAGAGCAAGACAGGAAGCAGGAGGTTGCTTTTCTGATTCCCATGATGGTCATACCCTGAGGTTGCCAGGGTAACAACATCTTTATGGAGGCTAATGAAAAATAGCCGCCTATTCAACAGTTTTATCAGATACGGAAATAAATCTTGAATTACACCTCTTCTATGCATGGCATGGCTCTGTCAGGCACGCGACCTGGCCCTATCTATAATTAAGGTTGGTATTGCAACCGTTATGTGGGGATGGCACTCACTGTGGCTGCTCTGCTCTCCTCTCATCTCCAGAGCCTATTCCAAGACAGAACACCCACCAAAAAACCTTCCACTCCATCAACCCTCTCTTAACCAATTAAATCATTATCCAACCGCTCGTGAGGATTGACCGCGCCTTCTAAGCATTAGCCACTCGGCTTATTCCATTCGTTTATGCTGTCTGCCTCTGCCTCTCCTAACCTATTCCATCTCACTCGTGTCCCCCCCTCACCATTCTGCCCGATGGCTCTCCTCTCCTCCATCTCATCTCATCTCACTATGGCGAATCCCTCCTATGTCTTGGCCAAGGCGTGCACCGTGCAGTTAGAAGAATATCGCCCTTAAGCCTCACAGACGCATGTGCATGCACGACCTGAAAATTTTCTAAAGGGGAATTTGCAGGCAGTGATAATCGTACCTGCAATGTATGGGAGATTGTATAGTAGGCAGCGCAGAGAGTGTATATGTGTGTGTGGGATAGGAACCTACAGCAGGGAATAACAGTTACAACTGATCACACTTGAGTTGGAATTCTCGTTGAGCCATAATATTTTTTGTTCTGGTTTTCCACATCGGTTATTCAACACGAAGGTTTGAAACTGAAATCCCAGTTGTTTTTGCTTTCGTTGCTCTCAATCCTTAGTTGGTAACGCAATAGCATATACCAAGTGATAACAGATACAGTCTGATTCCGCTGCAATTGCCTTCTACCAGAGTTCTACAACCAAATATCTCTATGGTGTTCACTCATCTTTGACCACAATTTCACATCCAACACACATTTGGTTATTACCGCCACTGCGAACAGATTGGAACTATTTCCTGTGAGGAACTACTTTTATCAACTACCGAATCATCACGTGCCACTCCACAATGGCCTACTTCTTCTAGAGAGAAATCTCTGTGATCTAGGTTGAAGATATTGTCAACACGATATCGAGAACAAGAAAGAAAGAATTAACATACATATATACGAAGATCATATCTTATTAGTGCTGTCAGCTAATTATAAACATACACAGTAACGTAAACAACTCACTCCTTACAGACAATGGCTAAAGGAGGAAAGAGCCTGGGGGCTTATCAGCCGTCCCAGCACAAAAGCAAAACAGCAGGCAAACAGTCAAAAGTGATAGCACCTCATAGGAGGACAAAGGACAGGAGGTTCAGTCTCGTGTCTGATTCCTCCTTATCAGACTTCTCCTCCGTTGAGGATGACGTGAACAACTTTCACACTGCTGGCGGCGATGATGATAGTGAAGATGATGAAGATGACTCTGATGACGATGTTGATAAACATTTGTGGCAAGTCGCGAGGGCCGATGTCGATGCCATCATGGTTAGCAGTAGTGATTCAGACGATGACATTGATGATGGAGGTCATTACGGGGATTCCAGCTCTTCTGATGATGATGATATCGATTTCGTGAAAATGACAGCCTTGAAGAAGAAGAAGGCCATGCAGGCCGCCAAACATATGAAATCTCAGCGAGCACGTAAATCGAATATCACATCTTCCGCATCTGTTACTGATTCCGTCTCCACTTCTACTGCCCCATCCAAGACAGAAGATGCCAAGGATGTGGATTTCCAATTTTCATTTGACAGCGATGGCAATGAGACTCTGAGCATAAATAAATCTAAATCTTCAGAACCACAACTCGTTCACCACAGTGAGGAGGATGTAGGTGAAGAGGTGTTCCCTCCTCCTCCTAAGTCCAAGTCCGATGCCAAGAACCGCACTGCCAGCATTGCTATACTGGATTCTCTTAGTATAGATGTTCCCAGGATTAGTGATGCTGACAGCAATTCCGATGACGATGAATTGGATAAGGACAAGCTGATAGATACTTTGCAGAATGACAATGATGATTTGGAGATCAAGGCATTTGGCAGAAGCGACGATGACGAATACGACTATCTGTTGTCTGGAAATGGGGGTCTTCAAGGAGAGGAGTTTCTACTGCAAGAGGAGGCAGATGCTCTCCTTGAGGACTACAATGGAGCATCTTCTTCAGCCAATGTCACTCCTCGGAATTCCATTGCTGATGGACTAGATATTATCAATGGTGACAGATATGAAGAGGGAGATGTACGCTTTATTTCCGGAGACGATTCCGAAGACTACTCCAGTGATGATGATATGGAGAGTGACTTTGAGATACCCTCGTACGACCTTTTCCAAGACTTTGGTTTTGCCAACAACCCAAACAATAACACAATGAATCATGAAGAAGACTCGGAAGATGACTCCTATTTGCTGCCGTACTTTTTCTCATCCAGTAGCGAGGAAGAGTCCGGTGACGAGGATGAGGAGGAGGGGAACAGTTACCTCGCGGGCGGAAATGGCTCAGGTGTAGTTGCTGACGACGACAGTGGAGATTCCACAGATGAGGATACCACATTGCCTCCACCCTCACAGAAAAAAATAGGCAGCAGGCTTGCCAAGGAGGTGTTATCGTCGTCTGCCAACAATTTCAGAGCTCCTGTATTGGGAACATGGGCCACCGGCAAGAATGACAAACCATTTGGAATCATCGATGGCTTTTCAACCAGAACACTCCAAGCAACACCAATCAAAGTCACACCTGTTAGAGAATCTTCTATATCGATGAGTGGCAATAGCACCAACAACAACAGTGGCAGTGCCAAATCCAAACAGCAGCAGTTGCTGGAATTGGATGATCTCCTCAACATCAGTGAATTCGAAGACAATGATGAGGATGAGACGGAAAGAAATCTATGGGATTTCTCTGACCAGAAAAAGGTTCCTCTTTCGGCATTCCGGAACAAGGGTCTTGTTGCCAATAGTGATCATGTGCACCACGTAACCAACGTAAGAAGATTCTCATCCTCCTACTCCCCTGTCGATGCATCAAGGAAACGCAGAGCCGGCAAAGAGTTGAGCAAGAAGAAGGGAGGTAATGCTAGTGTCTCTTCCAATGGTGTCAAGAAGGGCAGCAATGGTGTTGCGAAAACCCCCAAGAGCAAGAAGGAATTGACCTATGCAGATGAGGTGATCATCACTCCTGTGAAATCTATCAAGATCAAGTCTTTCAAAAAGGCGTCCAAAAAAATGAAACTCAATAGATTGAGGCGCCAGAGTATCGCTGAGGCCACCGCTGAAGGATTAAGACCAACCAGAAACGGTCTTTTCAGTGAGAACACTTTGGCAGATGTGGAAGCACTGCTCATTGACATGGGCGATTCAGACGATCTAAGCTTCTTGCTAGGGTTGTGAACGGTATTTTTCTCCCTTGTTCTGTTGTCTGCTTTTTATGTTTTTGATTTTCAGTTATTTGGTGTGTGCTCTTTGTACCATAATGTTGTGATACACCGAGTGCCGTTTGTAGGTCTGACTTTGTTTTTGTTTTTTGGTATTACCTTTTGTTTGGGACCGTTAATATTTTGTGCCCCACCCCATTGGATGGTGTGACCTTTTACATGTATCTTACACAGTTATCTCTCTAAGGGCATATATATGCTCTGCTTATACGAAAAACGAAATACACGAATCTTAAAATTACAATTATACCAATACAAACATTTATTAGTAGTAAAATAGGGACTTGCTCCATGTATTATCATATCACCGCATAAGGTTACAATCTACATACTCATCAATCAGCAAAAATGCGTCAAGCACATATCCTATGCTGAAATATCCCTCCTTCAACCTTTTGATGTCACATCTTCATGCTGGTTGTTTAGATCTCCTCCTGCACTATAGTGGTCAACTTGGCACTCAACTCCAACTGGGTCTTCACAGCACTTGCAAGGTACTCAATGAGTAAAGTGTCCTGGATATGAGAGTTGAAGATCTTCTCGAGACTATCACCGGAGATGGATGCAGGCCTGGTGGTGAGGTTGCTAAGGAGGTATTGGCCAATCTTCTCATCACCTTCAATTTCACCGGCTATCACCTTGTCAACGTAAGCGGAGACGTTTTCGATTAAACCGCTGATGCTGTTGATCTGCTCGGAGAGCTGGTTGAGCTCATTGGCTGCACCAGATGGGAGCTGGATGGATCTGGACTCGGCACCCTTGGCTCTGGATATCCAAGAGAGGGTACTCTTCTCAGCGGCATCGTAAGCCACCTTGTTGGGGATAGGGTTGAAGACATAAGTGCCAGCCTTCTCAATACCGAGAGAAGCGGCCATCTGTGCTGTGGCGCCAATCTGGGAGGCGATATAAGTATTGATGATAGGAGTGATGATCTCGTTGTTCTCGTTTCTTGTCTGAATAGTGAGGTGAATAGCTGGATGTGGGAACGAGCCCTCTTGGCTCTTTGAGTAGAAATCGTGGAAGAGACCTGTGAAACCATCGATGGATGGGCTAGTGGAGAACCAACCCACGGTAACATCCTTTGGGTTAGCTCTCTTGTGAAGTGCGTACAACGCCCTGTGGTGGGACTCTTCTATTGTGATCTCGTCGTCCTGTTCCTGGTGAGGCACCACATAGCAATCCTTAATCTCTATCTCTGAACCTTCATCGGAGCGGACACCCATGAGAGTTCCGATCACCCTGCTCTCTGGCTTCTCGCTGTACACGGCCTCGAGGAGCTGTAGGTAGACGGGAGCCTGTATGACCACATTCAATGGGGCTGAGGACTGGGAGGGAGCAGCGGCCACCACACTTGGCTTCACTATATGCAAAATTGGTGTGCTCATTATTATGGTAGCTGTGAAGATGCCTAATTGTAGAGGTATTACAGGGGTCCACCTCAATTAAATATTTACCCAACTTATCCCTTGATCCTTTGCACCAGCGCCTCTCCTGAGTAGACTCTCGCGTTTAGGAGGTGGAAAATTTCAGCAACTCTGTGAGTGAGCGAGCCGGGTAAGGACATTTTGCATGGCCAGCATATAGTGCATATAGTGTGGGTAGCATAGTATGGGTGCACATATTGGGTGGTGCACGATTCCCTACACAGAGATGAAGCACCTCAGGTTGGCCGTCACTATAAACACACTGTAAACAATCAGCCAGCGAGCAATATACTCTGTCTAGCAAGAATCACAGAGAGAAACCAAGATGATCATTCTAGCTACATGTTATGGAATGGTTCTTAGTCGTACTTCCTGGTATTGTCAAAATTGTCAACACCGACTTATATTGTATATGTCTAGATATGGTTCTCATACTTGAAATACATCCACCGTCCATCTCTCTCTATATTTATGTTGGAGCTCCCTAGGTCTACTATATGTAGGGGTGTCTGAAGCTGTCATCTCTGAAGCTCAGAGAGCTAGCTAGCTCTTGCTTGGTGCTCGGTCCACTGTAGGGTCCTCGGTTACTGCCCCGCCCTCAGTAGAGCTCCAGAGCCCCATCGGTGACTCTACCAAACTCACCTGCGCTCTCCACATAAAAGGTCCATAATGTACTGCGCACGCCCTATTTTTGTTAGTTTACACCATGCCACCCTACCTCCCCACCGCGGATAAATAGTCGTGTGCCGATTATAATCGGATATCTAAAACGCAGAAGCTGTGCACTTCGAGTGCACTTCGAGTGCCCCTCCCTATCAAAGTAGGCCATGCAACTGACTCTGCCGTCTGTGCACACACCCAAAGAATGTTCTCTCAATAGCAATTTCCATAGTTTACTGATGGGTTCTCTGTAAACTGTCGCCCAGAAAAGAGAATATCCAAATCTCGTTTCCTCTGCAATAGTTTTTCTATTCATACAAGCCACCAAGAATCACAACATTAAAAGCGTTGTTCTAGAAGACACAAACCACTTCTTTCCCGTCTGTATACAGTATTGCAGCTTGAATTCCCGTCAACTTTAGAAACTTCCCCCAACCAGTTGGTTACAAACTTTTCTCCGCTCGTTTAGATTATTAGAAGTACTCTCTCTAATAACTCTAAAACAATCACACCGAGCACCAACAACACAAACCAGAGCTTTTCGCTAACAGTGGTCAATGCTCTCAAGCACAACATCCCTCCCAAAGGAACAGTTCATCGTCTGCCGTCACAGAATCTGACACCCCCCACTCCCCCGTCCGAAATATTTCACTTAACAAACACAGTTATCCATTAGTGCTCTTTTAAAGAGCCGTATTTAGAATTTCCCATTAAGGGTTGGCTCAAGGGTCCACCCACTCAGAGAGAGAGAGAGAGGCATCAGCCAACTTCTTATCTTGAGCCGTGTCAACTGAAGGCGGCAGACCGATAATACACGGAAACAGCGCAAAAATGTCCTTTGAAAACCTCCCCGTGCAATTACAGCAAAAGATCTTCTCTAATCTTGAGAGGAGCGATGTTAAATCGTTGGCCAAAACATGTAAGGCTTTGGCTGATATTTCACTCCCCAGGCTTTACGAGAAGGTTATATATATTCCATTTGTTCTAAGCGCCAAAAACTCAGATATAAGACTACCATCTGAGCAGTATGCTGTTGTGAACAAGGCATCTATCGCATCCTTTTTGAATACTCTGGTTGCCAATACCACCCGTGGATTCCAATATGGATCCCTAGTCAAAGAGCTTGATCTTTCATTACTTAAACCACCGTCGGCTGGTTCGACTGAATATTGGAACCTTGTCAATGATGCCTTGCCATGTCTTTGTAATCTGGAGAATGTCAAGCTTCCTCGTTGGTTGATGTTGTCCCCTACCGCAGTGAACAATCCAAAGCTTAAGGTGCTTTACGTTGACCATACATATATGGATTGGTGTGATCGCCCAGCTGCCTTCAATAATGTTGAAAGTGTTCACTTTTGCCTGGATGCCATCAAGGATTTCCGTTCGTTGGTGTCAACTTTTATTGAGCTGAACGGTCATTGGTTACCTCATGTTAGGGAATTGTTCTTCCACTACGGGGCGGACGAATGGCACTCCAACGCCCCTGTTTCCAGTACAATTGATGCATATGAATTCTTTGAAGTGTACCGTGCGAGTGGCCTTGCTCAAATGTCACAGGTGGAAACGTTGTCTCTGCCCATGGATAATAACACTACTCCATCCCAGTGGAAGAAAGTTGCCAAGTGTATTGACTTGCGCCAGCTTCTTTCATTGGAGTTACAAATCTTGGATGACTCTTCTCTTTCATCTCGCCCTTTGAGAATGGTTAGTACTTTCAACCCTCTAACTATGTTGCTGTCTAAAAGGGCAACCAGTGTCAAGAAGGTTGCGATTAGTTACCGGTGCCTTGAGAAGGATACCGTCAAGAATGGAATGCGTGCTACACTGTTGACTAGTTTGACCAGAGCATTCAATGATCTCGAATCATTATCGTACTACATAGATATCCCAGGGTTAAATCTGTCTTCTCTCATCATGCTTGTAGAAGGTGGTATTCTAACCCATAGGAACTCTCTTAAGGACCTGCAGTTCAACTTGCGTGATCCACTCGATAACCTCACCTCTAACACAACAGAGGAGATGAACGAATTGGAATCTCTTTTGCCAGGCGCCAATTTCCTCAATAGGTGTAACTGCTCTATTTGCACGGGTACTCTCAAAACGTATCGTGAGAGCGATCTCTTTTGTGATTCACTGCGCATTTGTGCAATGCTGGCCATCTGCAATGAATTGGCATCAAGTCAAAGTCTGTTTGACGAACGGATGCAACAATTGGGTTCCCAGTTCTCTCTGTTGGCGTTCAATGAGACGTTTAGATTTTTCGTCCCCTCTTCTTCCATTGACGAGAACGGATTGTTGTTTGATCATTTCATCCGTACCCAGCTTGAGCTTTCTTTGCATTTGTATCCAAGTTTGAAAACCGTACAGATATGTGGGATTGACTTTGTAAGGACATCCAAGGGGTCTATCGAACCTCTTTTTGCGCATGATTTTGAAAGATGGGACGATAATGTCATTAGTAACGTGGCAGACGTAGCAGGCATGTTTGGAGATCCATTCGATAGAACTCTTCCCGTTTTGGGAAGAATTGGTAGAAGCGATGAGGAGATCTTAGAGGCTTTGGAGTAGGGTAGTCATTCAGCGATTGGCTATAAAATAAGGCTCGAAGAAGTGGCCACCAGGTTGCTCTTTTACTGGCCAAGTTGTATGTAATCATCTTTGCATCTTATGGTGTTTTTTTATTATTATTTTCGTTTTGTCATATAATTTCTTAGTTGTTTCATTTTTGCAATGTGGGCTTTTGTTGAATCTTTTTGTTTATCTCATGTTGTGCATGAATGTACGTTTGAACAGTTATGACTACGAGTAGAGAGGGTATATGACACACCACGGTAATAAGGATTCTGACAAGGGTTCAAAGAAGGGTTACTTCCAAATGAGGGTTGC
The DNA here is from genome assembly GCA_030567555.1 of Kuraishia hungarica. Taxonomy (NCBI): domain Eukaryota; kingdom Fungi; phylum Ascomycota; class Pichiomycetes; order Pichiales; family Pichiaceae; genus Kuraishia; species Kuraishia hungarica. Next base: position 2,144 of record JAJLSL010000031.1, on the reverse strand, counting down.
TTCCAAGCATATACATATATTACACATTTTGTTTTACGTATTCTTGTTATCGATTTGTGGTATCTTGGATACCCTCTCTGATCATAAATTGACACCGTCAAACCACCACCCACTCCACACTGCACGCTCAAAGGAGTAAGCGTCTCTTGCTCATCGCCTGCAGGCATTTCGCGATAAGAGCCAGGGGGGGTGGGGAAACACAGGTTAATTTCCCCCAGTGTGTGGGTGTGTTAGGCTGCACTGCATGGTTTAGCGAAGGGGCGGTGCGCTAATCGTTGGGCCATAGGTAATAAATTTATATTCCCTGCATATCGTGTTTGAAGCAGAATCTTGTGATGATAATTTGTTTCAAGAGAATCGGGTGTTTCGATTGTCTCGAATAGACCTTTTGTTATCTCGGGGTGCCATTATTGTGCTCTAAGGGGGAACCCATACACATACATACATACATACATACATACATACATACATACATTCGTACATTCATCCGTATATACATATATCACTCAAGAGACCCACTTGATCCATAGTTGCACTGATATTGAAATTGGAGACTGGGTAGATCTTCGAATAGATCTTCAAACTAATAATTTCCGGTCAAGACGCTTTTTGGACCTCAAAACTACTGCAGCTCAGTGCGCACACACAGTTTTACCTTTGACAAGGGGGGAGAGAGACTCATACAGCTGGTTATTTTCCTAGCAAGTCCTCACAGGAAATTCGTATAGCAAATTCTCATACCACTGTAGCAACAATGATCCTTGCGGCTTTTTATGGTCTACAGGTCGAAGGTGGAGGAAAAGTTCTGGATGCGAATTTAACGGCACTGCCAATCGAACTTATTCTCAAAGTTCTGGTTTACTTAGACTATCAAGAGCTCGAGAATATTGCAAGGACAAACAAGTTTTTATGGGGTGTTGTCCACTCCACTTATTTTAGGTGTCTACTTGTGAAACGCAATGAAACTGTGAGGTTTAGGCTTGATAGGTGGTTGCGTATGTTGCGCCCTACAAAGGTGGAGGTCTATGAAAGGCGAATGCTTACATATCGAAACTTCTTTTATATGTTCAGCACAGACTACGGCAGTTCCTCCTTCATGCATCAGTTTGAGTTGATCCGTTTGTTTTCCATTATGATGAAGAAAGATAGGTTGAAGAAACTATTATCCTCAAGACCATCACGTAAGGACCTTGTTGGACGAGGAATACTTCGGGTTGAACAAATTGAAGAGAATCACAGTTTCACTTTGGATCACCGATCATTGGGTCCTGACTCTTCATCCAACGCAATACTCTCTATTCAGTCCAAGATTGAACTGCTTGAGAAGGAAAACCTTTCTGGTGTTCTCAAGTTGTTCCTCCATCGGTGGAGAATCCACCAGAGGATAAGAAAAGCACAAGGTAGTAACAATGAAAAGAATATCAACTTTCTTAGCACTCTGGAGTTCTTTGAAGATCTCGCTCAATCACAAGAGAAAGGGGGACAAAAGCATGTTGTTCATTCAAACACCCCTTCAAAAGTTCTCTTGAACGTGAAGATAGAAGGGTGTTCTATAACTTATTTCTAAGGCATACCAAGGCATAACCAAGAACTTGGGTATTTTTCATTCATTTAGGGTATCGGCAGGGTTGGTTTTCATTTGTGTTTTTGTTTACTGGTTGTCAGATTATTGGTTGGTCTCTTTGGTTTTATATAGGAATTGGAAATTCAGTAGGCCTGCACACCTAACAAAAGTTCTAATGTCAAGTAGTATGCAGTGCGTAGGCACACACAACTTAACTGCAAGGAGTGTAGCACTAGTTGGTACGGTTTCCTAAGAACATCCTTATCATTAATCCAATTTGCTAAGCATATTTAGAGTTTTGGAAAACAACCAGTTCCAGTTTCAGCGCACCATCCAGGATATCTATCTCTTTACAGCAATCGACGAAACCTTAACTTTAATCTCACAGTTTCAATGTGGTAGTTGGGGCTTGCGTCTGTTTCGCGGGCACGTACATGCACATTCCCATATCGAGACATCCATCTGGGAACCATAGATGTCATGCAACAGTGGTATGCTGATCATAGCTTTGGTTGATGTGGACAATAACGCGATATAAGATAAGCAGCAGGAAAAATAAGAACTGAGTAGTACATCCTGC
>JAJLSL010000030.1:0-162636 GCA_030567555.1 Kuraishia hungarica | reverse complement strand
CCCCCCCCCCCCCCCCCCCCCCCCCCCCCCCCCCCCCCCCCCCCCCCCCCCCCAGAGCCACGAAATGAAGAGAGGGAAATTATTTAACAGACCTGATTTCAGACCAGATTGCAGACCAGATCTCACCAGCCGATTGTCATCTCTCTCATATCCAGCAGTATTGTTTATCATCTCTATCATCACCGTCAGTGTTGCCTATCATGTCGAACAGAAACACGGTTGAAGTGTTTGGTCATACCGTTGACCCTGCCGACCTGATCCTTTACTGTGTGGCGTTGGTGGTGCCTCCATTTCCTGTATTTGTGCGTAAAGGATGCAAGATTGAGCTTGTCATTAGTGTGTTTTTGAGCATGTTCTTCCATCTGCCCGGGTTGTTGTATTCGTTTTATATCATTTATGACACCAGCGTCATCACCGGTACCCCGCAGCAGAACAGAGGGTACCAGGACATTGAGAGCCAGGCGCAGGTGGGTGCTGTGTCCCTTGCCGAGGGTCAACCCGATGGTGGTGATGGTCATGCTGACCCTTATAACCACCACTACAACAATGAGATAGTGTCTCCAACCCCGGTTCACCACCCTACAATGGATGTTGAGGACGATATCGCCTACTCGGCTAATGTAGGCAATAGCATAACAGGTGCTGGTGCTGGCGCTGATGGATTGCCCAGTTATGATGATGCTTCCAATCAGGTTGATCCCGGTCATTCTACATTGCCATTGGGCGACAATAAAGTCCAGTACAAGTAGAGGGAAAGTAGGGTGCCAGTAGAGTGCAAGTAGAGTGCAAGTAGAGTGCAAGTAGAGGGCTTTGTTATTTAGATAAGCGTTGATGGCAAGTCGGGGAATGGGGGGAATGGTATTTTGTTTATGTGGGGCTTCTTGGCTGTATAACCACGTATACTGTCAGTGAAGTCCACTTGGATTATGTTTTGGTTAAATGTTTTTCTTCTACATTTATTTTTCTTCCTTAAACTTATTGGGTTTCTATATTTCTAATAATCACGCTGAATATTTACGCATTAGCACTGAGTATTTACATAGTTACACTGAATGCTTATATATTACTCTGAATACTTACATATACATACTGGCTATACCATAATGTACATTGATATTCTACTTCTTATGAACTTGTCCAACAATATGCTTCGTCCTCTCACTCTTATACTCAATAGTGCCCTCTCTGGTATGCCTTCTCTCGTTATTTTCTCTCCTCTTGACACTATCAAGCTCAATCCTCTTGATCTCACCAGCATTCTTAACAGCCCCTGGCACGTGTCTATGCCTTGCAATACGCCGTATCTCGGGCATGTTGGCAAACCTCTCCTTGAGCTTATCGTCGTACTCTTGCTTTGCCCTCTGTCTTGATGATTTCACTCCCGATCTCTCACTGGCATTGGTTCTCCATATCCTCACGTTACCTTCGTCCGAACCGGAAAAGATATACTTGGAGTCTACAGAGAACTTGACAGCCATGATGTGCTGCATACGGTTGGTATGGTAGACATCTCTGGAATGGCCCCTGTTTCCTCTCATCGAGAAGATACGGATGGTTTTATCGTAGGAACCAGTGACAATCTCTTGACCCGTGGGGGAGAAATCGACATCCATAACAGCAGACACATGGTCTTTGAACACATTAAGCGACCGTTCCATCTTACGCATATCCCAGAGGTAAACGTTGTGGTCCTCAGAGGCAGTACAGAAGTTGAAGGCTTCGATGGGGTTCCATGATATGGCATTGGTTCTAAGAGTGGTTTTGATCTTCTGGGTAGGTGAATTGGTACGGATATCATAGAGAATAAGAGAGTTATCAGATCCAGCACTGGCCAGGATCGAAGTCTCCGTCATGTTGAACTTTACAGTGGTGATGTTATCGGCGCCCCATGAAAGGTTGGAAATTGGTCTGGTTCTATTCACATCCCACAGTTCAATCTTGGCTCCTCCTGTAGCAAATAGTGGGTCGTCTCTATGTCCCGAAAGCGATGAAAAAGCGTGTTCACCGAGGTAACTCTTCACCAAGCCCTTCTGGGTGGTTTGGTCATAGTCATCACCACCATCTTCGTTGGTTTGTAGGTATCCTGTGTCGTTTGAAACATCCCAGAGCTTGATGGTTTTATCGTCACCGGAGGAAAGCATACGAGGAGACCCGTTGGCGGAGGAGGCCGCATTGGCTACAACCAAACCCGTGACTATACCGTGATGGGCTTTGAAGCTGTTGGTCTCGTCTCTAGACGACACGTCCCAGTACTTGATAACACCGTCACCAGAACCGGTAGCAATCTTATTGACACCGGCAAAGTTCTTGGCTATGCAATACACACCATCCCTATGGCCTTTACCAAGTTGACCAACGAAAGGCTGTGCAAACATCCTCTCCAGCTTGGTGGCCGTGAGGGCTTTGGTGTATTCTCTTGCCCTTTCAAATGGATGTAATGATGGGTCCAAATTACGCGGCAACGCCGACTCCTGCGTGTTTCGCACAGGCACATATGTGTCGGAGGATCTGCTAATAGTTTTTATCTTCATTTTAGTGGTGGGGAACGGCGTCTAAAAAATGTCTAAAGAATGGATCGATAAAAGAATGGATCGAGTATATGAAGAAACTCTGTGAATGACCACCAGTTTGAACTGAAATGTTAGAATAACCAAAAAGCCGGTAACCAAATATAGCCGCCAAATAGAAGTGTACTTTCACCAAACACAAGTGTACTCTCACCAAATACAAGTGCACTTTCTGCTTCTCCGTCAGTATTTTTCACTCCTTCATATCATTAACTATGGTTACTTTAACCAGAGCATCACTGTTAATGGCTGGCTGCTGCACAATTTTTCTTAGGCCCAAAATATTTTTTTTATGCAGGTCGTGCGTGTACATAAAAATGGGTGCCCCCACCCCCTTTGTGGATCTGTCTTACGAGAGTAACTTGCTATCTTGTCGATGGAGTGGGAGGGGGCGTTCAACACACAATTTATATCATCGACCATATAATCATGTATAATCATGTATAATCATGTATCATCATGCAGGTTTAGAAGCTCTGCAGATACTTGGCTGCATGAGGAGAGTATGGTATGGAGAGTATGCAGCAAGGATTCTAAGCGTACGAGCTGGGTGCGATGGGAGTGAGCGTGGGTAGCTGCTGGTGGGTGACATACCGGTGGGTGGAAATGAAGTGAGAATTATCTATGGGATGGCGTGACAGAATAAAAGGGCGAGAGAATGATTTTTCTGGTGTTTTTGTGGCTTGTCATATTGCTTGATCGTGCTATATCGCTTGATCATGTGTTTAGAATGTTCAAAATCATGACAACCTTCATGACTGATTTGGCTTTTAGTGTAGGCAAATCCAGTGGGCAAATATCCATTATTGATTCTGTCACTCAAGAATTTCCAGGAACCTGCAAAAGGATATCATATATCCCCACACTAGTGATCTTGACCAATTTTTGTGTAGAGGGAAAAAATAATCGTCTACAAAATTCAATGCTCAACAGGCGTTTGAAAAAATTCACAAGTGTTATATTTGATATAATCTTATATGATGTACCATAGTCTACATACCAGTTTCCGGTCGCCTCGTTGCCCCATGCGCTCCTTCCAGTCTTCCTCCTCCCAGTCCCCCTTACGCTTCTTCCACTCTTCTCTTCTGCACCGGGCCGACATGGAAGCATTTCATAGAACGGATGGCAGGAACGGATGGCAGATCGGTGTATGTAGCAATAGCGGCGTCGCCTACGAAAAGCCTCACGGCCCGCATGCGTTACAATTGTCGGGCTAGTTAGAGAGAGCAGCAGGGGAGTGAAGGGCACTCACCAATTAGACATAATATTTATGAACCTTTGAATTTCGCACATGAATGTATATTGGTTATGGTATTATAATTTCCTCTCTGGATCAGACAATTCAAGTCGATTGTGCCACGACCATGGCCATGATGCCCAACTTGTGACCCCAATGGGCCAACTGGTCGTGCGACTGGTCGAGCGACTGAATCAGCTGAGATGATGCCTGCCTCTCCGCCAGGAGAGCCGGCACTCCACGAGGACAGGGGTTTCACAACCCGCTAGATGTTCTTCTGTATAGGTCCTGCCATCCCATTTGTTCTGGATTATACTCAAAACTCTTCTATATTTCATGAAAAATATATATTGGAAGTTCCCATGGCAACAACACCCCTAGAGAAAAAGCCATCCCACCTTCGTTGATCCAACCATTGTTGATCAGATGATCCCGCACTACTCCGGAAGTCACACCACCGATCAAGATCAATGATTCTCCGGCTTCCTCCCCCGGCCCCAACTATCATTGCTCCAAATCACTCTCTAGATATGCCACCCTCAAGACAAGATAAACCCTCCAGCGGGTAGTTGGCCAGAAAGGGCAATCGGACCTCTGATTATTCATGACCATTCTGACAAATTCACCTGACACAGCAGCTTAGCTCCATCAAGAAAGCCCCTCCTCTATCTGCAATATCCGATCTCTCCGGCCAACGCACAACTTCATGCCCTGCCCATTATGCGGGGGCGTCATCGCCATACAATCTTCTGTACCAGGCCACGCATGACCGTATGTGTGATAACCGCACGCACGCATGCAGGCATGCGTGCACGACTGTCTATGCGGTGTAACCGTTGAGCCGTTTTCTTTATTGAAGGGCAACTTCGGTAACGTGATGTCTAATTGACATCTGTGGTGCATTAGAGCATTGGATATGCATATAATCGTGTTGCTCAAACTTATGGAGACAATAGGGGGCCCGATTCCCCATACCACTTTTGAAATAAAGTGGCTAGCCACAGTTGCCATTTGTGTCTAGGAGGAGCAGGATGGGCAGGATGGGGAGGTATGACGTGTGACTAATGCAGACCCTTCTTTGCTCTCGGTTCTTATGGTAACAGGAAGTTGCCGCGATTATCCGTTATCTGACAAAGGGATTGGCCGACGGAGAGCAACTGAGTGAGTGAGCCGCGTGAGTGGTGATGGTATAGCCAGCCGGAAAGGGATTAATGAGTTATTTTAGTACAGGTTGCGTAATCGTTATGGAAAGTCGTGATCACAGCATAATGATCTTCTTTGCTGGCAGTGACATTCCCTTCCGAAAAGCTTAGTGGAGAGTGTATATATAAGTAAGGCACCTTCCTTCTATTTTGTCACCTCAATTGGATTGAATTGAATCATCACAATAAATTCAAACACGAATTATTAACCAATTCTCAAATTTCAAATTATCTGCAATGGGTTTTCTTTCAGTTTTCACCTCTAGGATTGCCACCTACTCAATCCGTGGATTGCAAGTCATCGCCGGCATTGTTGTGCTCGGTCTGACGGGTTCTTCCATTCATCATGTTAAGTACTCAGTTGGTACTTATATGCTTGCATTAGCATGTATCACTTTGTTTTATGAGATCTTTGTATTTGTGCTTCCAAAGACATCCACCATGGGCGCAAAGAGAAGCTCTTTTCTTCCAGTCTCTCTGGTTACCCTCGACTTTATCCTTATGCTTATGTGGTTGGCATCTTGGATTGCACTTGCCGAGAAGTGGGGTTCTGGCTCCACATGCTCAAACCCTGCTCTTGATGCCAAGAACGGTAACACAGATCTTACATGTTTGACCGGTAAGGCTGCCACTGCTTTCGGTGCTGTTTCTTGGCTTTTGTTCCTCATCAGCAGTTCTGTGATGTTGTCTGAGATCTTTGTCCCACTGGTGCGTGACGGTCAATGGTGGAAGGGTACTGAGAGATACTTGAACCTTGGTGCTCTCACTCTTGAGGAACCAACAGTTGCCGGCCCCAACGATGTTGAAGCACAAAAGACATTCACTCCAGGTGCCGATTCTCCAGACCAGCGTGCTCACACCATCACTTCTGCTGACGGAACAGTTCTTTCTGGTGATGCTGCTGCAAAGCAAGAGGTAAACCACGATGTTGATCTCGAACACGATGCTGCAACCTATCACAATGATCACAATGACGAGAATGTCAATGCTCTTTAGGCTGTGAGCTGCTGATCTCGATAGTTAATGTCCTTTTGTTCTTCTCTAAGCGATACGATTTTGTGCTTTTTGGTATATCTACCTTCCTATAATAACTAATCTCAAAGTCTTGGTGCTTGGTGTTGATAGAGTTATCGACGCCTCTTCAAGGGTTTGCAATACATGATTCCAATTGAAATTACTCATTTACTACGCTCTATTACGAATTAGATTAAACGAAAACCTAGTATTATATCCCCCACGTGGTGATATTTCATCTTGAGGGTAGAGCTTTAAGCTGCTACAAAGTAGAGTTTAATTGAGAAAAGCGAGGAGACATCTACTAACAGTGACAATCCCTTTCTACCAAACTCCTGGTGTCATGAAGAGATTGAATTGACTCATTTACCACACCATCTACAGAGTTGAGTAGCGCATTTATTTGCACAGTGTGGTGATATCTTCCCCTCATGACTAGGCTGATCATGTCCCCTCATGAGACATTCTGAGACATTATATGGAGATCAAACCTTGGCAACCTTATTTTTGCCGGTCGAGTGCCGTGAAGGACTTTTTGGGCTATGATGTTATTGCTGCGAAGCGACACAACTGGAGGGGAGAGAAACACCACCAGTGTTGTGTTGGTATACATACTTTCAGTATGCTGCTATAAATTTCCAGGACACGGTCTCACAAATAGTGCCCCACAAGTCGATAGAGCTAAACACTCCACACTTCTGTGAAAAAATACTCTGATATGATGAGAGGATTGCTCTGGTGGTATCAAAGATTAGTTGGATGACCACGCTGACCTTTTACTGCTTGGCACGGGATGGAGGTCTAAATCATGCAGGCAGAGTCGGATTGCATGCACATTTGTAAGCGCACCCTGCATGAAATATGCGGGTGGTCAGAGAGTGGGTTAGAGTGGTTTAGAGTGGGTTATGCGATGGATGATAAGGAGATGTTTGACCGGCGAGATGGGCTGTCATCGCCGTGTCATAGTGATAAAGTGGCAAAGACAATGGGGGACGGACAATATCTAGTGGTGGACATGGAGGATATGGAGGGCACGGGAACACCCCCTGAAAAAGTAGTCATTATAGCGAAGAAGAGGGGAGTCTACAAGATAAACAAGGGGGCCATTGGCATTGGGAGTGAGCAATAGCATTACAATTCCCTAATTAGATGCTGCTATTATGATTGATTGTAGAATAGTAGCAGAATGATAGTGCAACTGTACTATATTCTATAATAGACAATCCATTAATCTCTTGTCCTGTCACATTTCTCCAATGCATCAGTCTCGCGTCAGTAGCCTATGCAGCATATTATATCCTACACCAACTCAATGACTTAGGTACAAACCGTCGGGCCACTGATTGCCATTTGTACCGTCAATTATAACCCATTGCCAAAAATATCCACAAGCAGTTGTATATTCAGGAAAATAGAATCGGGAAAATAGAATCGGGAAAGTGTATCTAGCCACCTTTTGTCATCTTTCGTCCTCCATCCACGTCCACAATGATTGCGTCACATAGTTCTACCCCTCATATGCATGCATGCAGTGTCTTGGCGCACAGTGAGGTCAGACACGCACGAGTCCTATTGGATGAGAGTTATGAGGCCGTCCAATCTCAACAAGCAAAATAACCCAGGACACCGCTAGACGGTAGAGGATCCCAGTCTAGAAGCCCAGAAGCCTGAGAAGCCTGGCACCCTGCGCTAGTACGCGACACTAGCACGCATCTCTGGCAGCGAACACTAGCACGCAGCTCTGACACCACAGACTAGCATTCACCACGAGCACCACACCCACACACCCACACACCCAGAGCACATGCCAACTAGCGGAATGAAACCAGATTATTATGATGAAAACCAGTGCCGTAGCTAACGCAATGGCCCAAAATAATTTGTTCCATGCGATTCTATGATATTCCATTAAGGGTCCTTCCTCTTTTAATCACCATGTGGAGCACCAATATGCATCATCCTGCATAAACCAGCATGAACAGAATGTGTTTTGTCGAAGTTTGTCGAATTTGGTAGAAATGGCGTCCTCTTAGTTTACCCCGCATCATCAGTGGTACTTGTCAATCGTCCCTGTCAGCCATTCTTCTCAGTTGTCCTTGTCAGTTGTCCTTGTCAGTTGTCCTTGTCAGTTGTCCTTGTCAGTTGTCCTTGTCAGTTGTCCTTGTCAGTTGTCCTTGTCAGTTGTCCTTGTCAGTTGTCCTTGTTCGTTATCTGCGAGAGTGTCCAAATGCCCAATTAGACGCGTCAATCTCTTGTGTTGGGACAGATGTGCGGCCAGGTAGATGGTTTGTTCCCTTGTTCCCTTATTCACTTCTTCTGTCTCATCCGACTACTTGACTTCTCCCCTCGACGTCCCCCCACTCCCCCATCTTTCTTGCTCTTTGTTGATTCCCTCTTTTGTATATAAACTATTGGCTTGTCTTGTCAGCGCGTAAATCCTTTTAATTTCTTTCTTCCTTGTTATGTCACATCCCCTTTCGACAAGCGAGAAATAAGAACCCATCCATCATTGCATTTGTCATCAAATTTATCATTTATCATCCCACTGAATTTCCCATTGGATATTCCATTTCCACAATGACCTTCTTCTCAAAACTGGTTAGCCAATTGGCTACTCTTATCATAAGAGGAATCCAAATTGTATTCATCATTCTGGCTCTTGCATTGAGTGCCTCCTCAATCAATGGAGTCACCTATTCAAGAGGAAATTATATGGTGGCCGTTTCTGCAATCTCCATCGTTTATGAAATTGTCATCTTTACTGTTCCAATTGCAATTGGCGTTACCTTTGCTGGGTTCCCATTGTCCCTTGTCATTGCAGACGCCGTATTGATGCTGATGTGGTTTGCATCTTGGGTTGCCCTTGCTGACTTTTGGGGAGACTTTGGTTCCTGTTCACTGTCATCTTATTCTGTGTATGATCCATACACAAATTCATATGACAATTATGGTGACAGTTCCCTTGGTCACGTGTGTAAGACAGGAAAAGCTGCAACGGCCATGGGAGCAATTGTATGGTTAACCTTCATCCTCACAACTGCTATTATGATTGCTGAAATTGCACTGCCATTGTCGAGACAACGGGCATATGGTTCAAAGTCCAAAGTTAATATGGGTGCTTTGTCCTTTGTGGGCACTGGTGGGGCCCCACTTTCTGATCAGCAAGATTCCGTTACCGCTGCCCCACCATTAGATGGTTCTCCGGATTTGGAAACGCAAGCAAAGATGGACTCAATGGCTGCAACAGGAGGAATACCAGTGCCTGCTGAAGCTCATTATCCAGAGCATGATCTTGTTAGCCATGACGCTGCAACGTATGCTACCAATACTGTAGAGGATGATAAGGCAACGGTTGGTCAAACAAGTGACCCATCAACGACTGTTGAGAAGCATTATTAAGCCCAAAAGGGTTCTTGGTAACGTTTTAGTGATTTTCCCGTTTCATTTTGAATAAAGCTTTGTTACATAGTGCTTTCTATGTAATGCTTTTTGATACTTATTGCTAGCAATAATGAGCCATGAATTGAAATACTATGAGAGGACTCTGAAAGTAGAGTAATATGGTTCTGGTAGTTACACTTCAGGTAAGGTCCATATCTATCGCCATGAATCTAGTAAGAGCCAGGGCCAGGGCCATGAATCTGGCAGGGGCAATAACTGTCGCCATAAATCAGCTAAAGGCCAGGGCCATTACTATCCATACATCGGGTACTAACTTTCTGTAATACGGCATTATGACAATTACGGAGAGATCTTCATATGCATATCCGTGCATACACTGGCCTCAACAGATTCCAGCTTATGCTGGTGAAAGTCCCAAATCAGAACATCCTCCATGGTTGTAGGGCTTACAGCTCTGCAAGAGTTGGCTAAGAGTTACAAGAGCCTGCAGATATCACAGCATCAGTGCATATGAGGTGCATACATACCGGAAACTAGTTGGCCTGCACGACCAGATTTTCATGCTGCTGGGGGAAGGAGATGCAGCAATGCCCTTTGGCAATGTAATTCCGCTTCGCGAGCGAGGCCAATATCACTTACCGAGATTTAATTACAATATCTATGTAGCAATACTCGGAACCCAAAATTTTGAGGGTTAGTGGCCACATCATAGGGGGTGTGAAGCTAAGTATACCATTGCTTTGTGCAACACTGCGGAACAACTGATCGGCATTAGCCTAAACCTCCCCAAGATATCAAGGAGCAATATAGAAATAGAGCAATGTAGAAATAGAGCAATATAGAAATAGAGTAATGTAGGGATAGAGCAAAGTAGGGTGAGTGAGGTGTCCTATCTGAAGACGGAGTTGCTTTGCCTGTAAAATATGCTGACTACTGCAGGAACACAATTTCGTTCAGCAACCTCATCCCCTTTCGGTTGCAGGCTATTCGCTATGTATCCATCACTTCGGGGCTAATGTTGAACCAGGGGAAAAGAGGGGAAGACAATCTCTGCTCTGCTTGTTGTTTCTTATTGTTCCCTTGTATTGTTACTATGCCCCTAATTAATAAGGTCCATTGTCTTGATTGTGTACTAAGCCAGGGGTACCTCGAGTATATTGAGCAGAGAATGTCTGCAGGGAAAGCAAGATAATGAAAGCAAGCTAATGAAGGCGCACTATTTGACAGCATATCTGATCTAAATTCCACGCCAAGCTATTATTAATCATTGCCGACATATGAGTAATAGAGATACACCTGTAAAACGAAACCTTGAAGGTAAATTGCAATAAATTTACCGAGGAAGCAAACTCAAAACCATGAGCCTGAACACTGCGTGATAATAGTGGGTGCAACCCCATTGAAGAAGTGGTGACTACTACTGCACCGCAACCCTTGAAAACCATGGAACTCCTAAGCCTTGTATGTAGCCTTGCATACAGTGTCATTTTAGTGCCTTCGGTTTGAATGAAATTTCTACAAGACGCACGGGAATAGTTTCCATTCCGAGAGTAGAAGGAATGGAAACACCTCCGCCCCCATAGCATCGGGATTCTCCAGGTTGAGGAAAAGGGGAGGAGGAAGACGAATAGAAGTGCGAGGCCCAAAAGAGGTGTAAAGACCATTTCACTCCTTAACGGGGAGCCATTGCAGTAACGCAGATATGCAGGGAACGATGTGGAAATACGCACACCGTAGGCAGCAGGATAGCACATTAGCAGGAGCAGACTGTGTGTTCCGAAGGTCAGGAAGACAGATGCGTTTCGATGGTGTGGGAACTATAAGCATGGATATCCGCAGCACTGGAAACCAGAAGCATTTGGCAACTGATTTCCTCTTTTGAGTTGGCCCGGACCCTTTGCAGAAAAATAGCTACATTGCTGAAGAGTTGACTGAATTTATGGAAACTTTCTCACAGATTTCATGAGCCTCGGTTCATAGCAGGATTGTTTATAGGGCAGAGGGGTGGGCAGTACTCCAATGTTCGATGTACAAACACACTAGCGCACCGTATCTGCAGCCTTCTAGCTCCACCTGCAAAGACATCGTGCATGATCATGCATGATCATGCATGACTCAAAATGCACACCCCCTACAGTGTTCTCGGTGTGGCATCGGCTTCCAAAAAACAGGCAGGCCTATAGAACAACATGACGGTGAGGGGGGGGAGTACCAAACAGGCCCAGGAACATTATTAAGGTGTGGGAATATGTTCTGCCAGCTTTGATGGTAGTGCTGCTGCATGATTCCAAACAGTTGATATTGTTCTGTTTGTATTGTCTTAAGGGTCGTCATTGCTGTTTGCATTCCCTACGATGGTACGGAGGATAGTGGGAATCCCTACGCAGTTGTGAGGGGGAAGAGGGGTGAAGGAGGAGAAAAGTGAGCAATATCAGAAATAGATAATGTAATAAATGAGAACTTGCTCCAACCATTGTTGGATGATCCAGTTGTATTACATCGCCTTGGGTCGATTGTCCACTGGAGCTCAGCTTCAGGAGCTTCTGCGTTGGGAGGCCTGCTGCATTTGGCAACTCTCGCAGTGAGGGAATAGAAAGTCAGAATGGACATGACTGGAAAAATGGGGAATGTTTGCTGCCTACGTATATAGAGTACTGGCTGTTAGATATAATAATTATCACATAATATATAGATATAGAAACATACATGATGGCTGGGTTCGGAAACTTGGGATATACTGCCGAAGAGTAGATGTGAGGGGAGTCAAAAATCAGGTCAAGCATAAAAGACTAAAGGATATAAGACTAAAAGATACAAGATAATTGAAAAATACACCTTGGGACGAAATCTCAGCAATAATGACAATGAACCAGACTTATAACATGTATATGCAACTTAATAAAGAAACAGTTAGAAAAGATAACGATAACAATGCAAGAAATGCAATGGAGTACATCATATACAGTCTGTCACTCTGAAATGGACAGGTATTGTTGCTGTATACACGGTTATGCTTCAACAAACTGGGGGACGCACCAACTCAGATGCTACCCACTTATGGCCTTGGGAGTGTCAGTTTATCAATGGATGGCAGCTTTTCAACACCAGCAGTTCTTCTATCTTCGGCAACCCCATAAACATATGAAGCAGCAGATGAATGCGATTGGCCATCACTACGGGGTGATGAGATCAGCGATGGTACACCATAAGAGACGGCCTGAGTAGGATGAGCAGCGTTGGTGTTACTGCCCCCACCGGAAACAGGCTGTGGGGTTGAGTAGATGGAATGATGAATATTGCTTATTCTTCTCTGGGGGTCATACTTTTCATGGTCAGAGTACTGGCTAATAGTGGGAGGGTTGAAAGAAAACTGTGATTGTTGTGGCGGTTGAGAGGGTGCTTGTTGGGTTGAATGGTATGGATATACATTTTGTTGCTGCGGTTGTTGATACTGCTGAGTCTGAGCATAAGAGGCATGTTGCTGTTGGAGATGCTGCTGCTGTTGCTGCACAGGTGAAGAATGAGTTGGAATCTCTTTCATTTCTCTTTGAATGTAAACAGGATAGGATTGCTGTCTGATCAATGTCGGATATACAGGTGTGACCTGCGTATTTACACGTTGGTAGTACGTCTGTGGATCCACCCCGACTTGAATGGGGATATGAGATATGTTATTACTTGATTGAGGGTAAGGGTCTTGACTGTACATTAGTTGTTGTGGCTGTGTGTGCTGAAGAGGTTGCTGATGCTGCTGCAATTGCTGTTGTAGCTCAAGTTTGGATCTTTTAGCGGCTTCACATGAAACACATGGTTTCTTGGCTGCCCTCCTTGGGGTATACTTATATCCAGGATACTTGATCGCATGTTGTCTCTTTTCCTCTTCGGCACTTCTGTTCCAATATGCTTTCTCCTCCGGGGGCAAGTTTCTCCACCTCCTTCCCAATTCTCTGGAGACATCAGGGTTAGAACGGATAGGACTTCCATCTTCTAGAAGCGCCTGGTGGTTACTTTGCCTAAACAGGATGAAGGCATTTCTTGGCCTGGGGATCCTTGCGGTTTCAGTCTTACAAGTACATTTCTCCCTAATGCTGGATGGCATGAAATGAGGGGATGTTGTCGACTGTCGAGTAGAAAGAGAATGCTGGTAGAGAGGCTGGTGTTGCTGTTGATAAACCTGTTGCTGAGTGGGAGGTGAAGATATATATTGCTGTGTATAAGTGATTGGGGTATTCATAGAAGGGGGGTGCATGTTAATGCCTTGATGGTTTTGTACATTCTGGAGGTTTTGCACATTCTGAGAGTAGTAGTGCTGTGGTTGTTGTTGTTGCTGCTGATGTTGATGCACATGATGTTGAAGACCATGCTGTTGATGACTGTTATCTGGAATAATCCTTGCTAATGGTGGGAGATCTCGGTCATATAACTTATTAGGAGACGGCGTATTGTCGCTGTCCATGATGAAGGAGTCCCTAGGAGACTTCGAAGATGGCAACGAGGATTGGTTAAGGATGGAAGAACTTGGGGGCAGCTGGGAAAATACGGGCTGTAAAAGTGCTCCAGAATTCATTCTAAAAAATGCCGTGCGATTGAGTTCGTTTTCCGGAAGGTTCTGGTGACAAGTGACAACCAACAACTAGATCTTCATTAAATGAGAGTAGCCACAAGACAGTTTCTCCTTGAATACTCCCAAGAGCAGGTTTGATGCAAAGTCAACTATAAATATGGCTGGCTGTGATCAACTGCACAGTTATGAACCTCTGGCCGTGGGGTTGAATGTAACGGAAATAATACCGAGTATGGCCAACGGAAGATACCAGAAAAAGAGTTACTTCAGATAGCCACCAGACAGACAGACACGCAACCGAGGAATTGAAGGGTTTAAGTATGATCAAGTGAAGGGAAAGGCAACAATAGTTGAGTGAATAGTGTCTAGCAAGAGGTGCTCATAATACAGAGAGAGAGGTGAGGTTTGAGAGGAACCGGAAGGAAACCACCAAGTGTGTGCACGGCGTGCAGGCTGACTAGCGCAAGAGGGCCAAAGGAGAAGGAGTGAGTTTTGCGCATATCCAAGCACAGCACAAGTACACCCCAAAGTCGAATGCCCGATAAAGTAAGATTTGCGCGAACGGTTTCAGCTTATCTGCCGGTCGGGAACAACGCCAGTTGCGGTCGGGAACATGGGGTGTGTCACACTACTGTGGGAAAGGGCGGGCATAAAGTGAGAGCTACCACAAATCAGCTGCGTTTCCTTCCAGGGGAGAAATGTATCGCAGCGAAACGCACGCTCGGCCGGATACTTGAAACCGGAAACCTTGCATAATGTGCAGTATATTCCGATTTGCATATGCGCCTCTAAAGAGAATGCTGAGGAGGCTAGCTATGTTGCTGCATGATGCAGACAACCATGCAGATGGAAGGAAAAATAGAAGAACACCCCACTCTCTGGCTTGGTATGCCGCACTAGTTTGCTGCTGCCGCCGCTGCTGTTGGTGAGTTTCGGACAGATGACAGATGCAAAAAGAAAAGCTGGCAAGTATACCCGTGTGCCCTTGAGCAATCTCGAAGCGGTGTAGTGGTGTATGGAAGAGTATGAACAGCATCGGAGGAGGAAAATTCAGTTACTAAGTATTCTTCTTTATTTGGTTGGTGTTTCGATATACATTTGTATTTGTTTCTAGACAGTTGTGCATGTATGTATACATAATGATGGTTACTCTTGGGGCCAGGATAAGCTGGGAATACCTCAAACGCACGGCTACATAACGCATCCCAAGCTACGCATATCCTTGCGCCTTGAAGCAGACGCTGAGCTCCTTGCACCCAAACTGTGCTGTGAGAGAGACATTGATACGGTGTGCTAGGAAGCATTGGTTGCGTTAAGAAACACGCTTGCATTTGTTTCGCACAGCGGCGGATTTTTTAATGTCCGCTGCTCATGTTTTCGCTGGCCTGGACTGTCTGTATCCTATTGTGCTGTGATAATGTCCCCATTGTAGGGGATTTGGAGGTACGCCGCCGCATGGCGCCTTTTTCTTCGCAGGTCTGAGAACTACCAATCTGCTGCTGTATCCCACTTCAAAGGGCAGCGACCACAATTGCGCTACGTATTTCAAGTACATGTTAGGTGTCGCCAAAGTAAAGATGGTGTGTATGGATTGGTAGGACTCCGCGCTTCATCGGCTCCCCGACTCCCTTCACCAGTCCGCACTCTCTGTATTAGAGTATGTGTGGGTGGGTCGTGTCGAACACTCCGTCCGCTCTACTCCCTGAGACTCCGAGAAAGTCAACACCAAAAGCTCCCTCCCACTTACGTATCAACGTGGACGCGTTCACTCTGGTGTTTGATTTCCACGGAGAAAACTTACACCACAAATATTCACAGCAAGGATATGCTAAGGAGATGATGATGATTGAAAAAGATGTTCCTCGACATCTAGATCCTCTAGATTATGACCCTATTTTCTTGGCATACCTCAAGTCAATAGCAGCAATGTGTCGTAGAAATGCTCAGTCACCAACTCAAACCCATCTTCCACACTAAATCTGCAAGGGAACACAGATGTGATCCTCCACGTAGTGCGATCATCCACTCAGTTGTGCTCGCCCATTATTGTTCTTCCAGATTGGGGGATTCCATCTGATCCTCCCTCCCCTCCTGTGTATAGGCCATTCATGTCCACCTCACCATCCTTGCAGCATGTGCATCTTGTGAATCCTCTTTTTGGGGGCCCGAGGCTTTTAGTGTCGTTTCCAAGACATGTCCTGCACGTCGTCTGCAGCCAATCCGTACTCGCCAAATGGGCGAAATCCCCACTACTGCTGACTACTGCTGATTTCCTGTAATATTCTTTCTTGACAGGCGCTGGGGAGCGCACTCGGGGTGTGGAGGGAAGGTCCTCAGGGGGGATGCTGTAGGCCGATGG
The DNA here is from genome assembly GCA_030567555.1 of Kuraishia hungarica. Lineage (NCBI taxonomy): Eukaryota > Fungi > Ascomycota > Pichiomycetes > Pichiales > Pichiaceae > Kuraishia > Kuraishia hungarica. The sequence continues at coordinate 146,291 of JAJLSL010000030.1, read as the reverse complement.
CCAAGGGTGTTTATGACGTCCTAGGATGATTGTTGGGACTAACATAAGTGATCCTAAGCCGCAAGGGAAGGTGCCACTAGCTTGCGGGCTAGCCTGTCTCGTCCTTCTGCATGCCTGTCTGCTGGCTTTCCTGTCTGCTAGCCCGCTAGCATGAATCACACAGAAAACCTAGCAATTGGTATGTAGGCAGATCATCAACACAGCCTATCGCAGCGCTGGCAGATGGATCAGATGGGCAACAGACGGAACAGACGATCCAGACAGACCAGAGGGACCAGATGGACCAGATGGACCAGATGAGGTGAATAAGGGACGATCCGTAACAGCGTGGTCTAGATAGGATGAGCTCATAAATACTGTATTATATGTAGGTTCTTCACATGATACCCAAAGGGGGGCATCTCAAGGCGCACTGGAGGTGCACGGGGTGCTAACGTGCTGGCGCGGATGAGCAAAGATGATGTACGTTATGCGCATGGCAAAGCTGTCCATGCCACTGCGATTAGTCCTGGGCTGCCCCCCTCCTGCCCTAAAAAGGGAGGGTGTGCGTGAGCGGAAACTAGGCTGCCTAAGGGGGGCTTTGCTGTAACCGGGGAGTGGGGGTTAACTGCGGGTGGGGCAGACACCACTGGAGGGCATTAGGGCATTAGGCCAGTAGGGGCACTAGTAGGCCACCAGAGGGAGGACACGTTAAAGAGGAGGAGATTACCTTAAAATAGAAAATTGAGAACCGGTGACTTGTGAAAGAGAAATGTGAGAATACAAATGTGGAAATAGAAAAGCGATTGGTGTGTAGTTACATGTTGAAATATACACTTCGTAGTCTTTAGGGTCTCCTCTAGGTCCATCTGGTTATCAATATCCCTTTGCGTCATCATGATTCTCCTTCCTATTACCCACTGGAAGGGCTTAGAGGGCGGGCCACGGTGCGCGCCTCGTATATATGATAATGTAACCTGTTCTTGATACTCGTTGTGACAATTGTGATCATCCTATCGTTGATCAATTCGCTGATCCCATAACAGGCGGTCCGTGTTGACCCTTCCTTTCTCGTAGACCGGTTGGTCATGGTGAATTCTCTTCATCCTATCGATAGAACGAATGGTATAGGTTGTCGAATATCTTTGGTCCTCAACTGTTTATTTTTGTACACCTCACAATTATAACCATAGCTTTATTGAAGAACCATCAGGGGTGGTGAAAGAAGAAATGGAAAATGCGTGTTGACGAGAAATGTCCGGGACTGACTTGAATCACTGGTTCCACAGATCTGAACACAATGCCTTCATAGCATAGCACGGACGGTCTCTCTCAAGATGTATGGTTTTTCTTTCAATCAATTCAGTCGCCTCGCTTCTGAGAACATATTCATTGAACTCGCGGTGTTCTCTTTCCTGTGGTCTCGTAAATCCATGGCACGTTCGGCTCGTAGAAATGAAGGTTGATGTCGTCACTAACGGCTTAACTGTAGTCATAAATGAAAAGCAGCAACTTCAAAGATGAACTCTCTGAGATATCTAAAGATTCCTTCGTTAGACTAATTACTCTTTGGAACCAACTGCTCTGTTCCTTGTGGCTCTCTCGTTATCATTGGGTGGAGTCTTCATAAATAATCCTTGACATCGCACTGATTCCATCATCATCTTAATGGCTATCCTAATCCAGTGAGATATATTATCCTGTGACTTGAATATCGAGTTGTCTGTGACATTCAAAAGGTTATGACTCAACTCTCTTTCCTTTTTTGAATGTCGAAACGTAATAACTGGATGTTTTGCCCTCTCAATATGGAAAACTGCAATTCGAAACCTCAAGAACAGAATTCATCCTACTCTCAAAAGGATCATGGCATATCTAGTTTTAGGGCATTATTTCCAGTTTGAGGCAGGATTATAGCCGTAAGTCAATTGTGAAGACTTCCAGTCTCATGCTTCAGGAATTGGGGAAGTTTCTCACGAGCCTCCATTCTGTTTTCCTTTTAATCGATCGGCTGGTCTGGAAGAAATTATCCCTCATCTCACCATGTAATACCCATAGCTGGATTTAGAGATTTAGAAAGGATTTCTCGTGATAATCTTTAGCCAATATAGAGTTGATAGAAAGAAGCAGCCAATTGGAAAGCGCAGAAGTTGTCTTTTAAGCTGCGCTGGTCTTCCATCCAATCTATAATGAGAAAACTCTTATCCAGCTTAGATTCAGAGATATACCCAGGAAAATACAGTATCACCATCTTGCTTTCCAAGAGTTTAAGATGATGATTTACAATTCTCACTCAAGGATGGTAGCGGTAACGGGAGGGTTGCGAGACTGGCAAGTAGCTGCATTTGCTTCGGTTCGGTGTAGAGCGAGCAATGAAGGAAATTCAGAATTGGCGGAGTTGGACTTTTGGATCTATGGTGAGCACGGGAATGCTGGGGCGGATACTGAGATGCTGAATTTCTTTCTCGCTAAGCCATCCCACAATACATCAAAACTCTAATCTTACAAAAGCAGGTATAACAACAACTTACTAGCTGAATCCAACTCCCCTCAAAACAAGTTATGGCTGACCATCACTGTACCCTAAAGCGGATTTTGATAATCAGTTCATCCTATAACCATTCAGTCCTGTATGAAACCACAACTGGAGCTTAGTCCAACTCGGTAAAAACAGAAATTCTGGATGGTACGACAATGCAAACCGGTTTGGATATATGCAGGTATGACAACCGATAACGCCAAAATGGTTTGAAGGAGTTAAACTTATTGCAAGCAGACTGCTCTGTCTGGTCACACGTCAAACCGGATACCAGTGCAGGTAAATGCATGTTTCAGTTTCTGTCCACGCGGTATACAGCAACCATTTTGAAACATGATACTGACGCTGGATTGGTTTCGGAAGCTAGTCACCTAGCTGATCCATGCAATGGCGGATGTATCGGTACGTCCATACCATGTCGAGTTTGCTGCGCCAAGACGCTCATGAAGTACACTCCCCCTCCCTCCCTCTTAGGGATTGACAATAGAATAATACGCAGAACACGCCTATCACAATCATTCCCGGTCATCACTCACATTTCCGTCTTCCTTGTTCTAGGTCGCTAGTGTTATTGTGGAGAGTACTATATTGTCCTATGAAATTGAGCATCTTTCATGACGCAAGCAGGGTTATTGTCCACATTGAGGTCGGCTATACTTGCCACAGTTAGACCCTTGAACCCAACGAGAATGGGTTAGGATCAGCAGAAAAAGGAACGAACAGTGAAGTGGTGGGCTCTTTCCTTCTTAGCAGCGCCTATCATTACAGCCTGGAAGTTTCCGTTACCACAACCACTTGCTTTATCAAGTGGTAAGGCAAAGAGACCGACTTTCGACGACAACACAATCCGGTTGACCATTACCTGCATGGAAACATATCTACTGTTCCGGAATGTTATTTAAACTTTCTTGAGGGTCTAATGGATGAGAGGAACAGGATCTAAACATTACAGGAATCATGCAGCACTGTGGGGATAAGGAGATGTATTAGAGGCTTCCGACGAAGCGATTTCATTCCTTCTCGACTTTCGCCTAAGAGCCAACAACTTAACTCGAATATATGTAAACTTGCGGTAAGATGAATCGGCCAACTTCTATGTCTAATACTGGTTTCTCATATATATCGAACCTAGTTCCAAACCACATGTACTGCAGAAGTGCTCTGCACATTGGTGCTTTCCTCATATATATAGGGCCCCACTACGGTAGCAGCATACACAATGTAATTGTGATCTATTGGTCAATTGAATAGCGCAATTGAATTGCAGGTCTCGCTTCAATGTAGCGGGACTTTGGCTGGTTTGGGGATAGGCCGCCCTTGTGGATTGAAACGGAAAATGATCCATTTAGTCCACATTCGCACAAGCATCTACACATTCTCATGCGTCACGACTTCAAACGCCCGGGATGCGCAAGGTCTCCGGGAATTCTTCCTCCGACTTGAACCTCAACTCAACCTGAATATCCAACCTTATTCTAAGAGGTGTTGAGAATGTGTTTTCTTTTTAACTAGCGTCTTTTGAAGCTGGTGCCTGCACCAGACGGTGCTTGTGAATACCTTCTCTCTACAATTTTAAGGTTTCAAGCCTCGGCTTTTCGCTAGGCTGGGCGGCGCCCTGCACGTTGTGCGTTACAGGAGAGACCCAATTACACCCTACAGACGCTAGTGAATAAACTTGTAGGGAATGCAGGACAGGAAGCGGAAAACCGAGTCGTATCTGAACAGCTTTTTGGCATTTTTAGGTTTTTTATGGGCAAGGTTAATTATACTGTCGGAGGTGGTTTGCCGATTATATTAATTTTCAGGTTATTTGCTGTATTCTTCTTGTGCGTAATGAAATGTGAAGGAAAAGAAAACTGGAAAGGACCTGTGTTATTTTCAATAGAGTGCTATTTTTAAACCGTTAAAGTATGCTGCATGAAAAAATCAAATTAATATCTGTCGGAAACGAATTAATAAATTAATATAAAGCTACAATCCATTTACAGTTTTGATTTACATTTTCCATTAAAAATGCAAGGAGATAATCCATATTTTCACTATCATATTAATGTATTAGATTACTACTACAAATATTCAGTATAATGATAAAAGAGAATATAAGCCAGTTAGCTAAGTGAGGTCACCCTGCACTGTGCAGGCCAAAGACATAAAGAGCATAAAAAGCATAAATTGCTTTGATATTGAACATCGATGAACGGATTAAATGCAAACACCCGGGCGTGCAAAAATATGTTAAGCATCAGGGTTTATAAAATTAATCTCCACTTGCTTCCGCACCATCCCATTTGATATTTTGCCTCCCCACTTTCGAAAGAAGCCGGTTAACCTTCTTTTCGCGGCTATATAAACCAATTGCGAGTATTTGTTCTATCTTCAATTAGGCTTTCAGCGCCTCGATGTAAGTATCAGGAATATACTTTCCTCTAGTTTAATTTCTTTTCCGTCTCAGCTTGCTTGCGGGCAAGGTGCGGGCACCCTTGCTGCTAAGAGCTGGTTTCGTTTCACTGTTAGTGTCTCACTGTTAGTGTCCAGCACCTTTTGGGTGCTTTACCGGTAACCGGTTGGTTTTCTATATCCGGGTTTAATGCAAGCAAAGAAGCTGCTGCAGGTAGACACGAAGCCTACGAAGCCTACGAAGCCTGCGAAGCCTGCTGCGCATGTAGTGCTAAACGCTATCTGCATGCTGCACGTCGGATTCACCCCATGTTTCCCGAAACGATTTCTAGCAGTAAGATGAGTGTTGCAGCTAGCTGATCGTAACATTATGTTCTCTATCGTATTAGATCAAACATAAGCATCTAACCTTTTTCCAGTCCTATACTAGAACCTAGAAAACAGACGTCTCTCTAGAAGTGATGGAATATCCTGGCCGCCTTAGCTTGCTGGAGGTCACAGGAAAACACTATAGCTCTCAAAAGCTGTCGAGTCCCAGCAACCTTGTCCCACTTACCAAACCGGACATGAGCACCGAAACGAAACTCAAAAGGGGGAGGAGAGCCAAAGTAAACTTCCGGCCCACATAAAGTGGTGCCTTATGCAGAAAGTGTGTGCGAAGTAGTTGGTGGATCTGTAGTGATATGCGGCTATTCCTAGTGGATTCCTGATATACATGACGCAGACGACCAGAAACACCACGTTGAAATCGGGGGGTCTAAGCAAAAGTGTACCGTTTTCTCTGATAAAGATCTGGTGGCTCTGCAGGTATATTGTTAGTCTGCAACTACAAGGAGCCAATGAGTGCTAGCGAAAAAGGATGAAAGGACAATGAGTGATTTCTAGGATGCGAGTCGCCTCAAAGGATGGTGCGAGTGAAGGTAAAAGGACATTCTGGAGAAACAATACCGGATGGCTGAGAGGATTGCGCCGCGATGTCAATTGCAACATTTATGCCTGTGAAGCACCGCACCTCGGAGACACTTCGGAAGTCCTGCACTCTGAGATTTCTTCCATCTTCTATTGCTTTTTTGTTCGCGCGGCCAACTGCAGTTTGTTTCTCCGTTCATCTGTAGTGACTCTAAATGTAGATAGATAGATAGATTCATAGGATCAAAAAGAAAGCAAAACAAATGACAGGCCACCCTTCCGTTGCTACTCAGCCTCTATCGGCTTGAGACTCTTACACTGGTATCTTTCTCGGCCCGGGGTTTGGTCTCCTCTCTCACGTTCCATGCCAACCAGCATTCTCGATTGGCCGTGGGCCGATAGCCGGTCTTCCTTATTTGTTGAAACTATATCATAGCTGCCGTCTTATTTTTGCTGACCAGTCGGTAAACTGGTAATTACATAAACAGTACACCAACTCTAAATGACGACCATCCGCCTTTAGTGTACAGGATATCTTTAAATGGTATGGTATGATTTCCTGTTCTGCTCAAGCTCTTAGTCCCGTGTGGCTCAGGAGTGCCAGTAATGGACTTAAGACAGCGTTTCACCACAGAAATCCTGGGGGCAGCAATCTAAGAGCAGCAAAAACATGGATGACGCCATGAGCTTTCCTGAAGAGCGGCTTTATTTCCGAAACCAGAATGCTATGATTTACAGAACAGGGAAACCGTGAAAAGTTGCCCTCATACCCTACACTCGGAGTGGGAATAGTTATCCAAGATAACTCATAAACCACATGTCCTTCTTTCCATCCTGCGCTGTGATCAATTCATTCAGACTATCTGATGCACTTACTAATTCCCTTGTTGATTACAGTTAAAGTTGCACTACAACCTTAGATGTACGGATATCAGGAAAGATTCCACATCTGTGCTCTTCGACATGAGCACATCATTGTCATCATATTGTATTCTGTGGGGGATTTAACTATATAGCAAGATGTGTGAAGGTTAGTGCAAAATACCACCGTCGTTCATAGGGCGATGAATGCCTCGAAGGTCCGAAAGATAGCCAAGTGGTATTGTAGCGCGATCTGTGAAGAGTATTTGATATCGTCAGGTCTGTGCACCCATATCAATGCAGCGCCCAAGACATTTATAGCATTGCTGCTTCAAATATGTACAACAACCTGCCGAGGAGGTCACTCCATTTAAGGTCTAAAGTCACTAGCGGATATCTACACACATTCTGAGCAATGGCTTAAGAGGAACATCAACAGTGAGAGTCGCTTACACAGCATTGAGCACGACCAATTCCGCTACAACTACCCGAGGCGGATACTCCACCATCCACATACTCACCTTTTCTGAACCATTGGCGTTGAATGTTCCTCACTGGTTTACGGGCATAACTACTGTAACAGCACTCAGGGCCGCTTAGAGGAAGGGATTACAATATGGGGGACCTTCGGGTGAGGTTGAACTCAAAGGGCCCAGGTTCAGCAGAAGTCTAGAACTTACTGAGGTAATCTCATGCACATGGAGATACGAATTCACTCCTTCATTCACCTTATTGGCTGGCTCTTGATGGGAGTCTTATCATTATAGGATTGTTGGGCACAGGGGAGGTTGGATGGTCCCTACTCCATTTTCAAGGAGGTGGATCATCAATCGTTTGAGGTGTTCCAGGAAAGTCGACCAGGACGTCTAGGGCAAATTAGACATCACTTCCATGAAAGTGTCTACAGGATCAGGTCTTTCGTGTCTGTGCAACATGGTTTGAACTGTACTAGCAGAAGTAGAGAGCAATGGTTGGTCATGGATAGATTCCTGAGGAATGCTTTGATCAAACTGTTCTCATCAAGATGATTGGGCTGCTTTCATACCAGTGATGTATATCACCATGGTCCACAAGATTGATCGCAGGACCAACCATGATATTCTGCTAGAGACGCTACTGGCATGCCCCGCTCTGCTATTACCAAATAGATAAATGCTATAAATCTTTCTTAGTCACTCTTATTCCGCAACCCGTAGACTAGAACGTAGCCACCACCACCTGAGAGAGGGTGTCCCTTCAGAGAGCCCGGATAATGCCAAGGTATCCTACGAACTATATCTTTACAGAGGTTATAGACACAAAGGAGTCCAGAGAGGTGAAACGTGCCTCCAGAAGACAACTTCAAAGATATACCAAGACCAGGCAGACAGGCAGGGAAATATGGCAGGTAGGAGCTACCTACCATATTTCTGAGTGGATTATGCTGAAATAATGCCAAGAGCAATGTACACTGGAAAATATGCAGAGGAACCATAATATTTAATAATATTTAACAATCTTTGGAACAGCAATCTTTGGAACAACAATGCAGTTTGAGTATCCCTGAGTAGTTGTCACATATTACATCAAGACTTGGTAGACTTCATGCGGCCCCACATTAGTCCCCCACACTAGTGCTTGCATTAGTCCCATTTCGGATAAACTTAAACACCGTCCGTTGGCTAGTAGTTTACCCAGACAGTTAGAGCACCGAAGCTGGGGGATGTTGCCAAGGATGAGTTTCATAAGATGCAGCAAGGGTAGAGAAATACATAGATAGCTTTACAATTATATTCGTTTATTAGGTTATCAGGGTATCAGGGTATCAGGGTATCAGGGTATCAGGGTATCAGGGTATCAGGGTATCAGGGTATCAGGGTATCAGGGTATCAGGGTGTCAGGTTATCAGATTTTCGGCTTCTTAGGCTATCAGTTTATCGGCTTCTTAGATTACTAGCTCATTCGTTCAGTCGCCCACTCATTTCTTTGCATGTTCTGTCTCGCTTAGTTTGATCTTTGCTGGTTGGAACCAGTCGCTTGTTCTAACCAGTATCAAACCAGCCCATAACTACAGCACGGTACATGGTGCATAATAGACCAGCCTTAAATAGGTGCACCATACAAAACGGCGCACATAGTGCATGCAACACCAGTGCTCAGTTTTTGTGGGTGCATAATTAAATAACCGAAAAGACAGTAGATAATCCATAATCAGGATTGGCCACTAGACAGATCTGACACAATGTGTAGGAGTGGATCGAATTTCGTAGGTGCAAAAAGGTGTTGGGTGCTCATCAAATGTGTTCACGGACTACGTGCAGAAGAGATTTTCAAGCGGGCAAAGAGGGAGGTGTACAATTCTAATTACCAGGGAAAGAGGGTGGAGCGTGGAGGAAACACGGATCGGGGTGGGTTGGAAACACGGATCGGGGTGGGTTGGAAACACGGATCGGGCCGGACGCAGCAGGGAGAGAGACGACCTGAAAAGCTGTATAGTGCGTAGTACGTATATCCTCAGACCCACACACCCACACCCAGACCCATACCCTCACCCACACACTAATGATGATGATACTGATATTGATACCCAGACCTCTCACAACTGTGTGCCTACTCTGCTACTCTATGCCTACTCTGTACAACCAAGAATAGACATTACTAAATCAACTGGCGTAAACAGTAAGAACAATGTAACAAAAATGTAACAATGCAATGTCTAATCCGGTGATATGGCCGGTTGCTAGGGTCTAGCCCAGCCCCCACACCAGCCTATGCCAGCACCCACCATCAAAACCACTGCGCAACTGCGGAACCGAGACGGCTAGCGCCATCTAGCGTCGTTGATCCATGCGGGAGGAGCGCCAGGTTTGAGGCTCCAATCCACTGGTTAATAGTGGCTAACAATGGCCCAAGACTGGTCAACGACTGGTTAACAAGTGTCTTGATGCAGCTTGAGACACGGCCCCTCCAACAGCCTCGCGGCAAACTCACGGCAGACTCGATGCATGCTCGCGTTTTCCTTGATCTCGTTGCCAGGTGATTGGCGTAGAAAGCGGTTGAAATCATGCATTTCATGCAGTCATACATGGTGATACATGGGATTACCGCATCAAGCGGTCTAGGTCCTCCAAAAGCTACGCTTACCCGGACCATTCTGCCATTGTTCAACGTGAATCCTACCCAATGGGGAAGTTCTCGCTCCCAAAAACAGTCCCGTTGCCACGGCGACCAATGTTGTTTACTCACCGCCCGAAGAGCTTACGGAAAATGTAAACAGATTTTTTCCCTCCTCGCCCACACATTGAGGGCTCTCGTGCCCCAGACCCCAAACCTCTACACCCTTGTCTCTCAAACCTCCACCTTCATTCTCTTTCCTTTGTTCTTTTGTTTCCTGTCAAAGTAGTCAAATCCACTTTATTATAATAAAAGTTATCCTCTCGTCTCTTTCCTTCCGTATAAGCAAACAACAACTCACTCCATTCATTCCTTTTATAATCCGAGTGACGGTCCCCCTTTAACCGCGTTTATTTATCCCTCACCCTCAAGTCTTTCGCTTAACAACAAACAGCACTCCACCACATTCGTTTGAAAATACCTCACCACCCAATCTAACAAAGACACCACCACCCAACCCTTTTAACTATTTAACCATCACAATCAATTAACAATGCTCGTGAAGGATATTCTTAAGGTTGCCATTCTCTTGGCCCCCATCGTCAAGGCTGACTCTGTTGTTGATGTTGTCACTACCGAGGACATCACCTCCGTTGACGACGAGCAGATCACAACTACCAACGGACAGGGAACCACCGTCATCAGCACCGATGTCACCACCACCATTGTCCAGACCGTGACTGTTACCGAGACCCTCTACAACAGTGCTGAGTTGGCTTCCATCTCCTCTGCTTCTGTTGCTTCTGTTGCCTCTGCTGCTGCCGTCAGCGTTGCCTCTGCTGCCTCTGCTGCCTCTGTTGCCTCTGTTGCCTCTGTTGCCTCTGTCGCCTCTGCCGCTTCAGCTGCTTCCGCTGCTTCAGTTGTCTCTGCTGATGCCGTCATTGCCTCAGCCTCAGCTCTCTTGGCCTTCAAGGGACTGTTTGCCGTTGCCTCTGACCCAAGCAACTCCACCATCAGCACCGGCTACAACTCTTCATCTTCCGTGCCACACTCCTCCCACTCCTCCTCAGCCATCTACCACAACTCCACCTCCCTCATCACCTCCTCGACACACAGATCCTCTTCTACCCACTCCTCCTCCGCTTCCTCCACCGCCTCTTCTTCTTCAGAGTCCACCTCAAGTTCTGCTTCTTCCTCCTCTTCCCAGGCTGGTGTTGCACAGCTCCAGTTTTCTGGAATAACGTTCGGTGTTGCTGGTTTGGTGATGGCTGCTCTGTTGTAAATACCCATTCTGAGTTAGTGCAACAGTCGAAGATGTTGAAGCTTTGTTAATTTTCTTTTCTCATTTCGTTACACGCACTAAAATCGCGTGTTTTTTCCTCTACAAGATTTCCCTACTTTGTTTTTTTCTCACTTGGCTCTGTTTTAATGGATTTATTTAAACTGCCCCTCTGTTCAAAAGGAGGTGTCAGTTTTTTATATCACCTTTCCTTCTATATTGTTTTTTCCGTCTTTATCATGTATTTTTATATATTATCAATAGAGTCAACCTCGGTCTACATGAGTTTTATGGGTAGTTTCAATGCGTAGTTTACAATGAACTCAACTAGTTAAGCTCTCCTGGATTGTCTGTCCTGGATTATCCCTCGTTCTAATAAGAGTGTACGACTATTCTCGTCAAGACAGCAAGGGGAGTAACCAAGTAACCAACAGGCACATCAGGCTTTTCAGAATATTTTACACCACTGGAAAGTATTGGTCACTGATCCGTTTAATCGCTGAACCAATGTATATGATGGAATATTATTTTATAAGAATATCCATGGAAGGAGGAACAGGGCCAGGCCAGGCCGTCTAGACCAGTGGGGTGCAGGAGGTGAGTGAGCATGGGGGGGGGCCGATTTGTATGGATCAACCAAGGAGGATCGACCAAGGGGGTAGTGGGTACTGCTGAGGGCGCTGCTACTGGCTACGACTACTAGGGCGACAAATATTATATTACCCAGTTACTTGTGGTCAACGAGAAGAGGAGACAGTAATAGCGAGGCTACTTATTATTTTGTACCAGGAGAGTCTCGCACTCATGGTAGAGGAGGCTCTCCTTGAAGGGTTGCAGTGTGCGCATTTACTATGGCCAATTCGTAGGGGTAATTAGTATCAGAAGCACTTGCACAATGGGCATCAGATGGGGACAACCTTACATTAAGAGCCATACACAATGGCAAGTGACGATGAACGACCATTGACGAGGGACGACGAGGGACGAGGGATCACAGGCGATGCTGAATAGAGCAAGAACCCGCAAGAATCACCCAGTCTCAAACCAAGTTGGCTACAGGAGACCCGAGACCCAGTGAGCCATCTATCTAAGTCAGCTATCACTCTAAGTCAGCCATCTGTTTATGTTTACTGTTTCTGTGTGACGTTTCTGTATACTGCTCATGGTTGTGGTTGTGAAAGGTCTCCACACAGCTTAGTAGCCTACGAACGAGAGACATAGCCGTTTCACACAATGTGGTTTCACACAATCTAGTCACACTACCTATACACTTTATTGGGGAATGTGTGTGTGATGTAGTAAAACAAATAGCCTCCTAATAACGCCTCTCTAACATTAACAGCCGTGTTGTGTTTTGAGGCACAATTAAAGTTTAGCCTGCATGATGTGCATGTTAAGGTTTGCTTGTACATATGTGCATCACAACGCTATGAGACACAGGCGAGACCAATCACCCACGTGACCGTGTGAGATATTGGGTGAATAGCAATCAGGTGAAAAGCATTCGGGGGAACAGGTGATAGCTAACATTTCTGATAATCTTAGTTATGCAATCATACATTTAATTAATATACAATGGAATCGGCTATTAAACATTCTGTTGATCAATAACAGCAGAGAATAATCCATTTCTCCATCCCTGCTTGCTCTTGATCCATCTACCTAAACGATGTTCCTTAGACAACGTAGCCAACACTCTAAACTGTTCATGGCCCTTCTTACCGGTTTCGGCGACATCGATGCCGGTAACAACACCCTTGGCATTATCGAGCTCACCAATAAGGGTGAAATTACGCAGTTGAGAATCCAACTTCCAAACCCTAATGGTTCCATCCCATGACCCCGAAAGAAACACATCCGAATACGGAATAGCGTAAATGGAGGTAATCCAATATGGTTGTGGGTCAGGCACCTGTCTCTCAGCCTCTTCTGTTTGGGTCTCTCCAGATGCCTCTTGGGAGGTGATAGCTGGCTGAACACCATGGGCGCATCTCTCAGTGAACAGTGGCTTCTTCTTAGCCAATGACCATAATGAGAGGTTTCCATTATCAGACCCAGTAATGAAGTGAGAGTCGTCAATCATGGAAACACAATCAATGCTTCCCTCAGCGAAGAAGGGTAAGGGTGAGGAGGATCCTACACCAGCTTCAGCCTGCTGCTTCCTTCTTGGAGTCTCTGTGGAATCACCACCTCTAAATGTCAATCTTGTCTCCTCAGCAATCTTCCATAACATTGCAGTACGGTCACGTGAGCCGACAGTAACACAACGCTCTTCACCTAATGCGGCAATATCAACTACAAAATCCTGGTGTCCATAAAGTGTCTCCAACTGTGCCAATTGGGTCACAGAATACGTTCTAATCTTCAAATCAGCACACGAAGCATAAAACATATCGCTATTACGCCTGAATGCCAGCCCAAATATCTGCGCCTTTCTGTCTCTACACTCCAAAACCCTTGCCGGGACGAGATTCTCACTGCTCCATACTATTACCCTCCTGTCCTTGCCACCGGTAACCACATATCTCCCATCCGGACTGGCCACCACGGAAAAAATCTCATCACAATGGCCATTTCTACTATGCTCTGCTTTCAATTCCAAGTTTTTCATGCCTCCCTTGGCATACCTCGACTTTATTGGTTTCTTGGTGTAGTCACCAATGTTCCATTTGGTGAGCTCCATATCTTTGCTAACGGTGTAACAGTAAGGGTGTTTAGCAGTCACGGAGGTCATTCCTTGCGCCATGACCCTGGTTATCGTGCTCCTACTATCGCTCACAAGAAGCCTATCTCCGATAAATCTGTACACGTGACCTCTAGTCTCTGCTGCATCTTCCTTGAGCCTCCTGGCAACTATATCATCATCAATGTCCTGAGCGTCATAGTTATACTCATCCCCGCCAGCAGTAGCTTCCGTTTTAAGATTATCCAGGTACTGTTTGGCCAATCTACGACGCTTATCGGCCGCACTCTCACCTCTGAACTCCTCTTCACTGTCGATATCAGACTCATCTACAGAGTCTTGGCCAGCAATAGCCGCATCGGCATCTTGAGCATCCTCCGACTCGCTTCCACTTTCACTTGTCACTTCTTCATCGTGGTTGTTAGTTGGCTCTGCGGAAGCGGTTCTTGATATCCTATTCGATGGAGTGTTCTGTCTTGTGTTCTGTCTTGTGTTTTGCCTGCTGCCCTGTCTGCTGTCCTGTCTGTTGCCCTGTCTACCGTCCTGTCTTGATCTGGAAGCGTTGGGGGTCCTAGAAGTCCTAGAAGTTGGATTAGAGGGTCTCTTTCTCTTTTTTGAGCCGTCACTCAGAAATGGGTCGTTCATTGTATGAGATTATATGCAGTCTAAGGGATGTGGGCTATCGGTTGGAAGCTTCGACTAACAGTGGATGTGGATATAGCTGAGAATGATGATATGCAATGGTTATGGCGATTCACTAAGAGAGCAAAGGGCTGCTAACTGATTAACTATGTATATGGTAGTTAGCCCAAACGAATATAGTCACCCCAATGAATATATGCTATAAGTGGTTCACTTCCAAGCACTGGACAACCAATACAGCACACCAATGAGGTAGTTGGTGTTGAAAAGTTGTGCTGTGTAGTAATGTAATGGCTACTGCTAGTCTTACTGTACAGTGCTAAGAAAGTGTAAGGCACTGAAATTTTTTTTGGCCTATCGGGTGGTACACGACGCGATGATCTGGAGAAAAATAAAATAACAAAAAGCGCATATAATTGGTGGATGCACGTCTTTAATATCGGGGGGAGTAAAGATGGAGGGAGGAGGGGGGAAGCTAAATGTGGCTGAGGAGAATGATTAGGGAGTAGACAACGGAGCCAATAATGTAGAGATGTGAGTGAAAATTTAGCAGCATATTTGTCACGATGTGTGAGTTCATATGAAATAAAATTCAGTGTGGTGGCTGGTCAGTTAGTGTGATACCTCTATGAAGTGTCATATGCAGCGCCACATTGAGTACTACAGCGAGTACTGCAGTCGTAGTATTGCCGCGCCACATTGAGTGCTACTGCGAGTACTGCAGTGCCCCATAGAGCAGTCGTGGGTCTACTATGAGCAGTACCAGATCTACCAGGGCAACAGCCATGACTACTTCCACTGCCGGATCTACTAGGGCAACGGCAACAGCCATTACAACGGTTACAACGGTGTGGTTAGTACTGGCTCAACTATGATCAGAGCCACATATCCTAGGGCAAAAGCCACTACCAGTGCCAGAC
The DNA here is from genome assembly GCA_030567555.1 of Kuraishia hungarica. Taxonomy (NCBI): domain Eukaryota; kingdom Fungi; phylum Ascomycota; class Pichiomycetes; order Pichiales; family Pichiaceae; genus Kuraishia; species Kuraishia hungarica. The sequence goes on along the minus strand of JAJLSL010000030.1, from coordinate 130,989 downwards.
CTACTGGGGACACTGCCAGCTCTACCACTACGACTGCCAGCTCTACTAGAGCCAGTACCACTATGACTGCCAGCTCTACTAGGGCCACTACCACTATGACTGCCAGAACTACTAGGGCCAGTACCACCACCACTACCAGATCTATTGGGGTCATTACCACCCACCACCGCCATTGTTTACTACACACCACTGCCATTGTTCACTACACTACCACTGAATGATAATCTTTTCCTCCAATTCTCAAGAGTACCAACCTGACTAGACCACCTTCCAACTTCCATGTCTCTATTTCTCTCTCTATTTCTCTCTCCCTGCTCCCTCCTCCGTCCTCTGTCCTCCTTTCTCCCTCCTCCCTTCTCTCTCCTCTCTCTTCCTTTCTCCCTGCTCCCTGCTCCCTGCTCCCTCCTCCCTCCGTCCCCTCCACCTCATCTCATGTGACCATAGCAACGTCATCACCACTTCTTATCGCGTTCCCAATACGGTAATCAACGGATAAGACAGGCATACAGAGAGAGAGGCAGAGTCATCTGTTGTACTCAGTCATCTATTGTAGTAATCTGTTGTAGTAATCTGTTGTGTGGTGTATAACAGAACAGTTGGAGTCAGGTGTGTTTTAATTCTACAACTATAGAGGGGATATAAATTTAATTCCCGTCATCTTGGGGACTCCATTTTAATAGCATCATCAACTCATCCATTCCGCATTTTAGTCTCATCTAATGCCCCGAACAGAGCACACCACTTAGTCCGCACCACTTAGTCCACACACCGCTTAGAAGCGAACCCAAGCGCAAAGCAAAACCCGCACAACTCCACTCCATCCACCCACTTTCACATCCCATTCACTAATACGTCATTCCCCCCCACGCCCCCACACCCCCACCATGTCATATGATTCTTATGACTACGAGAGACCTCGTAGGTCCTCATCACATTCACAGTCACATTCACACCAAACACAACAGTCCCAATCGCAACAACCATCACAACAACCATCACAACGTGTTGCTAACAAGATCAACCAGATGACCCAAATGGTTCAGAGTTTCTTTGTCAAGTCTGCCCATTTGATTGTGGAGTCACGGGCACCTCCATTACCCTCGGAAGTGAGCCGGGTTAATAAATGGTTCAACATCGATAGTTACGATATTCCCAGAACGGAAGAACTGAAAGCATGGCGCCTCACTAGGGATGGCACTTCCCACTTGTCATATATGCCCCCTATGGTGATAGAGACGTATTTGGACCTAAGAGGCCTGATGTTCAATCAGACGGTGGTGTTGCAAAATGCCTCCACAGGGAAAGTTTACACTGTGTGTAAAGGGGGTGGTAAGAAGAATGAAATTGTACTTGAGCGGTGGCTAGTAGAGTTTGATACCAACGCAATCATGGCCTCCAACACTGGGGGTGTTCCGCCACTGGACCACATATTTAGCACCGGCGATGTGGACGCCTTTGATTTACCCGGAGCTTATAAGCGGATTATTGTTTTATTTAGAGCTTTGTATACATATCTCAAGCTATTACCCGCCTACAAGCTGAGAAACGCGTTGTTGGAGGGTAAAGGGGCTTCGAGTAATTCCATGATGGACGTTAGATGTAGAGTATTGGAGGGTAATAAGGCCATTTTGAGCAAGGGCAGGATAGGTTTAAGTAAACCTATTCCGAAGGCGGAGCAGCAGCAAGAGGCTCAGCAGGAGAGGGAGGGTCATAACGAAGATTATGTCAACTATACTAGGTCTAAAGGTAGAAAGGTTTCCGATATCGACGTTGAAGCTACCCATGGTGTTAGTAGCTCCAGAAGAGACTCTGAATCGTCCAGTACTCCCCCCCACAATTGTAAGAAACGGTTTGAGCCTATTGTTACACCCTTTGGTACTCTACGCGTCTCGGTTTGCTATAGGAGGAACTGTAGATACTCATTAACGGACAATGAGGCTGTTCTTTCTTCTCATTTCATGAACGTAGAGAGAATGGAGCAGGTTGGACAGCAGCCTGTTTCTTCTCCTTCTAGTAGAATATCTCCCAAACATGTAAAAAGTGGCAATAGAGTGTTGTCATTACAGCAGGCTGATCATTCTGCCATGACTTCTACTACTGCCTCTGCTCATAATAAAGAAAGGGCAATGTCAATGTCACCTAGAACAGTAAATGAGCCGTCATCCATCTCTCCCAGCCATAACACAACCATGACCGGTGATATCAGGGCAGACACCCCAGATATTCCAAACTCTCCAAATATTCCGGGTGATGACACTGCTGACAATGCATTTGTCGATTCACATCCAATTGTCCCGCACTCTTCATCTTCACCTCGCCGTCGTTCATCTCGTTCTGTTCAACCTTTCAAAACCCCCTCTATGGCAATGTCACCACCTCCTTTACAGCAACAACTTGTAGACCGAAGGAGTGTTAGTGGCACCACTGCTGGTACTGGTACTGGTACTGCCGGTTACCCTTCTATTTCTTCTGTCCAAAGCGGTAATAGTAGCAATAACACCCCTCCCTTTATTGGCAGCCTCCCATCCAACCACTCTAATAATTCCACTGTGATTCCCATGGCTATCGTAAACAGCTCCAACACTTCTCTGGCGGCAGTTCGCCGTAGCAACCCACGGAACTCCTTCACCACCCATTTTAACAACGACTCAGGGAGTATTGTGGGAATATCCTTACCGCGTAGCGTGGCCAGCAGCAGTGCGGGCAATACCATTGGCTCGTATATGTCTAATTTGGGTGGTGGTGGTGGTGTGGGTGGTATTCCCATAACCAATGTAGCAATTTCATCCCAAGCCGCAGGCAGTGGCAGTGGCAGTGGCAGTGGTGGTGGTGGTGGTGGTGGTGCGACTGCTGGTGGCATACCAACATCTTCCTTGAAATTCTCCTCCTCGTTTGGGTCACGTGTCAAAAGTTCTGGGGGTGGTGATATACAGCACAGTTTGAGTGCCATGTCCCCCAACTCTCTACGTAGAAAGCACCGCGGCAGCGACAGTTCCGAGTTCCCCGATGTGTTCAACGAGCTGGAACCTGCAAGTGGGCTTTATATAGATGATGGAATAGGAGATTTCATGAGAATGTTAGATAATAAGCCCCAAGTGAAGTTTATCTCGGGTGGGGGAGGGGCAAATGTAGAAGGTGGAATGGGAGGAGGAGCAGTAGGAGGAGGGGGTGATAATGTGGGGATTTCTGGGAATATAGGCACCGTAGGGAATATAGGTGGTTCCATTGTTAGCCAGGTGAGTGGTCTAGACAGCGACCATCATAGCAGAGGTGATATTCTTGAACGATTCCAGATCTTAAAGGGAGACCACGATATACTGGGTGAGGATCTAAGCGCCAGCGTGGTTAATATGACCCAATATGGGTCAATGGGATCACATGGGTCCCATGGGTCCCATGGGTCCCATGGGTCACGTGGATCAGGTTCAAGAGGGTTTGTTTCAAGGGCTTTTGGGTCACGTGGCTCTCATGGATCCCATGGAACTCCTCCTCCTGTTGTTTTGGAGCAGCACATGTTCCATAGAAATGCTTCTTATATAGATCAGTCGTCCTATAGTAGTAACAATCATCGTCATCACTCAGTTGGCTCAGAAAAGCAGTCACGTGATGATCAGGTAATCTCAGGACTGCCCTCAGGGACCCCAGAACCATCAGAAGTCTCCGGCTTACCTGGTCTCCCAGGTCTCCCTACTCCGCTTGCTATTTCACGTAGTAGAACTAATAGTTCTGGGGTATCTGTTTCCCCCAATAAGGGAGGGAACCCCACCTCCAACACCAGCAGCACCAATAGAGACATGGGATCCTCTCCTCTCACTGGAACTGCAAACTCACATCTCCTGAGATCTCTCAGCTATAACCCTCACTCCTCGCTGTATTCCCACAGCTATACGAATACGATGAAACCTCCAACCGCCTCTTCTGGTCCTGTTCCAGCATCCGTAACTGAACATGTGGCATACGCTGAAATGAACTCTGTTCCTTCTTCAACTATCGAGCATCAGTCCGATATCCAAACTGGTGATGCCTCTGCTTCTATCCGGTCTGCTTCTCATGTTTCTCTTTCCGAATTTGCTCAATCGGTCGCTAAACATTACCAGAATAGAAGTGTTTCAACCGCTTCTATTGGCCAGTTCCCACCAGCTACACTCAGAAACGCAGCCTCGTTGTCTGTTTCTCCAGTAGGTCAATCCCAATTGTATCTAGGGAATCATCACACTGCTGCTTCTGGTAATATGTCAACTTTGAGAAGCAACCAGACAGGTTCCATTCAGTCCAATGAAGCAGCTCAGAGATCATTAACTACCCAATCCAGTAATCCAATCACCTCCACTAACCATGTATCTGCTTCATTACCTGTAACCCGTAGCACCCATCTATTAAGACTTGGTGATAATACACGTGACACCAGAGGCAACGCATTGCCATCAAGACTTGTGAATGTGAATTCCCGTTTCGATGACGACATTATAGGTTATCTTCCATCTGTTGATAACGAGAATGCAATTATGGAGGATGACGATGATGTTGGAGGAGGTGAAGGTGAGGTTGGTGAAGATGATGACGGGTTATTGTTTCCCTACGAGAGGTATGAGAGTTGATAGTGGTTGGGGTATATATGTTTATAAATATATAGATCTTTAGGTCATGTGATGTATAGTATGTGTTTAGTATATACAATTTTGTACGTGTTTAGTATATACAACTGGGTAAGTTTGTTTAGCATATACAGTTTTGTAAGTGTGTAGTAAATACAGCTTAGTAAGTAATTGTCTAAAGGAAGTATTCAAGACTTATGATGTATAGTACGCATATATAGTAAGTATACAAGGCGTATGATGTATACTAAGTGTCTAGTCATAATATCCATATAATATACATCGTGTCCATTCATTATCATATACATTATTCAGCCCCTCCCTCTTAGCTCAATTAACTGTTTGTCCAACTTTTCATTCATCTCAACATGCCACTTTATATGCCTTTGCAGATCATAATCCCTCTTGAACTTCCTAGTACATTTAGTGGAATATGAACATGGAATTGTGCGAGCATCAACGTTATTAGAAAGCAGGTCAATAGCAGAGGAGGTTGAAAGTAACGTGTCCAAAGTTGGTTTGCTGCGTCTGTTATTGACACCATCGCTAGTACCAACAATATTGCCATCACTGTGTTGATCACCGTCTTCGGCAACAACACTACTGATAACACTACTACCAACAGTACTAACTCCGTCAATATCACTGAATATGGTCATATTGCCATGTCGGGAATCATCACCAATGTGACCAGCCGGGGTATCCTTCCCAAAAATGTTACCTTTACCCTCCATAATCGACTCTGGTGTCAAGGGAAGAGGCTCACCCAAAGGCTCGCCCAAAGGACCACCCAAAGGACCACCCAAAGGCTGCCCTAAAGCACCGCCTAGAAAATCGCCTAGAAAACCGTTCACCATGTTGAAGGAACATGTCTCCTCCAGTTCGTGTTTAAGTAAATCCTCTTTCCTGGCAAATCTCTCATTACATTTATTACACCCCCATAGTTTAATGACTTTGGACTCATCGTGGATCCTCATATGGTTCTTTAACCCGCTCTCTCCAACACATTTCCTACCACATATACCACAGCTTAACTTGGGGTGCTCGTTATTTATGTGTAATTTCAATTGTGACCAGTTCTTGAACTGCTTGACACACCCAGGGAAGTCGCAGCCAAGTAACGATACGTTGCTATTTGATGGGGTTGTAGAAGAAAATGCATCGTTGGCTAATGGCCCACCCCCCATGTGGTACTTGGTCATGTGATCTGTTAGTCTACCTGGGCGAGGGAAACTCTTACCACACTCATTACATTGTAATCTCTCCACTAAGTGGACCTTATTAATATGGGCTTTTAAAGATTGGTGTTTATAAAAGGATTCGCCACATTGGTCATCGGGGTTATTGGGAAATAGTTGGTTCGGTCTCTCTATCTGGTGAGGGTTGTCGAGTTCGTGAGAATGGTGTATATTATCAGCCCCCTCATCTGCCCCTTCATTCGCTGTATTACCGTTATCCATCCTCACCTTACTATATGTACATATAAATGACTTGGTGTGAACCTTCTCATGCCTCTTTAAATGCTGAGGAGAGTTAACTCCTTTTCCACATACACTACAATGGTAAGGCTTTTGCTGGGCCGTTGTGTGTTTTAGCAAGTGTCTCTCCAGGTGGTCTTTACGGGTAAACGACTCATCACAGTTGGGGATCAGACACTTGTACGGGCGGTCATTATTATGGGTTCTTTCATGTTGTTCCAACTGAGAGGGGCGGGAGTAGGCCTTCCAGCAGTCGGGGAAGGTGCATATATAATTTTTAGGTCTGGGGCTGGTGGGCCGGGAATGGCTACTACTACGAGAACGGCTACGAGAATCGTGAGGAGAATGGTCACGAGAATTGTCACCAGACTCACTCACATGACCCTTCGAGTTGCTCTCTGAAATTTGGCTTGAATAAAGCGGTGATCCCACCAAACCATTTCGTGCGTGTATTATTTGGTATTCATTGTCACTTTGGCCATTCTCAGTATCATTACTAATCTTTCTCCTCTTTGGGCGGAGTGGTCCATGGTTGTCATCAGAATGATTACTTAATGGAAGAGCATTGTCCTGGACATTGGGAGTCAGATCACCATTTTGGACATTGGGAATCCGATCATCGTTTTGAAATGTAGGTGAGTGATCGATATTGGGTGGTATACCCCTCTGCCCCTCGTTTAGGCCACTTTCTTCGGTAGTTGTTCCATCTCGAGGTAAACTTCTTCCCACTGGGGTTGCGGTTGTCATATTGAAATTTGGTAGGGAAATAACATGTGGTGGGGATGTTGGGGTATTGCGGAGTGTATCTCGGCTGGTTGTATGAGAAAAAGGTGATCTTTTAACTCAGGATGTGGTTATAAGAATGGGATAATCGGGATCAGTCCTCTTTAATGTGGAGTTAGTGGATTGAGTGGGATAATCGGGGTGAGATGACCCGGGTTGGGCTGTGATGGGCTCAAAAGAGTGTGTGTGCGGTGTATTCTCTCGAGGCCGCAGCTCCGGAAAGAGATGGTATGCTTTAAAGCCTAATATTTTCGGTGTTGGCAGGTTAGCTTGATCCTCTGAATCACAGTCAGAATCCACTTTATGTATATATATATATATATATATATATATTTGTTTAGATTAGCCAGTACTTCTGCTAATCGGTTTTATCCACTATAATAAATAAATATTTTCCTTTTGAGTACCCCACGCAATCATGCAGGATACACTTCCCAAAGGGGTAATGCGGATAAACAGCGAAGGAAGCTGATACTTAAAGGCAAAGGGTTGATATATCAAGGGAGGCTAAGTGGTGCTGAGGGATGCTGGGAGGTGCTGAGGGGTTATATTTTGAGCAATTGTTTCTAAAGGACAAATTAACATAATGACCAGTTAATGAAAATTGAGTTGATTCCATGTGCCCTCGCTGCCTTGGCATAAGTGTAGTTACACAATCTATAGAGCTCCTTATATCCTTATAGAGCTAGCTGCTTTAGGCGCTGCTGCCTATACACAGTATATCCTGCAGCCCCTATTTGTGAAGGTGTTATTTGTGCCGCCCCTTTTCGTGCATCCCCTACCTGCAGCCCCAGTATTTTGGCCTATCTGAAGCCCCAGTATTTTGGCCGCCCCAGTATTCCTGCAAGCTCCTCCTCCCCCTCCATATCCTCTCCTGCATTACCCGGCTATGAAATTTTCCAAACACCAATACCAATTGGGAAGGGCATTGATTGAAATTATCACCAGAATTACAGAAGTGCCTACCAATTCAAGGTGACATAATCTCATACCTAATTTTATATCATTACAATCTCCTTGATCACCTGATCAAGACTCCATCTTTATTTCAGTGTCTATACATACATATAACCAGTAGGCACCACAGACACCATATTGGTAGTGAGTTAGCTATATACACTACATTACACTCATTGGGTTATTGGGCTATTCATTAACCATTCAACGGCCCTACACAGCCTATACACTAAGTGAGAAAGCATCATCTCCACGATAAAATTGATATAATTAACCTGTCCAAGGTTATCATCTCCAGTCTAAAATATAACTCATACTTATAACCCACACATCTTCATTTCGATATGTCTGACGACGAACAGCCCTTTAACGAGGGAGGAGAGGAGAACTACGCCGATTTCGACAACAACGAGGCGTTCAGCGACGAGGAACATTTCTCTGACGACGAAGCAAACAACAACCAAGACGGTTACGCCGAAGAAACCGGCGATGGGAGGAAAATAATAAACGGTGGTTTGGGGCCCCAGGACCACGAACAGTTCACTGCTGCTGCTGCTTCTGGGAATGGAAACGGTAGCGCAGCCCCCAGAAAGAAGACCCTAAAGGAACTGGCCATTCCTAAAGAGGAAAGAACAACCACCCCCTATATGACCAAATACGAGAGGGCTCGTATTCTCGGTACCAGAGCATTGCAGATCAGTATGAATGCCCCAGTTTTGGTTGATATCGAAGGTGAAACAGATCCTTTGCAGATTGCCATGAAGGAGCTTGCACAGAAGAAGATTCCATTGGTTGTGAGGCGGTATTTACCAGATGGAAGTTTTGAGGATTGGGGATGTGATGAATTGATTGTGGATCAATAGATGACGATACCGTTAGATATGACGATATCGGTAGATATAGTCGGATATTGTCAGATATAGTCGGATATCGTCAGCTTGGATTGACTTGGATTGACCTGGATATCCCACTTGATCATCAACAATCCATTCAATCATTTATTAGTTGTATATTATAATAAAATACATTAACCATAAGTTGATCTAGATACTGCTAAGGGGTGGCCGATAATGGTATACGATAACGGTATATGGTGTTAGTCTATAACATCAGGCCAAATGGACAAATGATCATACACGGTATAATATTAATCCATATAATGATATGGACTACATATTGACCAAATAACTATATGCTATCAGATTATCTAAAGATATTCATACCCAATTATTCAATCAGACACCGCTTGAACGAATTGCCCAATTTGGAAATTGGATTCCCTGGTCATACCGCTCACCTTGACAAACTCCTTAATAACCTTATCCACATCCTCTCCGTTCATATCCAAAACCCGCTTCAATTCCTTTACAGGAATATTCTCCTTATCTCCAGAAATGACTGCAAAGGCTTCTTTTAACTCCGAGGCATCGCTGAATTTGCTCTTTTGGGATCCAACCACTTTTGAAAAGGCGGCGAAATTCAACTCCTTCTGATTACCCTTTTTGGTAGCCGTGGTGATCATTCTGCCTATTTGGGCATCGTCTGGGGGGGACCCGATATTCATCAAGGTTGTCTTTAAGTCGCTTAGTGAGATTATCCCATCTGCATCTTGGTCAATATGATCGAACGATGACCTTAGTGATGATATTTGCTCAGGTGTTAGTGTGGACTAGTAAAGGTGTTGGTGTTAGTAAACATGGATGGGTCGGGAATGCTATGGCAATATTCTGACAACATTCTGAGAACAAGCTGATCATTTATAATAGTGAGTTATAGTCTATGACCCGTTCTAAACCCTTTCTGGTAGTTCTTATGACTGCCCGGCAGTGTGGTTCAGTTACCGGATTGGCGAATACTGAGCGGGAACCTGAGGGGAACGCGTAGGAGACATATTGATATCAGGTGACTGGGTTCAAGATCCTGACGGGGCTCGAGATCTTGACGGGCTCGAGATCCTGAATGGGTCGAGATCCTGAATGGGCATTCACTACTTACCATTTCATATATGGTGCAGAATTCGCTCTGGAGTTGTTGTGGTTGTGGTTGTGGTGTAGTCTTTGGTGTCAAACTGCAGGAAATGTTGTCGTAGTGGCATACAGTAAACCGTGAGGAGGCGGACTGTTGGTATGCCCTATCTTACGTGACTGGAACGCTTGGTATCGCTTCTTTGACTAGTCCGTGGTGGGGAATACAATGGTGGATATGATTTGTGGGAGGAATCCAGTGGTGGATACGATTTGTGTGGGTCAAGTGGAGAATAATGAGCCGTGTTAAGGTATCTTGGTACTCTCGGTAGTCGTACTCTGAGTAGTCACTTCGTTTCTCGAATGATCCTTCACACCAATTCAGTGATGGTAATTTATCAAAATGAGTGGTGATGGTGATGAGGTGAATAGTAAACAACCCGATTTGGACCGTATTGCATGGATGTGCATGGATGCATGCGGGTTTCTGCAGATTTCTGCAGCTATCACGAGACATATAGGAGACTAGGAGACTTCAAATACACGTAGATGGATAGATAGAGAGGTATATATGACCATGAGTGCTTCAAGCACCAGAGCAGCAACGAGCCTGAAAATACGCTAAGCTATATAAATTAGCTTGTGGAGTACGAATATGCAATTAGTTTTTCCAAATTATTATTGGATCCTATGATCTACCACCACTCATTTAGCTACTGCCCCCCCCCCTCCCCCCATGGACTACTCCACCACAACTACTGACCATAAATTGAGTGGTGCACTTTAATTGAGCAATGCACGTCAATATGTCTTCTACATTTTACTATGGCAGTTTTACTATGGCAGATTTTGTATGGCCAATTCATTCAAGCTCATTTCCATTATTAAACCACAATTAACCGTAATCTTTACTAGATAACCACTATAATTAAATTGTTCAATTCAGGGTAACTCAGACCGAGCTACAATATTTCACTTTTGTTGAAGCCCTCATTTCTTTTTTTGGTGGTGTCAGATCACACTCTCTTGAGAACCAGTCATACACCGTGCATTCACAGCGCATTCACCACGCTGTCCATCCATCCTTAGAGAGAGCTCACACCACGACTGTTGAACAGCCTACCAACCAACAAGATTGGGGCATACCATACACCTCACCCTCAATTCAATCACCATACAATTCACAGCATTCAGTCCTATAACCCATCTTCCGTACCATTCATCAGGTCAATATTGGACACTCCTCATAACCAATAGCCTGATCCCACCAATTCATACATCCTGTGGACCTCCACACTACCAAGAAGGTGTTGAGGAGTTGATCATTGAGATTACATCATTGAGATTACACATTGCGGATTTGACCACTCCTATATCATATTCACATACACAATTCACATATATATATATATACACACCTCTGTATATACTAATATCCAGCACTCCCACACTCACATCAATTCAATGTCCCTCAAGGACTGTTTAAAAGGAGCCAAGGCGGCTCTTAAATCCAATGATCCCGAAGGAGCACTCTACTATTCTGATTTGGCATTGGAAAATGACCCCAGCAACTATTTTGCCCACCTCTTCAAAGGAAAGGCGCTGTTTTTATTAGATAGATCTGTAGATGCTATAGAAATATATGACAGGGCAACCATGCTTCAACCCCATGATATCAACTCATGGAAGGGGCTGGTTGAGATTGTTCGTAATTCTGATGATGTAGAGAGATTCTTCAAGGTTATAACGGGGTACTGTGCCTGTGTGTTAGCCAAGGGAGAAGGTGCTTCGGATCCACTTAGAGAGATCAGGACGTATATGAAGAAGTATGCTAAAACGATAACGGTTCCCGGTGGGAGTTCTAGCACTCCTAGCACATGTGAAGAAGTATACTTACGTAATATCATTCCTGGCACACCCCTTGGTGATATGATTGGTGAAGTTTTGGAGAGGAAGCCAGTGGATACCATTTTCAAGTTGTCCCAAATCATTCAGAAACGTGAATCCCAACACCTCGATAAAGTGGTTCAACGGTATAAGATGAGCGTTCCTTCTAATATGTCAGTTGCTCAAATTCAAGAGTTGAACGCTCTCAAATGGAATGTGTACTCTGCTTCAGAGCTGCCCTTTCTGTATGAGAAGATGATCAATATCTGTGACGATACCGACGATAGGCATATATATGAAGACACTCTGTTGAAGTACAAGCATGAGATGTTGCTAGCTTCTCCTTCGGATACCTCATCATCCCTTCAGAAAGAGGTACTGGATATGGCTACTGGAATGGTTGTGGTGAAGAACCACAGTCTACTGGCGTATCAGATCTTCTTGGAATGGAGTGACTATGATCATTTAAAGGAACTGGATCTTGGTGTCATAGGAGAGTATTTGAAATTCTGTGGTAATGACTCTTTGGGGTCTGTCTTATATGGGTTTTTGTATAGTGAGATATCACCTTTTGATAGGGCAACCGTAGATAAATATATTAATGGTAGTGAGGGAGGAGTAGGCACTGAAAGTGGGGAAAGTAATAGTTCCAGAACAAAGAGAAGGAGAAATAGACGTAAGGCAAAGAGGGATAAAGCCAAGAGTAAGGAGAAGATCAATGGAGAGGGTGATGACGAAGATGACGATGACGAAGAGGGCCGCATCAAACTAGAGGGGATTATCGTAGATGGTGAAACTAACTCTGAGGAAGCAAGCACTCCAGAGGAGGTGAAGAGCGTTTCTAATGAATCCGCCGTCTCCCCTCACCCAGCCTCCGATATTACTGCTGAGCATAGTGAAGCCGTTCCTGAACCAATCACCCCTCTTCTAACGCCCTCTGAGGTAACTGAGTTCATCATCAATGGAGTGAACATGACCAGTTCTCCATCTCTGCTTTCCCTCAGAATCGCCATCACCTACCTTATCCACCTCAGAGAGTACTCCGCGGCCCTTGAAAAGAGCCGTTTCGCCATCTCCCACCTAGTCTCAACTACCCGTTCCACTGGCTATGATCTGCCCCATACGAGAAAACATCTTCTATTATCGCTTGCCATAGTTTACACCTTCTATGAGTCTCCTAAGAACTTCCCCAAAGCCTTGGAACTCTATGATAAAGTGCTAGAAACCTCTCCTGAGGCCTCTCCGGATAGTATCAATGCAAAATTGGGTAAGGGTGTCATCTTCATAGAGAGACAGCACTACAAAGAGGCACTCAGCCTATTTGCAGAGATTGTAGCCCAAGTTCCAGGCAATGTCGACGCCAAATTGGAGTATAACTGGTGCCAAGTGTTGATGGGAGAGTGCAATAGCGGTAAACTGGGATTGTTAGAGTGTTATAGTTCCATGAAGGGCGTAGATCTGTGGTCGTTAGAAGTTAAAAGTAAGACTTTATGGAGGGTCGCAGTTGCCTGTTTGGGAGAACAGTCTTCTTCCGTTGATGATGCCTATAATCACTTGGTGATCTCTCTTAAGCATACCCCTACCTATTCTCCTTCTTATTCCCTTCTGGGACATATATATCTGGTATACTACAACGATAAAGCACGTGCCATCAAATGTTTCTATAAGGCATTTGAACTGGACACTGTGGAGGTTGAAGCGGCACGCCAGCTGGTAGAGGATTTCTCCAATAGACAGGAATGGGAGATGGTTGAGGTGATTTGCGAGAGACTTTTACAATCGGAAACCGCCAGAAGGGTTATTCTTTCTGGTGATAATACAGTAAAGAGGATCATCGAGCAGAAAAACACTTCCTGTTCCCCGGTTTTGGCTGACGTCTCTTGGCCTCATAGAACCCTTGGATGTTCTTATTTGGAAAAGGGAGACTCCTCTCAAGCAATCGAGCATTTCCAGAACGCCTTACGTGTTAGTCCTACTGATATTAACTCATGGGTTGGCTTAGGAGAAGCTTACTTTAGCAGAGGAAGATTGGATGCCAGCCTGAAAGTGTTCCTCCGTGCGCTGGAGTTGGACCCCATTAACAACAATGCAAAATATATGTGTGCTTTAGCGCAGGCATCTGTTGGAGAATATGATGAGAGTGTTGCTCTCTTGAGAAAGATTCTGAGTCAGAGTGATGGTAGTATTAGTGGTAATGTCAGTTTCCACTCTGCTGTTGTGGGTAGCCTATATGAAACCCTTATTGCTAAAGCCCAATATGAGGTTAATAAAGGTGTCCTTGGAAGAGGTGTAGCCACTTCAGGAGAGGCAATTGTGGTGATTCTCAATTATTTGAATGATCATTGTGACCAGGTAGATGCATCCAAGCAGTTACCTAGATTGTCCTCTCCCAAATTGTGGAAATCCCTCAGTGATGCTATTAAGATCTTCTTGACAATCCGGTCAAGGATCCATCAATTGCCTGCAAATGAAATAGAGTCTACATTTTCTAAAGTAAAACAACTGGCACTCGCCAATAACAGTTCGGCCTTTGATGATTTCGCTAAAGATGCTTCAGATGCTTCAGCAGCTTCCTCAGTCTCTAAGGACGATATCACCCAAAGTGCCTGCAATCTCCTCCTCCAAACAGGTCAGTTTGCTCTCGTATTCAACGCCACCAACCCTCCAAGACCATTGAAATCCTCTCTTCTCTACAACCTTGGTGTTGCCCACTTGTTTGTAGATAACCTGATAGCCTCTGCAAGTGCTGCAAATACCCCTAACCAGGCTATTTTGTACCTTCAACAGGCCATCAAACTTGAACCCTCGTGTGCCCAGTACTGGAAATCCATGGGAATTGCCTCCTTATCTGTAAATGCCCGGGTATCTCAGCATTGTTTTATCAAAGCTTCTTCTCTACAACCAAGGGACGCTGAAATATGGACCAATCTAGCTGTTTTGTACCTTTTCCATGGCGATACATCGTTGGCAAAGGAGGCGTTAGCAAGGGCTCAAAGTGTTGCTCCTGATAATTCCGTCTCATGGAGTGGATCTGCTCTTATAGCAGAGGCTGAGGGAAGAGATGAAGATGCCCATAACTTGTACACTCACTCCTTGGTTTTGGCTAATGGAAGATCTCCATTGGCTATGCTGTTGTATGGTGGGTCCATAATTAAGAAGCTTATCTCAAATAAGCAACAGCAACCTTCACAGTCAGATGGTGATGCTAACGATGACTCGTTTAGTTCTTCGGTAAATCAATTTCTCGACTCATTTGCTGAGTTGGGAACTGCTGAGTTTGCCCTTCTGAGTTATCTTAAGTATAATCCTCGTGACTTGTTGGCTCTTAAGATCACCACTTTGGTATTGGAACGTATCAATGATTTCCAGCACGGTGTTGAACTATGTAGTGAACTCTGTGATATTTTGGAGCAACAATATGAGGTTGATGATAGTGAGACTGTGTTAAATAGTTATATAGTTGTAAAGGGCCAATTGGCTAGGATGTATTTGGGTTGTGGGAACTATTCGGATGCCATATCAACCGCTGAATTTGTATTAACCCTAGGAGAAGGAGAGTCTGGAGATGGGGAGACGGGGAGCCCTTCAGCCGCTCGCTCTATCTTATCCTGTCACTCTGTAATTGGCCTTGCTCTTTACTTCTCGAATGAATTCTCCCTTTCCTTGCGACAGTTCAATATCTGTCTGGAAAAGAACCCCTCCTCACAAAGACTTGTGGTGCTTATTGCTCAGATCCTGCATGCCTATGGTGAAGAGGATACCAAACAGGCAGCTGTGGATGAACTGTTCAGCAATATCACTCAATACGGATCGTCTTTGATGGTATGTATGTGTTTGGCAGCAATTTCGCTAGTTGATGATCTCCAAGACTACTTGCCCGCCATTAGAGATGAACTCAATGGGTTGTCTTTGGAGGATCAGCTGGAGGACGCAGAGAAGAGGGTTCCTTTTTTGATCCACACCATCACCAAGAGACTACAGAGTAAAGAGGTGGGACATGTCGAAGAGGATCCTAAAATCTTACAGAGAAGCGCCTTTCTGTTCCCTAACGAGACTAGGATCTGGGCAGAGTTGGATGCCAATATGGCATTGAACGTTGCCAGGGGTAGAATTGGCTCTATTGATAGTGAGGAGTTAAGCAATGGGTTGATTAGGAGCGGTGGCTTGAGACAGGTTCAAAGGGGGTTGTTTTTGAATCCGGGAAATGTGGGGGGTTATAGTAGATTACTCTCATTGGCATAGAAATGTGATTGCGGCATCAGCGTTATAGCGATTGCAATGAGGTTGCAAGTATTTGATTAATAGATGTCCAAGAATGTTGATACATCCACTAGTATACTGAAATGTGACTTTAGCCACTACCTCGGTTATATGTAAAATATCGATTTATGATTGTCTAGCCCTCTATTTATAATTAACACAAAAAACTATACCACTTTACTGCTCATCACCTCAGCAGTTTGGCAGCAGCCATTTTCAATCCGATGGTTGGCTAATTCTTGGCCAATTGAAGCCTTCCTTCTTCCTGCAACCACAAGTCATAATACAAGTCAATCAAACAACTTGCACTCCATGCCTGAGTTGGACTTGAATCTCCACAGTATTCTCCATCCTTATTGGTCAACTCAGTCAAACCAGCCCATGGACTCTCCTTTATCCATTTCTTCTGTCCCTGTAGACGGGCAGAAAGCTGTAAATGAAGGAGATGGGATGGTTTACCCTCATCCGTCTTACCCAGAGGATGCTCCTCAAATCTGAACAGACGGAATGCTCTCAAGAAGTAGCCATTTATCCATAGCCATTCAGGACCTTGGTGATAGTTTCTGCCTTTTGAGGTCGCAAAATCCTCGCTGTCTTCACTATTGTTGTAGTAGGGCCTATAGTTGAGGTCCGACGGGTCCAATGTACGTAGTCCAACTGGTCCCCTCAAAACCTTATCGGCCAATTCAAGTGCACCCAAAGCTCTGGATGGGGTGAACAGCTCAGGAGCCACTATCATTGCAATGGGAAAATTACCCCTCAACTGATAGTCCTCATAAGGTTTACCAGATTTGAAAACATCTTTATAGATACCTCTTCTGTTGACAATTGAAGAGTCAACTTCAAAATCAGCATCTTCAGAGGGAGACTGGGGGATGTAAAAACACCGCTCAAAGTTGTCTTGGAGCAGCTGTTCCCATTGGTCAAAAGTCACGTGGTTGCCATCCTGCGTGATTACCTCGTCATATTGGAAAAGACCTTTAGCTCTCAGCTTATTGACAAACCTCAAACTACTCTTAAGGAGACCGTTTATTTCTACATCAGCTCCATCACGGGGGGTTCCAGGGTAACCTTTGTTTCCGGCTTTAGTACTCTCACCCATTTTGTCCATCCAAGTACCGCAATTCCACTGGTTACCACCGTGTACTAGACCGGTTTCCCAGTCTACCGAAATGGCAACATTGAAACCTTCAGAAGTCATTTGAGAATCTAACCCTGGGCCAGCATTGGCCTCTCTGTAGCTGATTCCACCAGCATGGCGGGAAAGGATCTCGTAAATTACCTCCTCCAAAGTCGACTCATACGAAAAGGCAATGGGGTCATCAAACCTCACATATTTGTCATCCTTAGGGAACCTACGCCTCACTTTCTCCTTCAGAATGGCCTCGCCTCCCTCTGGGTATGCTGCTATATAATCCTGAATGCTCTGGAGGAAGAACCAAACAGCATCACGAGCATTATACCGAGGGTCTTTACCAGACCCCAAAAGGTTGGGGATCAGGCCATGCTTGAGGGTCATTGCAAAGCATAGGATATGGCTTTTACAAAGCTCAAATCTCCCTGTGGCTAAAAGGAGTCCCCTCACTGAAATGAACACGTCTCTACCCCAACATCTCATATAATCATAGGAGAAATGAGGTAGGCCGGCACACATCGAAGGGATGATATGGAAGGGATTAATTGAGGCGCTGCGCATGTTGCCAATCATTTGAATAGAGCAAAGCGAAAGATCTTGGACGAAAACGGTACTCTTCTGAACTCTAACTGGCATGAGTTGAATAGCCCTATAACGAAGGGCCTCATATGCCGTTCCTACGGTTAGGGCAAAGTACCTGGGGCGCAAAAAGTACGGCACATCCTTCAACTGGTCAAACCGAGATGATAACCAGGACTTGAAGAGGGGAATCCCAGAGGCTTGAGAATTCTCATTTGTGGAAAATCCATCCCCAAGCATATGCCGTTCTCCTTCAAGGTTAAGCTCTACATACTTGTCTAATCTATTAACCATATACCCGAAAGCCCAATCTCCATCTCTCAAATGCTGCGCAACTGGATGCGCAAGATCATTTCTACGTATAACATCCCTCAGCACTGATATCCAACCCTGTAAACCAGCATAAACCAGTTTCCCATGGCCTGGGATATCGTAAACTCCGTCCCTTCCAGCTGAGGCATCTCTCTCTTCACTTTCACACCTGTAGAGACAGGCATTCAAGTCAATCAGAGACAACTTGCTGGCTGCTTCAATGGCCCCAGTGCGAAGGAAGTTGTCCAATTTCTCGTCACATTTCGGGACAACCGTCGAGACAACAGCAATGGAACCAGGGGGAAAATGACCAGGAAGACTAATTACAGACTCGTTCTTCCCGGGATCATAGTTGACCGAGGGCAGTTCTAGAGTATCCAGAGAAACATCCACATGGTCCATCAATTCCAAAGGTTTCTCACCATTACCTGGGAAACCGTTCCTAGTCAAGGAATAACTAAACTCCGCCTCTGCACTGGTTCCAGATAGGTAGATTGGTGACAGCCATTGATCACCATCATTGGATGAGAACTTCGTCCGGGCGATCAAGAAATAGCCTTTACCGGTAGTGGCGTTTACCCTATGAATAGTAATATACTGACCCTCGTGATGAACGTGCATCTCGTGGTTTTCAGGTGTATCTATGTTTTGGCCCGCAATGGCACTACGGATAGCGCTTAATTTGGCCTTGACTTCACCTATACCGAACCCACCAAAGGAATAGGCCCGCTTTTCATTAACCACATCCAACAACTTGGGATAGCACTCGTCGTAGCCAAAAGTGGAGCCCGTTGCACAACTGCAAAAGGCAACCAGGGCAGCGTTAGGCAGCGTATCTTCTACGGTACGCTTTTCATTGGGCATTTCATTATCATGAGTACAATCCATGAAAAGAGCATGGGCAGGTTGACGAGACACAATACGAGGAATTGGCAGTTGAAGAGGAAGCTTACTGCCTGTAGTGGTGGTGTTAATGGCAACCTCATCAAGAGGCAACCATTTGAAACTTCCAATTGGAGCACCTCCGTGGATATGCACCAATCTCGAAAGCTCACCAACCGAGGAAGCTTGCATTGCTTCTCTGATCAACGAGCTCAGTCCAAGTCTCTCTACGAAAAGGGTATCCATTTCTTCACTACCGGTAAACAATTCGGCAACTACATACAGGTTAGGATTGGTATCACGGGCCACATCCAAGAGTATTTCTCCAACGTGTAATGGGGTCGAATGGCAATTGTCAATACGGAACCCATCAAACAGCTTGGCACATACTTTTGTGTACTCGATCATTCTGCTCCATAGGTATGGGGAATCAGAAGGTGCATCGCCATATCTTAATTTGACACAGTCGCCCCAGATGATCACCTCTCTACGCAAGTAACAACGGCTTTTGTTACTGGCAAAGTCAACCAAGGGGTTCCCACCCCAAATCCACCCGTTATTGGCCAGAGCCCATTCTTTCCCCGTGGATTCCTCTGTGAATCTGGTGAAGTAGGGCTCTGTAAGTGGACTTTCCTTGGTGACTTTACCCAGCTTAGGGCCATGATCTTCAAGACGAGTATACTTAATACGATTATACAACTGTTCCATGATCTCAGTGTTGTCTTCATCGTACTGGGCATAAAGAGGCAAGTTGATCTCATCCAAGATCTTTTGGGCAATAGGCTTTATCGAACCAAAGGAACCATCTCCACCACTGCTCTCCTGAAGTGTATACAGAATTTCAGCAAACTTCCAGGCATCGAGCTTATTATCATTACGGTCTGCAAGACCAAAGGGTTTGGCAACAGTTTTGTCAACTACAAATTGGCTCAATTTACGCAAGTCATCAACAATCTCATGAGGGACATCCATGCCTTTCAACTCCCCATGGCAGTCTCTCCATATTTTCTCAACCTCCTCGAGGTGCTCATTGACATTAACTACATAAAATTGCCATAACTTCAAGTCACCTAGAACGTGGATCTTAATACCATCCATCACCTTGAGCAGATCGCCCGTATTGGCGATCTCCGTGGGGTATCCATGCCACCCCATATACTCACTGAAATGCAATAAAGAGGCGTCCAACTCAATGGCCGAAATAAGATGGGGGGCCGTCTCTTGGTTATATCCGGCATCCGGGTGGTGTCTTAGCCATTCGGAATTATCTGCCGTGTGGTTCCACACAATGTCCGTGAGAGATAGGAGGCCATACTTGGATTGGATACTCTCAATCATCTCCTGGACAGAAGTGATGGAATCGAATATGGCTGGGTCGAATTTCAACTGGTCATAGATCGAATAGGGGGAATTACTTTTACCCCTCTGTTGGAGCGGGGTGAAATGCACCATGTTGTAGCCCTTTGCAGACACCTCCGAGAATACTTTATCCCATTCGGTGAGTGAGTTCCCCATCCACTTGGATACCAAACTTTGGATGGTGATTGCATTGAGAGGTAAATAGGCGTCATTTACATATAACGAAGGGGGGACACTAACATAAAATTTACGAGTGGTTATTATTTTGGAGGAGGAGGAATCCTCGCCGTCTTTACCTTGGCCAGATTCACCAGAGATATCTGCTGACTTGTATGCTACGTAGAAGGAGAAGGCACCCGGTCTATAAATGGGCACGTTTACATGTGAATCCTCATAAAAGGAGGCGGTAATTTTATGCTTATGGAATTGAGTGCGGTCAAATTTATGGTGAGGGGACTTTGGAATATCCGTCCATAGCGCACCCTCGTTGGTTACTTGGGACCCAGCAGTGATATGGAACCGTAGATGGAAAATGGCATCTCCTGGCTTATGCGTGGGGGGGAGGGGGCCGGCCGGTAGGGAAAGGACGCCTCTGTCTGCTAAAGTGATGGGTTCACCTGAATCAGAAAGGCGTAAGAGGACAGTCGTCATGGTGGGGAGACTTGGGAGAGGGAGAGGGATGACTTTTATTTAGTCGGGTAGTCGGTTCGTGGGAGACTGGGTGGTGTGGGTCTGTGGGTCTGTGGGTCTGTGGGTCTGTGGGTCTGTGGGTCTGTGATGGTGGACAATTCGTTGATGCTCGTCTGTAGACTCTTGGTCACTCGGGGCCTCCTCAGTTCGTGCAGGGGGAGACGGGAGACGGAAGACGGGCAGATGCAATGCGCTGTGGGGGCTGACGATGGGGGTATCAATTCCACTGTCTGAATGGAAAGTGGTATTGGTATATATGTGATAGTTCTTGATGGACAGTATATAATTCGAACTTCCAGGGATTTTCCATATACTGGGATTATACAATTGGCCAAAGTGTTTAAACTGTTGCAAACCGTTCAGGCTGGCCGTCCAAAACGCACGGGCTGGGCTGGACGGAATGGGATGGGATGGGCTGGGCTGCCAAGGTTGCTTAGGCTGTCTGGAATACTGCTGCAACGGCTGAGGTGACGCTCGGGATGTGCTGGTATGGAGAATAATGTGACTATGAATACCTGGAAAGATATGCTTTTACACTATATAGATGTTTGTCTTTTAGCAAAGGATATTCTTCTCCTCTATCTGTTTAATGACAACCATACAAACAAATACAAACACCCAGCAAACGAATGGAATGGAATAGAGTGTGCTACACTTGACCCCTCTCGTCCCCCTCTCGTCCCCCCTCTCGTCCCCCTCTCATCCCACACACCTACGCTGCCTCTTCCTGCGGCCAACCTCCTGCATCCCCCGTCCTGCAACCCCCGTCCTGTTGGCCCACCTCCTCCTGGCCCACCTCTTGCTATGTGCCCTTGCAAGCCGACCCAAAAGGATGAGCAATCCTCGTATTGTCCTTCCCCTTTTGGCTGTCAAAAGTGATGAATCCCTTACGCTTTTCCAAGGCTGCAACCCGCGCAATGATAGGATATCTCTGTCAGTTCTGGGGGTGCTTGCGGGTGGGGTAGCGGTGGGGTTTTCTTTGCCTTTGGGTTGCCCGGCCTGTTACAACGCGTAACCAACGCAAGGAAGCCTTGCAATGCACACGCTTGCAGGGGGCTCTGTGGGCCGTCAACTCCATGCGGCAGGTTGGGATTCTGGGGAACGTCCGAAAGGCATTGGGGGCCACCGGGAGGAGATACCGTGGGATGAGAGACACTGTGGGAGCGTCTGCACCTTGGGCCTCACGACGATTATCGATGGATTATCGATGTATTATCGATGGATTATTGATGGATTATCGACGGATTATGATGGTTTCGGTTATAACAACCTAGTTCTGTTTACCTTAGAATAGAATTACAAATATTATTAATAAGCACAGAAATACCTAGTAGTTGTTCTGAGGTTAGCCTTGGGCTGTCTCCGTAAGGAAGGTGGGATGGGCTGATATCATCGAGGGCTGCATGAGGTGTTTTTCCGAGTATTCGCACAGCCTTTAGCGTCGTTCTAGTCGGTGTGGTTTTTCCGACACGCATTAAGTTTATCCGAGAATTAAGAGAGAGTGTTTTAAATTTTTATAAAAAACAAAAACCTGAAGCATGTGAATACTTTTTGCAACTTTCATCAATGGTTTTTAATAAATTCCTAATATAATAACAACAAATCTTATATATTTATTGAGAAAAGGTTTACATAATTCAGCTAAATATATTGGGGGAGTTAAATAATTTTCCTGTCTTGAATAAAATCAATAAAAAAGTAGCTGCAAATGCTATCACTTTTAAAACAACCAGTCACAACTAATATTAATATAATTCTACACATCATATACATACACAACCCTGTTCTTTACCTTTAGGGCCAGCTTATTATCTCTACCTAGCCACTCGATATCCACATCCTCTCTGCTGATTCCAATACCCTCATCCATTAACACCGCTTTATATTTGCTCAGAATATCATCAAATTCAAACTCCAAATGGCTCTTGATCGATCTGGTTGTAGCATTGTCCCCTTCACCATACAGATTGGTCAAAGATTCCAATAGAAATAGGTCGTCTTTATCGGTATACCCGTTGTTGAACAGATGTTTCCAGTACTTCTGAACAAATAAGTAGCCAAAATCTCTCACTTTAAGCGGCACACTATCATCATCTATCATTCTCTCTTGAGGGACAAATGTGCTATTATTATCAACATCTGTTTTGAAAACGAGAATGGCATGAGACTCAAAGTCAATACACGCAATATACTCATCGGAAAGGGCATACTTTGGTTTACAAGAAATGGGAGTCTGCTCCCCGGGAAAGAGCCCCCCTGTTAGTTCCGATTGTTTCTTCCTCCCACTACTACGCTCCATTGATATCAAAGTATATGCTCCGTAGTGTCCTCTGGTCAGAAAAACTGCCAAATATGGCGCACACTCAACAGATATACAAATGCTGGTCTCTAGAACTCTTCCTTTTCTTAAACTTTCTGACGAAAAACATACATAGTCACGGTAAATCTCAGAGAAGAGCTTTTGAAGCAGATCAATCTCATCAGCTATCTCCTGTCTTGAACTGGGAGGGAGTCTCTCCAATTCGTTGGATACCGCTGCAGCGGCAGAAAGAAACACCACCAGAGTTTGCCATGTGAGTGTGTTTCCTTTATCAGAATGGTCCAGAATCAAGTAGTTAAGACACTTTACTACTCCAATACCCACTACCACATCCTTCGCCTCTTCACTGCTGCTTGTTGAGTCAAAGAGGCTCGTCCTTAGAGGATTCGAAAGACTATTAGTGATAAGGCATGAGAAAACAACCATCAAAAAGTCAGTCTGGTCTTCGAATAGTGCGGCAAAGAACTTTGAACACGCCTTGAAGGAATGTAAATGGCCCAAGGTTTGACCCCTAGAACCTCGCTCCCAAATGGAAACCAGAAGGGCAACGGTGTCAATGGGTGAAAAGGAACTACATGAAGAAAGCAGTCTGAAATTCCCTGTTATGAGTCTGATCATGGCGACTTTTGCAAGGGAGTCCTCACCACGAACTACACAGTCCCATGCATTGTTCCAATCGACAATGAGTTCTGAGTTGAGGATCAGCTCTTTGGAGAGGCTGACACCAATAATAATTGTTGCAATTACCCTATCAAGTTGATCCCTTTCGCTACCACCAGCAGGAACACTCAATTTATCGGCCCAGATCGATAAGATACTGGTGACATCTGATCCCATTCCAAACAGAATCTCCCTCAGAAGCTTGGTCGAAGTATCTGACAGTTGAAGGTCCTCATTCAGAGCGAATTCACATATGGCCTGCAGAAGGAAGTGTGGCTCAAACACTTCAGCCGCCAGGGAAACAAGCCTGTCGGGGAGTTGAACCTGAGAATTGTTATTGGCTGATGATGGACGAGGAGGTGGACAACCCAGAATCAAAGCAAGGTCGATAGGTATTACATTCTCACCAGGACATGATAGGGTAAACGGTCTATCACTAAACCCAGATGCTGTAGTAGAAGATGCTCCATACAGAAAAGATCCACGGCTAGTGAAATTCAGCCCTTGAGCCTCACTTTCTTTGAACAGGATATCCTTGATAGAGGGTAAAACCTCTGTATCGTCCAGAGGAATATGAACTAGACGGGTCCCAAGCACACTACGGCTGGCACTACTGTGTGATTTACTACTATATATCATTTCCTTCTCCTTCTGTTTCCCCATATCTGTGTCCATATCACCACATAGAACCAAATTCATTGCTTCGATATCTACAACAGCATGAACTTGTCTGGTATAAACAATCTCCATAAAGGATGGGTTCTCCAACAAATGAATGCTCAAAAGTTGACAACCATTGGCTGGTCGAGCTACTGGTAGCTTGGAAAAATCAACGTCCTCAACACTGCTTGGATCCTTCAGCTTCAGGACCGAAATGTTACTATGGCGGTCAAAGGCAACAATTACCAAAAACCCATACACATTTGTCACAATAAGATCCAAGATTGCTCTGGGAAACAAATTAATGGATGATGAAGACTCAGGCTCAGCAACATCCAGAAACACTAATGAGCCAGCTGATGTTCCCAATACCAAATGCGAGCCACCTGAGGAGACAAGTGAGGTGAAACTACCACTGCCCCCAACGTTCTCCGATAATTGTAGAGGCTCAAACTCTGTGAGCAGTTTCTTCCCAGTGGATAAACTGGCAAACTCTTGTGGTTGAAAAGAGTATACAGAGCCTCCAGCAGTCATTATCCAGGAATCGTTACATCGTATTACATTATGAAAATGCTGAACATCGAATTCTACAAACTTTATAGGAATGCCCCATTGCTGGTCATTGTTGAATGCTCTCAACAGCCATTCCCCATCTTTCATGAACACTCCAAATAGATCTCTACCCCTTAAAAACAATTCCATTAGAGTCCCATCAGCCTCGAAATATTGCAATGATCCTTCTTTTACCCAGCTGAGCCCTCCATTCTCCATTGCAACTACGAATTCATAGCCTGAACTATTATTACCACTACTGGGAAGTTTTATCAGTTGCTTGAATGGAGAGGCCAAGGGAGATGAGACAAGGTCGATCAAGTAACTACTATAGTTCTTATAATTGGAGTCTGCCACTTGATAAATGACCCATCCTTCTGATTGAACTACCAACCATAAATTCCTTCCCAAGGCAGTCACTTCAACAATATCCCCGAGAGATGGTTCTCCAAACCTCTTATTGGCCAGAAGTTTCAAGCCTCCAGTAACAGGTGCTAGGGTATTATTAGGCAAGGAGTAGCGGTAGACAGAATAGCCACCTGTTCTACTGATGAAGCATAGAATGTTTCCTTGAAGGAGCAAACAACCCTTTGGCCAGAAATCCAAAAGGACAGGGGAGGATATATTAATGGTGTTGAATTTGCGTGACACTACTTGAACTGCTGAGGAGTCTCCGATAAGAAGGAAGATGGTCCTATCAAATATTACCAGGGGCATCAGCTGAGAATTAATTAAATTGGTGAGATTGACAGGCAATTTACGCTCTAAAAGCAGTTGGCCAGATATGCAGCTGAAAAGATACACACCCGAAGATTCATCAGTCATCACGTACAGTACCTCCAAGTCGTTCTCTACCACAACCTCTACATGAGCTATGTGCTTCCCATTACAGCAGATCACCTTTTTGGAATATATTGATAAATCAACAATAAAAATAACAGTCTCGAGGATTAGAATCACACCCTGAGACCACCCACACACTTTATAGTTATCTAGCACTTCATGATGTGGTAGAGAGATTCCAATGGGCATCTGCTGAAGGGGAGTACATGCTGGATACATTACCAATTCCCATTGTCGTGTAGTGATATCCTCTAAAAGAGAGTTATATCTATACGGTGCTGGTGGCGATGTTGACGATTTGGCCCTGGCAGGAATGTTTACGACATTGGAGAGTGTGTTTAGAGCAGGTGACGGTACGCCTCTATTGGTTATCCGCTTTGGACTGGCGGGGTTGCTGCCACCACCCCCTCTTTGAGGGGAATGGAGTGAATGATTGCCTTCATT
This sequence comes from Kuraishia hungarica, assembly GCA_030567555.1. Lineage (NCBI taxonomy): Eukaryota > Fungi > Ascomycota > Pichiomycetes > Pichiales > Pichiaceae > Kuraishia > Kuraishia hungarica. The sequence goes on along the minus strand of JAJLSL010000030.1, from coordinate 104,629 downwards.
CCATTCGGCTCTATCTATTTTGCCAGGGCTTTGAATCTCCTTCTTCTGTTTGCCCTCAGAGAAGGCTTGGAGTAGCACCTTATTGAATGCAGGTACCATCATGGGGATCAGTGGGGCTTGACTTCAGGGCTTCATTAATGTGCAGGGGTGTAACTGTTGGTCCTGGTTGGGGGGACTAGATGATCTGGCGTGATATGGTGAGTGTAACGAGAGGCTGATCTATCACCATCAGTGGCAGTGTTTGGTTGTGAGAATGTGTTCGCTAGCCTTCTTCTACTCAGTCAACAGTATGCTGATGTACAGTGTGTGGATCTGTGATCTGAGCAGTAACACCTTGAAGAAATCTCTCTAAAACCAATTCACTTGGATATGTGACCTCCTACCGTTATCTACAGCGATCGTGTGCTGCTATCCTGTGTATGTTTATGTGGGGTGGAATGGCGGGTTTTGTATAGAGAGAGCTCATCTGCATGAAAGCTTATCGTCCCACAGAAACTCCCACACCAAAACATACAGAACTGTAGAGCGGAGAGCACATCGCAGGGCTGGCGGGCCCTAACGATATGTACGCGCACGGGTGTCTTGTGCATAAGAGAGGTGCAGAGTTGTACATAGTGCGGCTGGAAAAGGGAGCTAATGTACGAGAAAGCGGACGCAAGCACAGCACATAAGAAGCTGGTAAAAGTAAAGTTAACAAGAAAAAGAGACTAAAATAAGAAGGGGACTAAAGACATGCATATCGAACAATTAGGAATGCACATGCGTAGATGTAAAAATATACATTGAGGATTTGGGTAAAGGGCGAGCATTTCATGGAGAGAGGAATCTTCACACAAATAGATAAATATAAATTTTAATATACACACAAATGTATAAGTCTATCCCACATATACTCGATTTTGTATAAAGCTCCATGTATATAAAAATAAATGTCTAAGTGGTGATATATTTCTATATGATAATCATTTATTTGATAAAGTACACAATGTTCATTTCCTTCCTCTACTTCTTACCAGCCTGCTGAACGAGATCCAAAAACCTTTCCTTCGACACCTCGGACAACAGCTCATCCTTCTTTGATTGACCAATGATTTTAGTTCCATCTACAACCTTATTGGCTTCACTCTGAGACATCATGATAGCATTGAACAGCTTGATCACACCCCTCTGAGCCACTTTCTTCAAGTCCCTCTCCTTGGCAAGTACCTCCCTAGCGGTTGCATCATCTTTGGGCAATAGATCTTTAACACGGTCTTTACCCAATTTCTCTTTCTTTTCCTTCAAAATGAGTCTCTTGGCCTTCTGTTCCAGCTTCTTTGTCTCCATATCCTTTAGCTGCTTCTTGGATCTGGCAAGAATTGGCTCCTTCCTATCATAAGCCTTAAGACGGGAACCAAGAATAGCACTCACAGCAGTGGAGAACGATGCAGCTCCATCGTCCTTATTCTTCTTCTTCTTCAACTTGGGAAGGTTCTCATCGTCATCATCTTCATTTTCGTACCCACTGTCATCGGAATCTGCCGCTGATGCTGCATCCACATCCACTTCATCATCCTCATCCTGGAGTTCATCATCCAAATCACCAAGACCCTCTTCTATGCCACTTTCATTCTCCTCCTCCTCCTCCTCATCAGATCCAGAGGCAGAGGCGGAGTCCTCTTTTTTGGAAACCTCTTTACCACCAAGCTTGCCAGTCTCAATATCACTCAGATCAAGCTCTTCTCCGCTACTCGTTTCATTATCTGACGCTGAGGATGATGATGCTGCTCTCTCTTCCTCCTGTACCTTACGGGTAGCCTTATTGGACTTTGCAGTTCGCTGTTTCTTTACTGTGATTGCCATTTTTTGATGTGAATAGGGCTGATATTATATATATGACAGATACCTTATGGAAAAGTATAGATACACTCTGATACGCTATCGTATTATGTGTTTGGATATGTGGGAGAGGGGATTCTTTAGGGACTGAATACTTATCGAAGTTCCTTACTGTGAGCTCCTTGATATAGAATGGAAAAGACTCTAGGAAATCTTGGAAAGTATTGACCAATCTCTTTCTCTGTATATTCAAAACCCGCTGGTAATACTAATAACAAAGATATCCAAGAGAATCGATTTTATCGTTGTTATCTCCTCCTCTCTTTTAGGCATAGAAAATATTCTTTTTTTTCACCTCATCGCGCAGGTCTTCGATTATGTAATCTTTCGTGTTGCTGCTGACATGATCATCCATATTTGGGTAGTGCACTGAAGAGAGGAGAGAGTATTACCTGGTAAGGGCAGGCTGGTGAGGGAAGGCTGGTGAGGGCAGGCTGGGATATAGGTCATACTGGGGTTTGAATCAGGTGGGAAAGACACTGGGAAAATACGAGCTGAATATTAGGGCAGGTATGGTTCAAAGTACGGAGGTTTAATAGCGACCAGTTCTTTTCTGTACCACCCATTGTACGGCTGCTCCACAGAATGCCCCTCCCACTTAACCGCTATTCCATCACCGCCTCAACCACCGCCTCAACCACCGCCTCGATCATTGAAAGACGTGTACTGCCACACGTAACGAGGATGAGCTCGGGGCCCTTGGGGTCTAATTTGAGTTTCACACGTTTGTTTACCTTTCATTATTTTTGGCTCCTTTCCATCTGGGGTATACTAACAGCTATAATACCAAGATTACTGACAATTTTATATAACCAACCGCACCTGAAATTTTGTGGACGAGTTTTGATCAGCTATTTGGGAAGAGTGACAGAGGTTTCGCGCTGTGAAAATACTTATTGCCTCAGATACCATACACTGTACCACCAACCTGTATATGGTATCACAGCAGGCTGCAATATACAGAACGACGGTCCAGTCTACTCCATATCTCAGTCCATACCTCAGACCATTTACGCCTCAACTAAGACCCACACAATCATACTGACAGCCCCTTGTATCGGTTGCACTTCCAGGTATACTCCACTACACCTCGGTCAACCAAAGGTAATGCCATTTACAGAGAACGGAAGCCAATTACCATTGGCAACCAGAGGGAAAACCAGCAGGAAGGGAGACATCTTAAGGGAAATAAACACCAACTGTGATACCACTACATCCATGAGCCCGGTGAAATTAGACAGGGGCGATGAGGGAAATGGACGTGATCTAAGTGGTGATCATATGGGACGGCAGATTCCCGTAGAGCAGTTCTCACCAGGTGAAGAAGAACACAGTAAGCACAGTACCCAAATCACTCAAATCAGTCAAATAGATCAACCGCTGCCTCATAGCAACGAGAACTCAATGATATCCCCACCCTCAGATCATGAACCGCAGCCGATAATAGGGGATACCCCACATAGACACCCCAATGCCTACCCTCACTCCAATGTGCACCCCCATCACTCCATATACAAAAGAAATACCCTTCAACTGTTGGAGAAAAACATTTCTTCACTCCTTCAGGACCTCCGTGATGACAACAAGTCCATCAGTGAGGAGATTTTAGCCCTGAAGCAACGTATAATGGCCCTGAAGACTAATAAGGCGGCGCTTGATTTTGATGCTACGGCCATTCAGGACCAGTTACAGGATTTGGTTGGTGTTGTGGGCAGGAAAGATAGCGAGATAAACGAGATCAAGGAGCTAGAAACAGAGGCAATGGAGGAATTGGAGCGGCTATTTGATGAAGAGATGGAGGAGCTCAAGCAGGAGTATGACAATGCCCTCAATCAGGTGGATAAAGAGTATATAGACAAAATATCGAGTGTATTTGATGAGAAAGCTAATGAAATGAACGCCAAACGACAGCATTTGGCCGATAAGCTGGACTCACTGGTTGAGAAGAAGGCTGGGATAAACCAGGAGTATGAGGAGAGTGTGTATCGACTGAAGAGAACCCATCAATTGGATATTGAGAGGGAAGAAGATGATATAAAGAGACAGAGGAGTCTGCTTTTAGACGATATCCAGAGTGTTTCAGAAGAGATAAAGAGCAATGTGGCAACTAATGGCCTACTGGAGAAGTCCTTAAAGCAGAAACAGACGCGGAATGCCGAGTTCAGAGCCATTGTTGATGGTAAACAGAGTAGTAATGCCATTCTAGAGCAAGCCACCAAGGAAATCAGATCACATATTCTCGGTTTGACTTCCCAATTGGCTAATAAGGAGTCACAGGGTCAAAATATGCATCTAGAAATGGAGAAGCTGACCCAAGAAAAGCACCTTCTCTCCAGGCAGATTCTTTCTGAAGAGTATAAACGTAGAGAATTGAATAATAAACTACAGGATCTCAAGGGTAACATTAGAGTATTCTGTAGGATTAGGCCGCCATTACCAGGAGAATCTAGAGACCCTCCTGATACAGACAATCTAATTCAATACTCTCTTCCTGTGGACATCAGCGATGTCAAAGAGGAGATTACCATAGTCGATTCGAGAGCTTTTTCATCCTCCTCGTTATCTAATAATGATCCCTCTTGCCCTAAGATGGTTACCTTCTCATTTGACAAAGTATTTGGAATGACTTCGTCGAACGATGAGATCTTTGAGGAGATCTCTCAGCTGGTTCAAACCGCTCTGGACGGTGTAAATGTCTGTATATTTGCGTATGGTCAGACAGGATCGGGTAAAACGTACACAATGTCCAGTCCCACCGATGGTATGGTGCCATTGGCAACCCAACAGATCTTTCAAACTGCAGAGCAGGCGAAGGAAAGAGGGTGGGAATATGCTATAGATGGCCAGTTCCTCGAGATTTACAACGAGGGGATATGTGATTTATTGGATACAAAGCCAAATGGTCGTATCCCGATAGGGAACCCAATGGGGAATGTGGCAGGTAAAAAGGTCGAGATTAGACACGATCCTCATAGTTCCACCACCAGCGTGAGTGGTATATCCACGATCAGCTTAGACTCTCCTGAAATGCTCGCCTCCACGTTATCAAGAGCCAATAATAACCGGTCTGTAGCAGCCACAAGAGCCAATGAGCGCTCGTCCCGTTCCCATTCTGTCATTATGCTGTCCATCCGTGGATCCAATAAGTCCACTGGTGAGACTACTGTAGGGATGTTGAACCTCATTGATTTGGCCGGAAGTGAAAGGTTGGCCCAATCAATGGCTACCGGTGATAGGTTGAAGGAGACCCAGTCTATCAATAGGTCACTGAGCAGTCTGGGAGATGTCATCTATGCTCTTGGTAATAATAATAGTAATAATGGTAACACTAAGTCCGATAAGGCTCATATTCCATATAGGAACTCGAAACTAACCTACTTGCTCCAGAATTCTCTTGGTGGGAACTCCAAAACGTTGATGTTTGTCAATGTATCACCATTGAAGGTTCATTTCAACGAGACAATTAACTCTCTCAGGTTTGCAGCCAAAGTTAATTCGACAACCCTGAAGAGGTGAGTAACGTGGTGACCCAGAGATCCAAATAGGCTGTTTAATGAGACTTAATGAGGTTCGAGGATATAATTTGTAGTTATAATGTTCTCCAATGTGTCTGATGTGTCTGTTTCCGTATGTCGTGTATATCTATAATAGCATTGCCCACCATATATATATATATATCTGCAATATAGTACTTTGTATAATGCTGATTTTCATTTGTATTCATGTCATGCTAGTTCTAATATATATATATATACAATTGGTTTACTACTCACCCCCTGTTAAGGATGGATATGTTTCATTCTCCTTCAGCACCCCTTCAGTCTTGATCTCTTCCCACAACTCAGGATATGTTGTTGAACTCCATTGTTCAATTTCTTTTCTGGTATTGGTATCTAAAGTCCAATTATATAAAGTAGTCAGAATGTCTTTATCCACAGAGATATCACCTTCCTCATGGGCTTCTTGCACCAAGAAAAGGGCATCCTGGTAATGCTCATGATAACAATGAGCAATCAAGTATTGCTTGAAATTGCTGGAAGTGGGCAATAACTGATACTGGGACAAGTTGTTGAAGAATGTTCTGGTGTGGGTCAAAGTGGCATATGTCAGAGCATTGATCATGATATCCACAGACTCAGAATTCAATCCTCTGTCTTTAGGCAAGGAAGAGGCAAGGTCAAATACGTCTCGGGCCTTTAAGAAGTCCTGCAAATTACAATAGCCAGACATCAAGGAGTTGAGGAGGTTGATGTTGAGGTTTACTGTTAGGTCCATCTTAAGGGCCAAATGTAGTCTGAACACTCCTTGCTCATACAATTGTCTTCCAAACTCACGGAACAGGTACGAGTAAATCTCTTCATCTGGTCCAGGGAGACCTTCTTCTTTATTGAGCTTCCGCTGTTTGTTGAAGATGACGTGCGCAGCATGAGGACGTCCTTTGCCACAGAAGAATTTCATTACTGGCAGGTAAGTTTCATGAGGAAGGACAAAAATACGGTGGATCTGACCGTACACCACCCAGTTCACCTCAGATTTAGGGTCCTTATCATAGTTTAATACAAATCTATATAGTTTTTCAAAGATCTCAGGGTATGCTGAGACTGCAAACCTTCCATTGCTATCTCCCCTCTCGGCCTTATCCGGCAGTTCTCTCTCCAAGAGCTCAACGGCATCACCAATATATTCTTCACTTAACATTCTGCTAAATACAGCGGTAAGACAAGCTTTATCTAATTTCGAGCCAAACGATTTGATCTTCGTCATGGTCTTGAAGATGGCTTCCATGGAGACATCATCACCTGCATCCTCAGAATATACTTGAAGAAGTCTGAATAATACAGGCATATATTTCCCACCGTCAGATTCACCCCAATGAACATATTCAGACATACTATCATCAAATATGTCCAAGGCGGTGTCAAAATCTCTGGTTGCCAAACATTGTTTCATTAGAATAGCGTACGTTTCAGAGTTTCGCTCTACGGGGAATTCGACCAAGTACCTTTCGATGAAAGTATCGATGAATTGGTGGGATTTGCCAGAATACACACATGCTTTTAAGAGCAGATTGAGAGTTTCAACATCTTCAAAGATGCTTTCTTCCCCACGTTCAGGGCTATCAGTTTCAGTTATATCGACCAAAGAGTCAATAAACCCCTCAATTGGTGCAACATCGTTGGGTATCTCAAACAAATCATACTGAAGAAAAGACATCAACTCCATTCTGGTGTATTCGTCTCTGCTTTTACCAGCCTGACTTTTGAAACCTTCCAGAACAAGCGATGCAGTTTTATTATCACCTTGTTTCAGAGCACTGGATACCAATGCTTGTAAGTCTTCATCTATAATTCCTCCCAATAGGGAAGGATTACTACTATTATACACTAACATTTGTCTAATATGAGATAAAATATCATCTGCAACAATCGATGGGATGTAATCATCGTTCTCACAAACAAAGTTAACCATGTTGACATATGCAAGGAATAGTGATTGACGGGTTGTGGGATTAACATCCCTTGCATCAGCTTGTGCATTAGCTTGTGCATTAGCTTCTTTTTCACCACCTTCTCTCGCATCAGCGTAACCCTTCGAGAGTTGCTTGACAAACGCACTAAAACGCTCGCCCATCTTTACATTAACCTCCCCCAGATGCCCTTCTCCATAATATCCATTGGCTATCTCACTATCTACTGCCCCCAAATATAAAACAAGCATCTTATCTATTGTATCACTTGTTGAGAAATCACTCAGCTCAGCCAGCTTTAACACAGACTCGCTATCAACTGCATTTCTCTCCATACCATCAAAAGCCGCAATGCCAATCGCTACTGCCTCCTGTTGAGATTCAGGAAATTCAGTGGTGAAACGTTCCAACAACCTAATAAACTGAAACCTTTTATTTGATAACAAGACATAATTTGCGAAGACTTCAAAAACTTGCAAACGGAACAAACGATCCGACGAAAACGAGGTGGAGTTTCTTAATGAGTTATAGAAAACAGGCACAAACGTGGCACTGGCCACCTGCTGAAGGGTAAGCACAGGAATCGTAGCCTGTAATATAGTGAGCATTTCGTGATGGGAATACAATGACGACAAAGCCTGAGACTCCAGGGGAAGAGATTCCATTGTGAGTTCTCCAATTGTCTCTTGAACTGCTCTACTTATCAGAGGAATATTGTGGGTGTTGAATTCCTGATTGGGCGAATCTTCAATGATATCAAAGAGGAGGGATTTGATGCGATGAGCCTTTGATTGGGGGCCAAGTTTTTTATTCCTCAAGAGGAGTTTGAGTGAAATTATGTGATCTGAGATTGGCTCGTCTGTGCCAATGGGTGGGTTGGTTTGGCTGGGATTGGTGAAGTTGTTTGTGGTGGTGGTATCATCCAGTATCGCCGCCCTCTTCACAGTGGTGGTGGTGGTGCTGCTAGTTGACGCAGAGGCATATCGCACATAGCTAGCGCGGTATGCTCTGCTGTTGACAGATATATCCACAACGCATGGACTGTGTCTTGTTCCCAGTGGCCTATAATGACTATAATGTCTCTTGTATCTGTATTGTGCTATGGAACATCCCACGGTGCCGCTGGTACTGCCAATCGGCCTGACTGGAGTAGCCCCCACCACCACCATAGCTGCTAGTATAGTGGTGACAGGCACTCCATACACCTGCCGGCCCAGCAACGCCCTTGCCGATTTGAGATGTGTCTCCATAGTGATGGACTGAGAGAACACAACTATGGTTATATACCAGTAGTACGACTATGGTGATCTACAAGGAATGTCAGTCATATGGACAAACATAGAATACAATGTGTTATTCTCTCTATACAAATTATACCTCTACTACTCCTACGGCTCCACTATGGAGAGATCCTTCCATGGATATTTCATGGATATTTCATTGGGTATTGCACGCCGATGCGATGCCGAGATGCGAGGGAGAGGGAGAGAAGTATTTGGGTGGTGCACTTTCAGGAAGGAGACGCCGAGAAATATTTGAGTGGTGCACTACATAGAGGCTCACCGGTCTATGGGGGCTAACGGCCCTATGGGGTGCGGGGATCTCTCTGCCTTTACTAAGACTAAATTTAATAAAATCCATATCAACGATGGATCTGATGTAATGGTTAGCTATATATATATATATATGTCTAAGATGGAATTATATATATAGAACTGCCTCTGTCTTAGTCCCTCTGGGGCCCTCTTAAGCCCCTCTCTATGTATATTATTTTACCAGTACACGACTCACTCTACGAGCCAACCACCCCACCAGCCTACCAGCCCACCAGCCTACCAGCCCACCGGAATACCAGTCTACCGGTCTACTAAAACCTTCGGGGTTTGCCTACTGTAAATCTTATAGAAGATCCCTCAACCGCTCTACAATGATCAGGTGACCCTCCCTGCCACAGAAATCTGCCCCCCCACCCCCCTTTTAACTATGTACAATGTCTAATCATGCCCAATTCAGATATCTCAATCAATTGGTGATCAATCAATTGGTGATCAATTGGATACGTCATTCCCATACTCGTCATATGCCTTTACATCCTCCTGGTACTCTTTCACTGCCCAATTCTTACCAATGAACTTGATATCCGGGTCACTCAGCCCTTTAGAACCGGTATACCTATTCCAAAAGTTGACATCCGCGAACCGAGGGTCCTCCTGAGGGTAAACACCCAAAGACTCTCTTAGAGCCAGCACGTGCTTTCTCATCTCCGCAACAACACGTCCTCGTAAGTCACGCGCTCTCTCACCAAACTTCAACTCAAACGACAAGTCGTGCGGTTCGGTCACATCGTATTGTTCATTACACAAGGACTTCCATTCCTCACGGAACCCCTCCACCACTTGATCGTCCAGTGGGTCTCCAATGGTAATTCGCACCTCATACCCCATATTCTGCGGCAAATACCTCTCTATAATGTCTTCAGCAGCACTCTCGGGGGCAATCTTCTCGAACCCTTGGCAGTATATAGGCACCACTATGGGGGCCACAGTAGGCTCTAAAACAAGACGGGACGTTCCCCATCTGAAATATCTCATGCTGCCACTATGGGGTGGCTCCAATTGGCACACGTACCCTTCAGGGAACACATGAACCCAAGAAGGTTTTCTTCTCAGTACAGGAGGAGAGTATCTGCCCGACTGTTGGATGGATTTGAAGGTTTCAATGATAGGAGGTGTGTCAGGTGACCCGGCAGTTGCAGCAGCCGACCCCGAGGGAGGTGCCAATTGGTCATGTGGCTTATTAGTCCATCTCCATGACAACCAACTTTTAGGCGCAGATATCGTGGCATCCTCACTAGAACCCATCAGCCGAGCTACTGGGACAAACTCCCTATCCAACGTATCATCCGGACACAATAACCTCACAGCAGCATCCAAAGAGCCCTGGAAAGGGCCTCTTCCAAACCTCTCAGTCATTAGAATCTTCCCCAATGAAAAGAACTTGGCAAGGGCCGGTGTTTTAAAACAAACATTAGCAGCACCCAAGCCCCATCTGATATCATCCAAGTCTTTAAAGTATCTGAATGGTAATGCGCCCCATATAAATGGGTCATCCACACTAAGAGGCGGTGTTAGTAACAACTACAGATGTAGCACATGCTATATGACAATTTCTATATAATATGAATAAAGTCCTGCTGATGTGAGCACCACATACACAGGAAGTCACGTGAGCAGTAGTTGAACAGTAGTTCACATGGTGCTCACGTCAGCAACACTTTATTCACACTGTATGTCTATTTCATAGCATGAGTAGCCCACCTCAAGTGAAAACTATCTAGCTACCGCTATATAGGCTGACTGAGGCTGACTGTGTATGGTTTTACTTACACAGATGTATGATTCATCATTGTTATTAAGCCTCTATTTTCCCTTCGTGACTTCTCCAAAGCAGCGTCCAATTTGTCCAACCCCACCACGTTTGGATTATATGCCAAGTTGAGGAACAGTTTGGAACTCCCCACTACCAGTAGACACGTTGCCTGTGATAAATAGTTCCATAATTTTGAGTTGGAAGGACGGTACTCCATTAAGAAGTCGTCACCTCGTGTTAACACATTGTGGAATGACATATCGAGACATGAACACCGAAGAGTGTAGTGAGTGGGTTGATTTACCCTGTGGGCTAGCTAATGTAACGGTGGATGGAATGGAGGGAGGATATGTGGGTATGTAACGACTCAGCGCACTGAGTTGTATATGCTAAGAGGTGTAGTGCAATGAGTTATATATATTAAGAGGTCCGTCTAGAATCCAGCTCGGTCCAGTTCGGTCCAGTACGTATGTATCTGACACCTATGGTGATTTTTCTATACCCAGCTATCGTATGTGCTGTCGAAATTGTGGTTAAACTTACAATCACCACCACCAGTATACTATATAATCCAGTATGTTACAATCACCACTAGGTTATTATATAACCCTCCTGCTAATTAGGCTAGTTAATTGGATATGCCACTCTCTCAACGGCTCTCAGCCTCAATTTTTCTAAGGCACCACCAAATTGAAGATGGACGTGTGAGATACAAAAAGGTGGGTGGTGCAGAGCTTAATGTGGGCGGGACACTACTAAGTGGAGCCGGGCAGGCAGGGAGCCTTCTGGGCTTATAGGCTTATTGTTGGACAGAGCAAAAGGAGGAGATGAGGGAAGGGAGGACGCACTGGGCAGGGGAGGACACACTGGGCAGGGGAAGACCCACTCTAAGAGAGACCAAGGCATAGTATTCTTTCTTGTCTAGTAGTATGGATTATTTGGTGATGTCTGCAGCCATCGAGTTGACTCGCTGAAATTAGAGGGACAAGCAACCCTAATGGTCTGTTCTGTTGACGATGTGGATCCCCCACGTTTTTGGAATGGAAGGGCACGTTTCTTAGTAGGGGAAGGAGATGGGATGGCAGAGTGCAGTGCGTGGAGAAAGCACAGGCAGGGAGGACACAGGCAGGGAAGGGAGATGAGCAAGGAGGGAAGGGAGATGAGCAGGAAGAGGACTGGGTGGAGGAAAAGGACGGGATGGAGCAGGCATGGGCAGAGAGAAACTCAGAACCGACACCGACACCGACAGCAGCAGAGCCATATATACGGAGATGTGAAGTTGAGCACACCGAGCTCTCTCAGTCGGATTCCGCAGAAAAGAGATCGCAGAGATGTGGCCGAGGTAAAGGTGTTCCCACTGTTAGTTTTCACACAGAGGATGGAGAGGCATCGGAGGAGGAGGCGCATCTTCTCCCCGCACAGCCAAGCAAGGAACACTCAGAATATGCGCTAGCCCTGGTTGTCATGGGCTACCTTTAAGGACATAAGCCACCAACCACTGCATGGCCTGCAGATCAGTGCATACCGACAATGCATTATATTGCTGAAGCCGAATCATTTGAGGCATCTCACACATGATTTGAATCCCTCCGAGTAATGCCTATGGAATTCTTTTAATTGTATATGCGAAATTTCACCAAGTACCGCTGAAACCGATAATACTCGTTCTATATCGTTCTCTCGGACATGCCATCCCAATTGTGCTGTGCATTCATTTTTCACCAACTAAGCTCTGCTCCTAAATCCGTAACATACATTGGCTGAGGATGAATCGACTTCCTCTTTTACTGTGCTAATGATACATTGACCACCTCTTTCAGCTCACCAGATCCCACACTGTTGCATCGTCCTGCCCAGTACTTCCACAGCAACGGCTCTTCGCAGATTCGACCCATCCACTCTAATTGAGGAGCCCATGAAGGCCCTTCACGATCTGATTCAGCATGGTTATACCTCCTATATTGGTGCACTCTCCAAGACTGCTACTCACTTTTCTGAGATGCCGTTTGTTGCTAAAAGAACGGCTGTACTAAATTCATCAGTATACAGAACTACCACAACACTATCTACAGAGAGGATGACAGAGATATAATAACGTTCTGAGACAGAACCGGTGTCAGAAGCATTCCATGGTTCCTAGATGCGAAAGGAGTTCTGACACACCAGTTGAGGAAGATCTTGCAAGGGACCGGAAGAAAGACCTGAGTTACGGCACTCTTGGTCTCAATGTAACTCAGACAGCTATCATTAACAGCGCTGCGGGGACAATTCCATCTCCAGAGGTGTTGCTATGGGTACAGTCTCTACCAATAAAACGGTTGTTGAAGAAGGGTGCTGTGCCATTGTTTTGGCGCTATCTCCCTGACTGGAGTTGACAATTTTGCTACTGCAATCACCTTTGAGCTCTCCAATGAGGAGGTTAAGGCTTCAGATGATCTCTACACTGCTCAGGAGGTTCTCTCAATTATTTCTTAGATATCTGTATCGGAACATATTGTCGGAGCACCATGTACAGAATAAGTACTTACTGCGTACAAATCTTACATCAGAAATCATATATAATTCATAAGTGAAGATAAATTGAACTATATAAACAGTCATTTAGAATATAAAAATCTCGTTGGAGTATCTCTAGCATATCGATCAAGGCATTAAGAGAAATACTTGGAGGTAATGCCGTAGAATCTCTTACCCTGGATCTCAGCAATTTCTAACTCCAAGGCACTTGGAACTCTGGAACCATCAGCACCGGCAATAGTTGCGGCACCCCATGGACTACCACCGTGCACCTCAGAAAGGTTAGTGAGCTGTGGGAAAGCATCAGCATAGCCAAGAGGCACAAAGATCACACCGTGGTGAGCAAGGGTGGAGAGACTGCTCACAACAGTCATCTCGTTACCACCGCCAGTGCCAGAAGAAACAAACACTGTTGCAAACTTCTTATCGAGACCACCAGTTGCCCAGAGGCCACCAGTGGAGTCAATGAATGCCTTCCATTGAGCTGGGAAGCTAGATGATAGTGAGAGTTAGTATGTAGACAATGATTTGTATGAATAACTTCATAGAAGACTTTCTGGTACTCACTTTCCAAATCTGGTTGGAATGCCAAATGCAAAAGCATCATATTCCTTCAGAGTCTCGACTGTAGCAATGGCATATCCCTTCTTGGCTGGAGCATACATCTTGGCCAGAATGTCCTCGGAGAGAGTCTCTGGGACCTGGAAGATCTCAGCAGAACCACCAGCCTTGGTGATACCAGCCTTCACGGCCTCGGCCATGGTGGCGATGTGGCCATACATCGAGTAGATGATAATTGCAATCTTTGGAGCCATTGTGGAAGTTGTCTATGGTACGTTGTCCAATGTGAGGGGTCAAATAGGTCAATGCAGTATGCAGATGATCAATTGATTGGGGCAAAGAATGAAATTTCAATTCTGAGTTCCTTGGACATTTGGCCGTTATTTATACCCTTCCAAGGCAACCAGTTAACGGCCTAACCGACGTGTTATTGGGTCAGCAATCCTAATATTGGATCGGTTTCTCACAGCAGTTACAGGAAAACTGTGTGCCTTACTCTATGCTTCGTAAGGCTTTGGTAAGTACATCCCTCAGCCGACCCCATGCATGCATGTCAGGCTGCAAATTGGCGGCCACCATGCATGGAGGTGCATATTAATGATGGTTTACTAAGGCGAAGGATTCTATGCGCGGGGGCTCTTCAAGGGGTCAAGCTTTCCTATGCCCATACGGGCAACGAAGCAACCCAACTATCCGGTCAATGAGGATCAGAAATCACACGGGCTGGCAAGATACTATGAGGCGGCCCAAACCTGTGAGAAGGGATGAGGGAATTTGAGGGGATAATCCTTCATAGTAGGAATGTGTAAGGGATGACATACCGGTAAAAGAGTTATGGGTTGGTAGGTGCTGATGGGAAAGTGCTACGATAGTGGTTATGTAATGATTATGAATGGGGTTACTAGAGCCGGCTGAGTAACTATGAGTGATTAATAGCATTGAGTAATATACGATGGGTGGATGTCTCCCCTTCACTCTATTAGGTCCTCACTTTAGTCAGTGTTGTCATATACCCTAGATATCCCTGATAGATTCCACACCCTCCGCGCTCAGTCCACCTTCAATACATCTGATTGGTCTCTTCTTGCCGTGCCGTCTCTTTTTGAACTAAACCTCCCCCGTTATCTGGTGGCCTTCTCAACAATCGTAGCAACCGCTGCTACCTGCCCTTTCTCCTTCCTTGACACTCCGCATCAGATTAAGGTCAGGTGACACACAACGAATCCAGCCGTACTGTTTAGTCTATATACAGTGAGAGGAGTAGATCAATTCGGGTAGATCAATTCAATCTCAAAGGGAAACAGAGAACGGACTGCATCAGCCAGGGCTCAATTATCTCGGGCCGAGACACTAGCTCGCCCCCAGCTCCCATTTCTCAGCCTTACCAAGCTGCATCTTAAGAGCCCTCCTGCATAATTTGTGTGTGGTCTCTGCATGAAAGGAGCAGCTGCATATGCACGAGATATAGCGTAGAAGGAGGGTATCAAATGGATCTGCTGTTCTGGGGAGGGGAGGGATAGGATAAAGTGCAAACAGAGAACTACTACTCATTGAAAATTATTGTGACTGCACCACAGTTTAGTCTGAAAGAATGGAAAACATATACCAAATGGGAAATGCCATAACCAGGATCCGAAAGTGTGAGGCGAACCTTATACAAAGACTCAAGCTTCTAAGACTACCGTACCCACTGGGCACTACTGTGCACTACTGGGCACTATATTCACCAACCTATAATATATTTACATCAATGTATTAGAACTTCTACTACACCTATTGATCTCTCATACCATACACTAATTATACAGTTTATCTAAGCTTGATAGGAGAAAGAGTGGTTGCCCGCTCCTCTTCACTATCAGTATTATCCTCCTCACTACTAAAAGAGGAATGAGCAGACACAGATACCTGACTCCCCGATACATCTGCTTCTTCCCTGTTATAATACCCCTTCTCAGAATCATTTGTGCCATTTGCAATCCTCTTTGTGGTCTCCAGCTTAATCGCTGTCTCATCAACTGTTTTTTCCAACTTATGTGACTTACTCTTTTGGTGTTCTATATGCTTCTCCAACTCCTCTAAATTCCTCTCCATCCTATCAACCCGTGATCGCCAATCAACAGATGAGCCGTCATCGGCAGAAGGAAGAGCATGACGATCATCGCGTGTGCCAGTTAATTTTGTTATTTTCCTCCTTTTCGTTACGACGTTGCGTTCCTCCTCCTCCTCCTCCTCCTCCTCCTCCTCCTCCTCCTCCTCCTCCTCCATCTCGCTGTCCTGTGCATCCATCATCTTCTGCCTCTGCTTCTCCAATTTCTGTCTCTGCCTCTCAAGCCTCAACTTCTGCGCCTCTAATTCCAGCAACTGCGTCTTTCTCTCGATTTCAAGTTTCTGCCTCTCCACTTCCATCTTGAGAAAATCCGTCTCCCTCACCTGCATCATTGTATCGTTGTCTTTCCTCATAGAGAGTAGCTGCTCTTTAATGGTCTCAAGCTCGGCAGTCA
Organism: Kuraishia hungarica; assembly: GCA_030567555.1. NCBI lineage: Eukaryota > Fungi > Ascomycota > Pichiomycetes > Pichiales > Pichiaceae > Kuraishia > Kuraishia hungarica. The sequence continues at coordinate 88,333 of JAJLSL010000030.1, read as the reverse complement.
ACAACGACATGGCCGGATCGTTGGATAGACAGTTCCCACTTGACGGTTTAGCAAGGGTATCCATCTCATTTCGGTAACCAATGTCATATCTCTGTATATATGAAGGTCTCTCTCTATATCCATGGTCTGTAGTCGATAGATTAACCGGCTCCTGCCTCTGATTGAACGGATCAGAATCAATAGACAACCCAGACATCACAGAGTCATTTCTACTATCGTATAAGATGTTGTCCTTCCCATGTTGCTGTTCCATTTCCTGCATTTCCCTCAGTTGCTCCTCTTCAATTTCCTCTTTTAACTGACCTTTCTCCAATTGTTGACCACCACCTATAATTTTCGACCCCACATCACCCAAAAACTTGAAAAATCCAAACCCTTGTTTTTTCTGATTGTTTCTTTCTATAGTAGTCACCTCTGTTAGATCATCTCTTTTACGTTTCCTCGATATTACGGGATCCCTAGTATATTTAAGGGCACCGCTTCTCTCTAGTATTGTATCTGTATTTCTCCCACTCACAGTTGCGAACCCACCTCTGAATGGTCTGTCAAATGGCGGTGCAACTGTTCTGGGTACCTTCTCAGAATCATATACATCATACCTCTCAGGACGCCTATATGAGGAGGATCTATCAGATAAATCGATTTTTGGATATAATGAGTGTCCTGATGGGTCAGTTGGGGGAACACGCTCCCTGATTCTATTTATATGACCATTTGCGTTCTTGAGAATGGGCCTAACAGTGTGCGTACTGGAATAGTGTGATGGAACTTCCCGTGAAGCGTTGTATGATTGCCTTGATGTGCCAAACAGTGACTTGCGGCCAAAATCAAATATCTTAGACAGAGAAGGGATAGCCGTGATGGACGGGGTGGAAGTTGGAGATTCACCGGCCAAATTGTCCTTTCTTGGTTGCTTTGCTGGCACTGTACCCTGACTTTTGAGGAAATTCAATGCGCTGACAACCCTCTCATTGCGACTTGTTGACATTTCCTTCCTACTAGGGAAATCCTTACTGAAATTTACACCTCTTTCATTTTCTCTGATTGGTACTTCTGTGGTTCTGGTTGGCACTGAGCTCTTTGAAGGCTGGTAATTGGTTGGGTGGGAGTGTGATCGTTGGTGAGTTGCTGATGGTATAGAGTCTCTTCTTGTGTCTCTCCGAGCTGAGTCACCTTCACCTTTAGTCTGCCTTCTGTGATCTGAAGAGTCATCTCTGTCCAATCTCTTTGCGGCTGGGGAATTGTCATCTCTTTTGAAACCCATGTTCTCCTTTTCACTGGAAATGTTCACCTGTCTCGTGGGTCTGTTGTATGTGTGGTCGCTGCGGTTATAGGCCATACCAGTGGGGTGTGTAGGTGTGTATTGCTTATAAGTTTTTTGGTCCCTTGATCTCTGGACGCTGTCATTAAGTCTTGTCTTGGACTGTCGAGCACTTACATCTAACAGGGGTCTTCTGAGAACAGGTAGCTCTCTTCTGGGTTTGCGCACATCCATTTTGGGAAGATGAGAAGATGGGTTGATGGGAAGATCCGGAACAGACAACTGGCTATGTGTAGGATGGTGGGGGAGGTGTCTATAGCTGTTCAAAGAGTGAGGAATGCCACGGTCTCGGTCGGTTACTTATAGTACTCACAGGTGCTGTGTTCCCCTTTAATGATTTCGTTGTGGTCTTCACTTTTTCACTTTCGGAAATCTCCAACTGTCGGTTCCTCTATATCTGTTATTACACTCTCAATAGACTGTCCTTCTACTCCCAATAGACTGTCCTTCTACTCTCAATAGACTGTCCTTCTACTCTCAATAGACTGTCCTTCTAACTACTATCACCTGGAAAAGTAAACACTAAACGCGTCCTAACGCATATGCATTTGTGCATAACACACTAAGGGACACTAACAGGCTAAAGCGCATGGTTGCCATAGTTAGGAAGAGCCGTGGGGGAAGAGTGGCAGGAATAATTGTGTGACTGCACTACTAAGGGAGATTTCACAACCCAAGGGGCAGAAGAGGCCTCCTCTGCCTCCTCTGCCTCCTCTGCCTGCTCTGCCATAGTCGGTGGAGTCGGTGGGGTGGGGCATCTACCCAATAGCCAAGTGCCTCATAGTTAAGCAGCAGCACATCTCTCATAGTTAAGCAGCAGCCCATCTCTCATAGTTAAGCAACAGCCCATCTCTCATAGTTAAGCCTCAACCCATCTCTCATAGTTAAGCTTTCATAGTTAAGCTCCTGTAGTTAAATCTCCATAGTGCAGGGCAGCCTAGCGTGCTTATCGTGTCGCGTCTTTAAGGTGCGGTGCGTCGGGAGACGCGTCAGTGTGGGTTTACTATGGTGCAGTGATTTACCGAGGGCTAGTAGACAGTGAGATGATAATAGTAGAATGTCTAGGAGAGGGTAGGAATGTGTGTGAGAGGGTTTACTTTCTTCAAGAATACATTGGGTGTCGGTATCGGTTACACAAAAATTTCACAGCTGTGATATGCTACGCTGAACTACACTAGTCTGTACTGAATTTCACGCACGGTAATACCCAACCAGTGGACCGACCACCATATATATAGATTGATAGAACATAAGCATACTCCTCCATAGGCACACTTGTCCAAAGATATACTTACCCAAAGGCATACTTGCTCAAAGACATACCCATCCGCACATCCACACATCCACACATCTATACCACCAGGCTCATTTCACTCACATTTCATTTGCGTTATCATAGAAATACCTCTCACAACTACACTCCCACCATGGAGCCTGTATCATTACCCATTTCCCTCCATCCCAGTAACCTCCGTCCAATCGCATATCGTGTGCTATCCAAGAAACATGGGCTCAATATTAAAAGTGGAGCCCTCGAGGAATTAGCCGAGTTTGTGGGTCAAAAGTTTGGCAATGAATGGAGAGGACCAAAAACAGTCACCTTCCTCGAGCAAGTTGCAAGATTATGGAAGGAACAGGATAAGGGACTATTTATAGATGGAGACAACATTTCCGCAATCATCGAAGAGATTGTCAGTGCGCAAAACCAACGGCAGAAAGCAGCAGCAGCAGCAGCAGCTGTTCAATCTCCAATAGTAAGAAAGGACAACAGGAAAGATAATAGAGTCTTGAAACCAGCACAGGACATTAGTGCGGGTGGTGACTCAGCAAGACCAGAAGCGCCCAGGAGAACATCCACTTTAAACGATTTGGTAGCAGCAACCCATTTGAACACTATTGATGATAACCGCACCAGCAATGCGATCTATGTTGACCAGCCGGAAGAAGAGGGTAACGATCCCTCTTTGGATATTCATAATCAGCAGAATCAACCCCAGTCTTTAAATTGGCGAGATTTCGTCAAAGTGGTGGATGCATACAATCAACCAACGTTTAAGTATAATATGAGAAGGAGACAATATGAAGCCATAAAGAAGAGTGGAGGTAACACCAATAGCAACAATAAATTAACTTCCAGTAATGGCAACTCATCCATTGACGATCTCTCTCATAATCTGAGGCTGCCCTCTTCCCAATCCAAGGTGGATTTCTTCCTTACCCGTCTCAAGATCATCTCAGACAGGCTATCACGCAATGAGAGTTTCCAATCCAGTTCAGCGGGCGAAAACACCTCAATGTTGATAAATTCCATCACAGGAAGCTTTACCAACACTGAGGAAATACAGAAAATCACACCTATCAAGAACATGTTGGGACGTCATGGTAAAAGGTTTTTGATATTGGGGCTGTTCACCGTCAGTAACGAAGGTCTTTTCCAGTTGCAGGATGATACGGATAAAATCAAACTGGAATTGGGCCAGTGTATAGTTACAGAGGGGAGTTATTATGTGCCTGGATGTGTCCTGTTATGCGATGGTATTTACTCCAACAATGGCAAGTTTTACGTCTCCACCATGGGCCATCCACCAGCAGAGAAAAGGGAACTCACCTTGGAGGCATACGGATATATAGATTTCTTAGGCGTTAATGATCACAGTCACCATCATCGTAGCGTAGATCAAGTTGGGATTGGTGCTGGTGCTGGTGTAACGGCAAGCTTTGCAGGGTCGGGCTCGGGGTCTTCTCTAAGTAGGTTAGATAGAGAATTAACCAAGAGCCTGGCACTACTGGAGAAAGAGCATTATGACCATAGGATCATCGTCCTTGGAGGCAATACATATTTGGATGATCTTAAAGTTCTGGATGCTTTGAAGAAGCTGTTTGCTCATTTGAACAAAGAGATTGAAGTGGGCGTGGTGAGTGCTGCTCCTGTCAGTATAGTGGTGAACGGGCCCTTCACCAAGACAGCCTTTGGTGTGTCTCCATACAACTCACTCGCCTCCTCTTCGTCTACGGTGTCATCAAGTGCCACGTATAAATCTCTATTTGACTCTCTGGCCAGTATTTTAGAAAAGCTCCCTGCTCTTTCTCAACGTGCTTCGTTCTCTTTCGTTCCTGGCGATAAGGATCCTTGGTCTTCCATCCTCAGCACGGGATTGGCCAATGGTTCATTGTGGCCTCAAAAGAGGATTCCCAAAGTGTTTGGCACCAAGCTGACCAGAGCAGTAAACAATTGTAACTGGGTGAGTAACCCTAGTAGAATGGTTTATCTGTCGCAAGAGATGGTGCTTTGTAGGGATGATATTGGAAGCAGGCTACGTCAGAATGATATCACATATGCGGTGGGTCGGGACATCCATGAAGAGGGAGAGGAAGTCGAGAGCCATCACCACCAAAGAACGAAAGGGAATGGTGGGGATGACGGGAATGATGTCATCACAGTCGAAGGTGAAACTATCAGCCTCACCATTGATAGCCTCGTGAAGGAGAAACCGGTTGTGGCACCAGATATCGCAGAGGCACGTAAGGTGGTCAAGACCGTGTTGGACCAAGGAACATTGTCACCATTTGTCTATTCGGCAAGGCCTGTGGCTTGGGATATGGACCATACTCTACAGTTATCCCCCTTGCCAAATGTGTTGATGCTCACAGACACAACGTCACCCCAATTCAACGTCACCTATAATGGGTGTCATGTCATCAACGTTGGTGATCTGGTTGTAGGTAATAAGGTTTGCTATGCTGAGTACATTCCCTCCACCAAAAAGGTTCATTTCAAGGAGGTTTACATATAGATGTTTACTTGTAGATGATAATATATGTGATAATTGTATATTTACATATAGATAACTATATATATGATAATTGTGTATATAATAATATACATTACTGCTGTTGATATTGTCGGGAATATTTACTATTACTCTATATACCATTATCTCAGCAGGTCACCACCTGTATACTACTCCGTTTCCTCATAAGGATATTGACGCACTTTGGCTGATACATCTACTGGTAAACAATAAACCGGATCGACCAACACCAAATCTTCAAACCCCATTAGGCTCAACCCGGCAATCCCAAACACAGTATGGTAAACATCAACCTGGTTATCTGGACGGTCTCCAATCCCTCCATTGGGGTCCTGGCAGGACAATATGAATTGCCTTAATTTCTCATGATCTACATAGTCTAATTTCCCGATGGTTGCCAAAGACGATAACACCCACCAACTATAACAGACATCGGGTAATTTTTCGGGCCGTCCGTTCAGGCCGCCATTGGCAACTTGTCTCTCGGCAAGCCACCATCCAAGCAACTTGGTATCCATCAATGGTGTACGCCCCCCCGTTGACTTGTCCGTTTTCCATAATTTGCCACAAATGGCCAACGTGGCAACACAGACAAATACCTGGGCGGAATGTGACTCGGCACCGGGCACCATACCAAACGCGCCATCAAAGTTCTGACACCTCAAAATAAACCCGACAGCAGGTTCAACGACCTCCGGCGTGAGAGCCTCCAATAACGACAGACACTGGATAGCAGTGTAAACAAACCTGGTATCAACTTCGCCAAACCTATCACCAGCAAATGCTCCTTCCAAGCTCGTTGGGAATGTTGTTTGATCTTGCCCATTCGGGGTGAGTTGAAGTCCCCTCACGAACGTTATGAGGGAATCCCTTTCTTGTTGGGGCAATATGGTCTGATCTTCTAGCACCCCTAGTAATGCCAATATTTGAAGAGCTGACAACGTGGATAAGATATGACTATCGTGTTTGGGGAAAGCACCAAACCCACCGTGCACAGGATCCTTACAGCTCATTACAAAGTCTATTATGTCACTGTGATCGAGAGTATTGGGTGATTTCATTAAGAACAGAGCATTCAGTCCCCAATACAGTCCGTCTGGAAACAGTGAGGGTAATGTGTTAGTCAGGATGTGGGAATGGGCATTACAAACCAGCACTAATTAAGTCAAGAGTTCATTGAGTCTTCACTGGGTCTTCATTGGGTCTCCACTGGGTCTCCCCCCTCCTGGTTACCACACCAGATCTCCACTAGTTTATGTATACTCACTCATGCGTAGATGCTCCGAGAGCCAATATTCATACTCATCTTTCTTATCGTCAAGTGATTTCGCGTATTCGATATGTTTTGACCGTAGGAATGTTAATTCAGACATTGTGACGGATATGGGGTGAGATGATGATATTATGGTGATGGTATTACGGTGATACGATGATGATGCTGATCTAAACGTATTATTGATGCGTCGTCTGAACCTGATTGGCCTGGGCCTTGGTTTAAATGCCCTTAATCAAGGCTGTCTTTTTGATCTGGTATTCCCAGCCCTATTAACTCTACTAGCTCAATTGAAAGATGACGTTTTGCGGCAATCAATGGCTTCCATTTTACCCCAGCTTAATCAACTGCCCATACACACAGAGAGAGAGAGAGAGAGACACACTCACAACGCCTAAGCGCCAGCACCCCAGCACACCAACACCCCACTGCCCCGATTGTGGCATATCTTACGCGTAACATTTGGGTGTGATTGAATGATGCACTCCAAGAAGGATCGCTAGAGGAAGCGCACACTAGAAGGAGGGGGGGAGTGCACACCACAGTGGATGATCATTATAAGGAATGCATCGCACAGCTGAACACCACCATTTGAGGAACCCTCTACAGAAGTGTATCTCCCTACGTATAGCACAAACTGCAGGCTCTGTAAGCTTTGAGAGCTTGTGCAGTGAGCTTGTTCTGCCTTCTCCAACCCTCTCTAAGCTGCTGCTCGCTGCACGGCCATTAGGGAGCAGGAGAACCTCTGCACTGTGTTGCTTATGCGCAAGGGCCCGCTTACTCTCTCTGCTCAATCCTCCTCATCTGTGTCTTCAAAACTCACCCACTACTTATGACAGACACAGCATGCAATTACTGCTTTTGATCCCAAAAAGGGAGAGCACTACCGGCATGGAGGATCTAAGGGTTACAGATAGCCCTTTCGGAGTTGGCATCGGTCTCCAGCCTTAGGGAAACCCCACAGCGGAGTCCAGCATCTTGTGGAACTGCATATTTTCAGCTAGATAAATCCCTATCAGTATTTCAATCCCAGGTGTCTTCTAGACTTATAATGAAATCCCAATAAATCATAGTCCTGTATCATCATGGATCGTGAAAAGTGTGAATATAATATCTAGACCCTTCGAAAAATCAGGGTACCCAAGAACCGGGCGGGCTCATTGGTTAAGCCTCATGGCTTGGACCTCTGATAAGGTACCTATCTCATGGCTCCTGAGGCACTGAAATGGCTGCCAAGGGTGCCAACGCCCCGGCACCCTAAACACACCACACCACACCTGCTCCGGCATGATTGCAAGGATCCATATCTGCATGTCAACTGGTGTACAAATATGGTATAGGAGTCACTATGCTGATATGACGGTGGAATTTCGTAATTTCGTAATTTCGTAATTTCGTAATTTCTACATACTCTACCCTAAACATGCCTGCTTCCCTTCGTCCCTCTGCTGGTGCTTCCAGGAACTCTCACATTCTGCAGTCGATGAAATGTAACATTGCAGTCGTGACAGACGATGACGTACAGTGTATATATGAATTGAGAGCTTATTTGCCAAGTGCTTATACTTTCCGCCCGCAGGAATCCTATCTGAGATGCATGATACTATGGAAATTCCTGATTTGTGTTGTTCAAACTGCACAGGCGTTGGGGCTGAGAGGGGGCAGTGTGACACCATGGAGCCATCGATCGCTCGAAAGTGAGTGCTACCCCTACTGCGACTGCGACTGCGACTGCTACTGCCTCCACGCACCCGTCAAACTAAATCACTCGAGGACTACAGACGATAGTTTAAACGCCCTTGCACAGGACGGCGTAGAACACCACAGGAGATGACCAAATACACAGATCCAACAAATACACACTGGATGGCAAGCCCCAAATGGAACCAGTTCTCTCTTGCAATTTAAAGTTGTGTGATCCTGGATTGGTATTGGTTGAATGATTTTTTTTTGAATTCATGCTTCCTCTGCACACGGATCTATGAATGGTCCGTCCCATTTCCACCCAGTGTCTGAATGAGTGCATTGCGTATTTCTCATGGAAGTGTCTCCGCATTACTCACGGATGCTTTTTATGCCCGTACAACTTCCCTAAACCGCTCAACGATGTGCATTTCTACGTGGTGTTTAGCCTGTAAGGTGGTAGCCTGCTGTTGGTGGTGTAGCCTGCACCGTAGCCTGTACCGTGGCCCGCGGTGGCATGCGGCGCACGCCCTTTCACCCACTTGCGTGTGCTACTGCGTGTGCTACTGCGTGCGCTCGTGCGTGTATTCGTGCGTGTACTACTGCACCCTCTAGTGCATCTATAATTGCGTGTGCTATGATTATGTCCATCCTGCATCCAGCGATTCCGTACGCCGTGGGCGCCATTTCCCACCGCTGCATCGTTCGCTACATCTCCAGTACGGATAAGCAATTTGGCTCCAAGCCTCGTAGAAGGGTTCCTCTTCTGCCCCACCTCGAATGCTTATGGGAGGGCTTGTTGAAAGAAAGAGCTAGGGAAAATGGATTCCACAGTGCTAGTATTCGAATAAGATGGACTCACATGTTCTGATGATGATAATCATAATAAGCATATGAAAAAATAATTTATCGGCTATTTTGCCCAAACGGTATCCCAAACGGTATCCCGTCTACGGCATACCGCCTCTGATCCTCTACTTTGTATGTCCGTTCATCCCCTCATCTCCTTCTCAACTTTCATCATCCTACATATCGCCTGCAGATACCCATTTGGCAGTTCTTCTTGCTGTTCAGATGCGCGACCCTGCCTAATCCTGTTGAATGCACTATAGCATGTGGTGGGGGAAGCACACCAAAGTGCTTCCAGGCGTGATTCGCTGATTGGACGGAACATCATCGTCACGCACTAAGCGTAAAGCGGCTGAAATTGGCATTCCCAGAGAGGTCTCCCACCCGTTGTAAAAGGTCACAGAGATGTTGATTTGGCCGTACCTGCATGCCTATGGGACGTTTGAGGTGCGTTCGCCATGGGAAAATAATTGTGGTATATTCTGTAACCATGGCAGACACTTCATGTCCAAAGTGGCGGAGGCTTCGAAATGGGGGCGTTCTTCGTGCGTGGGACATCATGTCCAGCTTGCTGCTTGCTGATCTAGTTTAAACCGTGAGCAAAGCTCGGCAACAGCCTTGGCAACCGAGCGGCGCAGCACGTAGCACGTCTTCCCTGGTGCGGGACTTGACCATGATGAAGAAAAGGCCCAAAATGCCAAATGTCCAACTTGGGACTAACTCCCGGGTTACATAAGCGCCTAGCCATATAATATGTACATCAGTTTTGGGAAGAAGCAAATGATAAATAAAGCCAGGGGAGGAGAGCAGAGCGGAGTGGGGGTGGGGAGGTCAGGAAGCGGGGAGGCCCCAGGCCCACGAGCAGCAGCAGCAGCAGCACACGGGAGCACACCAGAGACCCGAGCCCCTCCCCAACCCCCACCCCTCTAGAGCACATTACCTGACCCAAATTAAACTACAAGAATGGCAACATTTCGGTGTAAAAAAAATCGGAAAGGATAAAAATAACCCACTGAAATTCATCCAATACATCTATTTAAGAAAACAATCCAAAATAAACTATCCAAAGGGTCGATTGGGTCCCGGTCCATATCTCTCCGAACATCCCACGACATCCCACCCTACCAGAGTAACCTTAATCTGCACGCGTAGGCGGGTGGTGCAATCCATGCAGCAAGCCTGGCCTATCACATTAGCCACTGCCGAGTTGGGGTTGACACGATCCGTTAGCAAACAGTATGGGGCTTGGCCGGACATTTAAGAACTTTGGCTTAATCCCTAACGGTATGTTGGTGAATCAGCGTTTTACTATGGGCATATCTGCTTGACACTGACGCTAAGCGTAAACTTTGCATGAGTAATATGTAGGTTGGCATGTAGGTTGGCATGTAGGTTAACATGTAGGAAATACTGCCATTACTACTGTTGCAATTGTAATCATTGGCAGCCCCAGCCCAAGCCCAAGCCCAAGCCCATATATGCCGCACCAATTTAGCGAGCTACAATGTAGCAGGGAAGCATATGCGGTGCGCCGTGTTGGATCGGGCTTGGCTGGGAGAGGGCGCCGTTATGCTTATCGGGGGGGTGGGACAATGATCTTTTCCCCTGTTCAATGCCATTTCTCTTGCCTTGAAGCTGCCTTCTCCGCTTGCCTGGTGCTTGTTGGCTTTTCTTCCCCCTTTATATCTAAAGCTCTCGGCCCTTCTTCCACTTTGGCCCTGTTTTCGTATTCCCAGTAGTTGGAGCAAAGGCTGTGATAGACAACTTTTCACCATAATATCACAATCTCATATTAGTTCCCACCACAACAGTATCATCGTTTCAGGTATAAAGGGCTTCACGTTCAAGGCAACGCTTTCTAGACCACCCTTTCTGGCCCACTTTTTCGACTACATTTCTGACCCACCCATTTAGCCGCCTGGTCCCTGGTTGTTTGTTCAAACAATAGGTGTGTCAGATCCTTTTCTCACACTCGTCATTTCTCTCCCTACCTAGGATTTTCACCTTCCCCCCAAGATGTCCTTCTACCAGGCCCCACAACAGGTGTTTCCGCCATTGACAAACCTCCAGAGCTACAATTACTCTGGAGCTCATTATCCGCTGGCCGGATCAGAGGAAATACCTTCCTCTGCTGATGGTGTTGCCCCTCCAACACTTCCCCCATTACAATCCCAGCTGGGTAATAGAATGAGTCCCGCCGCTCCTCAACAGTTGGGATACCCAAACACCACTGCATCATGGAGCCATCAACAACCATACTTGCACCATTATACTCTTGACTCTCAGGGCAGTGGAGCTGCCGATGTTTCTTCAGACAACGTGTACAGCCATGGCGGGTATATCAGCACCACCAACACTGCCAATACCACCAACAATAACCCTAGTGGCTACGGCAACTACACCGGTGGCTACAGCTATGCCCCATCAACAGCAACACCTACTGGTATCCCCTCCTCCTCTTCTATCTCCTCCGCTTCTTACCCAACAACCAGTTATTCTTCCAACTCTTACACTTCCATCCCCAGCGCAAATACATTGTCGTACTCGCACCAATACCGTCATAGTGTTCCCTTCTCCTCTCTGCCAAAGGGGTCTCTGTCGTCGAATGGTAACTATTATTCCCATATTCCCGGTAGTCCTATGACGAGTGACCTCAACAACAATAATAGCAATAACACCATGGGCGGCATTGGCAGCGGAGTCAGCATCGGATTCCCCTCGGCCTCGTCCGCCTCCTTCACCTCTTCTTCCTCTCCAAGACCTCTGCTGTCTTCTGGCACTAGTGGGCCGTCCCTTAGAGCTGCCGTGAGCATACGGTCTAGCTCTCTTCCATCTTCATCCAATGGGCATGTTTCTCAAAGCGATATCTCCAAGGCCATTGCAGCAGCTGAGGCATCGGCAGCTGGTGAACCAGGTACCCCCTCTATCAAGAGAAGGCGAAGCACCAACCCATCTATCAGTGGAAGTATCAATGGGAGTGGTGGTTCTTCTTCAGGTGCTGGTAACAGTGTTGGCAACTACCCCTGTTCTCAGTGCGGTAAGGTGTTCAACAGACCATACAACCTCCGTTCCCATAGCAAGACTCACTCTACAGATAAGCCTTTCCCTTGTAAGTTCTGTGGTAAGCCATTTGCCAGAAGCCATGATCGTAAGAGGCACGAGAAGCTCCATGAAGGTGAGAAACGGTTCAAGTGTGGAGGGCTATTGAAGGATGGGAAGACAAGATGGGGTTGTAACAGGAAATTTGCCCGTGCAGATGCCCTTGGTCGTCATTTCAGAACAGAGACCGGTTGGTTGTGTATTGCGCCTCTTATGAAGGAGGCCAAGTTGGAAGAGACCAACGGTAGAAGCATGAGTTCGGATGTCCCAAAAGAAGGGTTGAGCATTGCCGACATCAATAATTTATTGACCAAGTAAGTTTGCAGGTGTTGAGTTCGCACGCGCGTAAAGGTGTCGTGCTTGTTGGTTTTGTTTTCAGGCTTATTATTTTATTCGATATTGGATGGGTTTCTATGGTTTTGCATGGGTTATGTTACCATGGCATTGTATTTTTTGATTATCATCAGTCATATACACCTCATTTCGGTAAATGTTGTTGTTGTCGTTGTTCCATTAGTTTTATTCTATTTCGACTTCTCTCTCTATTATTCATGATCTCTGTTTTACTGGGACATGGGGTATATGTTTTTCGCTTCCATTTAGGTTTTAGTTCTCTTCAATAGATATTGTTATATATTATAAATATGATTCAACTTGGACTTGACTAGGACTTGACTAGGACTTGACTAGGACTTGACTAGGACTTGACTAGGACTTGACTAGGACTTGACTAGGACTTGACTAGGACTTGACTAGGACTTGACTGCTAGTACTTGACTGCTAGGGTCTCCCAGTTCAAGATCGGGAACTCTATAATATCTGATTGGGATATTCCTTATGTACAACCTAACTTAAATCCCAGTTATCTTTCACTAAGGTCGACATGGTCAGAAGAGCCATCCTGCTTAGCGTGCCATCCCGCGGTAGACCATTCCTATACTTCTGGGCTATTGTCACACTTCAGCTGGGCACTAATTTCGTCCAGCCGCTGTCTCTCAACGTCTATGTAGTCAATAGCAACTCTAATTTAAAAATCTTAATCTACAACCAGACTCCCCATCCGCCACACACAAACCGTCACCTATCATCAAAGACTTACGATCGAAGAAGATCAGTGCCGCACCATACTAAAATAATAACCGCCTGGTTCTATCAGGCTGAATTCAGTGGTGAAATGCGGAGGTAAGGAGGAGACAAGTGCAACACTATGGGGCACCGGAATCGAATCTGGGGCACGTCGGCACACAGTATAATCCCACACCTCATAATCCCACAACGCATAAATCCCGCTGCAGATTGGGCACACCATCTAAATGCTCCACCTACTGCCCTCGTATTATTCCGAATGGTTGTTCCGAATACGAAGGAGGGTGTACAATGGGCACCTAGCAGAAACACCTAGCAGCGACTCCATATCCTGCAATGTCTGCTCAAGCTACAGCCCATCAGGGAGAGACATTCAGCTCTCTCTCTCTCTACCATCCCACACTTCGCAAACATTTACCCCACGAAACACTTGTACAGATAAATAACCCATCTAATTTCCATAGATAAGAACCAATAAGGCCGTGAGGGTTCGGAGAAATGCATCCGAATTACCCTGGTCACAAAATGCGAGACGCATTTGCTCCCCATTATCCTCCCCTCCGAGCTGAACTACATACAGTCAATGGACTACATCATCTATTAAGACAGGTTGCAGTGGTTACTGCAAGTCGTGCAGGTATACCACATGCACGGGGTATAGGTGAAAGAGGTAATACCCCCGTAGTTCACCCGCAGTCCACCCGTAGTCCGCCTCAATTTGTGTGGGTGTAGTGTGTGAGTGAGTAGGTAGGTAGGTAGGGTGCATGGGTAGCGAGGCATCAGTGGGTAGGCTTAAGTGGGCAGGTATAGGCGGAGAAGGGTAGTCAATGGTTAAGAGGAATCCTGTAAAGGCACAGGCATAGGCATCGATAGCCATCGATAGACTGTGCATAAAGGCACACTGTTTAGGTACAACGGTTAGGCACACAGTTGAGGCACAGTGGTGAGGAGACGACTGAATGAGGAGAGCATATAATGCCTTCAGCTATTTGTGTGATCGATCGGCCCTCTATGATCGGGCTTCGGGGTTCGGTATTGCGATGTTGGGTTTTTGTGATTGCAGGGATAATAAATAGAAGTTGCGTTTTGTGGGTCGGGGAATTTCTTTGAATTGCCTGAACTACTTCAGCTAGATAAATTCTCCTGAATACTCTGTATTTTCTGTATTCCCAACACCTTTGATTTTTCAAGCCATTTATAGCATGATCCATTTACAGAACAACCCATTTATAGAACAATCCAATCCATTCAAAGAATGATGGCATAGAGATGCCTGTACCCATATTCTTTGCAGTTGATGGTTGGGCTCTTACGTCTACATCAGCAACTTGCAGCCAGAGATGCAGTACCCACTTATCAGCCTCGTAGCTCCGACCCCAACTCCCGACTCCAACTGTCGGGCCCCGACTGGGTGGTCCAGACTGGGTTGTCCAGACTGCGGTATTAGATAAAGCTATAATGTCTCCTCCAGATCAGTCAAAAAAGATATTTTGCAATGCCAATATGTTCGCCTATTCAATCATAAACTCTTCAATAATAAATTCTTCAATAACATGTTCCTCAATACCAACAGATCCTCCTCCCCTTGCACGTTGTGGAATCTCACAGGATCCTCACGGTTAAACGGGGCTGCAGCCGCTTTAGTGCATATAGGAAAAAGAATCAGTAGTTTGTCATCTCGTCCATACAGTCGCAGGTGCAGGTCTCCTGCATTGCTCTGGCAGCTTTGGCTCCCCACACCACACATAATATCAAGCACTGCTGATGGGGGGCTATCACTGTCCACGTTATAGCGACCGATCAGCGGATTCTGCAGATGGTTGCTAGGCTGCTAGGTTACCATCATGCAACTACTATGCAATGTACTAGAGGATACCCACTAGATAGTGTTATAGAGAGAAAAGATAGTAAGAAAAATGGAAATCTATTAGTTGTAAACTATTTAAATTGGTCCCCCCAAAAAAAGAGATAAAGAAAGTAGTCTAAGACAGACGTGTTTGCGAGTGGTGCAGGTGTGTGCAGTGCCAGGCCCCCTTAATCGCTGGAATTTCCACTGGGTACGAAGAATCTTACGATTGGCACATACCTCAGGTAATGAGCATTCTCCTTGACAAAGTTCTTCTTAGGAACTGCTGTCTCTCCAGAAGAGTAAGAGTTGCCTCGACCATTATTAGCAGTCTGATTCCTAGACATGCTGTCCTTGGCTTCCTCATCAAGCTCGTACTCACCATCGGCCTGAGCCTGCGGAGCAGCCTTTGGCTTCTTCTTCAATGTCAGTCCCACCGCTGTAAGCGCAACTGCGACGATAACCTGCATAATAACTTCGAGGACAAGGTAGTCAGTAGTGTTTGGTTCCACCATGTTGAATTGTTTGTTGTTGAGAAACACCAAGAGGATGGCATACACCAGTCTCACGTAGAGGAATGGCATGCAGAACCAAACAACAATCAATGCTCTCTTGTCGCCCTTCTCAGCATCGTTGATGCTGAAGCCAGTTATAATAGCAGAAATGCAAACGGCTGTCAGGGCCACGATGAACAGGATGATACCAACCTTGGTGTATGATTCAACCGTGTAGACACCTGTGTTTCCAAATTTATCACCAGACTCTATACCACCAACCATAGAGAGAATGAGGGCAACAATCGTAAGGATACCAAAGAGACGGGTGTAAATTGGCTTCAAGAATGTGGTGCCACCATTTCTGTTGATGCTGTTGATCGTCCTGTTGAGAAAGGCGAGACAGGCGAGGATCAATGGTGAAAGAGCAACGGACGAGAGCACTGCAGCTGCTGTGTAAAGGGTGTAGTTGTTTGGCTGGGCTATTTGGGCAAGACTGAAACTCGATCTTAGAATTCTAATAATGCTGAACAAAATGATGTAGATGAATCCCGTCTGTCTTCCAAACCCATGACGAAGACATAGAACTACTCCACCTATTAATAATGGTGAGTAGATGATAATCTCAGCAATGGAGATGCCCTGTTCATAAGTGATGTGGGTCATTGTGCAGGGGAGTGTACGTGTATATAACTTGTTCTGGGATGTATATATATGCAAATGATGTCAATTAACTATCAAAGTGCTGTTGGTACAAATGGCTGTGATGAAGGATGAGTGCTGCTGATAAGATAGATAACTTAGACGTTCCTTGGTCAATGGAGGGGCAGACACCCCTTTTATATTCAGGAGCACTTTTACGCGCTTTTGGCTTTTGGACTTGAAGGGTTCAATCGACGACATGATTTGTTTTTGGAAGCTGCAGGCTTGGACATTCTTGGCTAAAAGCCCACAACGGCAGAATTCATTGCAGGGCTTTGAATGGTCCACCAAGGTACCGTTGAAACTACGGCCAAACACACCAGAGCAGAAGAGGGCTTGGAGAGACAGAGATGGCCGGGCGCACGCATGCAAGGTGTTGAGCAAAGCCGCATCCCTAAGCCCTTCCGTACATACACACATCAACGCAAGGCGGAGATAATCCATGCATGATGTTCAGCCAGCTGCCCAGGTGCCTAGGTAGGCAGGCAACCATCTACTCGGTTTACTGAGGGCAGCACCTAAACATGAGGAGCTAATTAGCCATACTACTTCAGGAAAAGCGAGCACAAAAAAAAATGATCTAAATTCGATATCAGGCTAGAGCTTTTCTTTTGAATTTTTGCGGGACCCTCATTGGCTCAATCTCCTAGTGGCCCGCCAGCAGCTCTGGCGTGAGGCGAATCCTTCCCAGTGGTGTGAGAGGGGCTAGCAGACTTAAACTCAGGCTCCACCCCCTGGACGTGCATTGGTTTGGCCGATATCTGCCAAGTTGCGGCGAAACCATACTGTTTTGGGCTATGTTGGTTGGTGCACTCTTAGTAAAGTTCGGAGCTAATGCACTAAGACTTCTGTTCGGTGAAAACTTAGTATGGGCAAATGGGCGTGGCATCGATGACGTTCATGCATGTCTGCCTTTGTTGCCATAGATAAAGAAAAGCGAACCCATGGCGAAGCAATGCATCTCGCCGTGAAATGCACACTAGCCCTGTGGAGTACAATGGGTCGAGTGATACTTACCAGTCTGGGGGCATGTTTGTGTGGTGAAAAGGGGCTGTGAAAGGATGACGTGAAAGGGTGACGTGAAAAGGGTCTAAGAGAAGCAGAGAAGAAAGCACTCAACAGTAGTGTATACTGTGTATTAATTCACCGGCATGGTCATGGCCATTGTGTGTCTGAAGGCCAGAGGGGAGTTCGCTCCCAAGTGTTGACCATTGGATTTCCAGGCGCGGTGCAGTTTGTGAACCATATACAGAAACTTGGAAAATGCATCTCAATTGAACACATCATATTTGCATTCATCCCACCTCTCCGCCCACCTTTTTTGATCTTCGTCTCTTCCCATATTCAACGTTGCACCACTTCACCTTCCTACCAAGTTTCCCTCTTTCGCCGACGCTATGCTTGTAATTTCTTTTCTATAAACTAAGCCGTGGATTTATCCGATCGGCTTCAAACTCGTACCCAAGCTAGCGCCAATACTCCAATGCAAGTGGTGATCACCTATGCGTCACAATGCAATTTATTGGCTCTTCTTTTTTTCTCCAGCTCTTGCATGCCACACCGCGGATACCCAAGAGGGGAACGAATTATTTAGCGACCTAGGGAGAACAAATAATGTAATATTCCTCTACACCCATATACCTCATACCCTAATCTATAAATGGGTGGAGAGTGAATTGACCCTCACAAATTCACTAGACTCACTAGGTTTATTTATCAACTAAAATTATTTATCGTGCAGAAAATAACGCATGCAGTAATTTAGCGAGTTTTTATTTCTGAATTTTGGGGCTAAAATTGATTTTAATGCAACATGAAACCCTTACCCCTCACCTCTGCGGCCCCAGGGTTCAAAAAATCATTTGATCAAGGAATGATAACGCAGCCGAAAAAGATATTTCCACCAAGATACAATTAACAATAGCAGGATATGCAAATCAGTTCATCAATATAATGTCCTCTACACTTAAGCCTGCAGGACATCATAACTTCATAACGTCCACTTGCCCCCACCGTATCACCCAATACCCCATTCTGTTCTTTCCATCTCTGCCTGCCCATCCTTCTTGCTATCTCTACGTGCCATCTGTATAACCTCCCATCTCCCCAGGCAGCAGGACTTCCTGACTCCCCAGCACGACCTCCTTCTGCCATGACCTCCTTCTGGCACGACCTCCTCCTGGCACGACCTCTCCACAGCACGACCTCTTCCCCTCCTGTACTACGTTCAGCCGTTCAAGTTGGAGGAGGCTTGCGGCCACGCTCTAAAACCTTTTTACTATGGCACCGGCTTTGGCATACTCCTCCGCTATTGCACGGTCCTGGCTTGGAGTGCTGAGTGGTTCGATGCACTGAGTGGTCCGGCGTACTGAGTGGTCCGGCGTACGGAGTGGTATGGTGTACTGAGCTGTTATAAATCAGATGTATAGAGTATCCTATCCCAAGTTAACAATACCAATCGTGTTTAGTATTCCAATCGTGTCTAATGGGCCAATCGAATATACTGTCACAGCAGTGTCCATCCACACCTACTCAGTCCACACCTACTCAGTCCACGCCCACTAAATCCACGCCTACTAAGTTCACGCCTACTAAGTCCCTCCCTAGTCAAAGCTCTAACACTCACGGAAAACACCCTCTCCGACATCCTCCCCCGATGGCTAAGGAACGGACCGGACGTAACTGCATCTGCGTGCGGCAGCACCGCATTCTGTCGGATTCAAAGGCCATGCTAGGCGAGGTGTCGCCCGCAGTGGAAGGGTTTCCCCGATTGGGGTAGTAGTGTATGGACCAATCTCTTATCAAAGATTCCCCAGCTTTGAGATGTTGATATTTCAATGAAAAACATGGAAAATGGACTTTTGCTAGTGGGTTCCTCGGTCCAATGGATACCGGAAAGCCCAACAGTTGAGTTATGGCAAAGTCTCAGAGAGACCCGGCAAAGCCAAAGCGGACTTATAGCCATAAACGGTGCCAGGTGTGCCGACAGAATAAGGTGAAATGTGATGAGCAGTTGCCCAGTTGTGGTAGATGTATCCGATTGAAGAAGAAGTGCAGCTACACCAAAGAGTACAAGTTTGTCACCACCTTACGGGATATTCATGGTGATGTAGGCACGTTTAAAGACTTCGTGAACGACTCAAAGCCATTTGGCCCTCTCCCATCTGGGGAAGCTCAAGAAGCTCCAAAAGCCGCACCATCGTCATTATCAGCAACAACACCACTGCCCCAATGCAGCGGCGCCAACAGCCACACCACCCAGGGGGAGGAACTCACCAATGACGCCTTTGGAAAACAGATCATCGAGTCCCTCATATCCAATAACGAAGATATTCTATCCTCAAAAGTGGGCACGGCTTTTGATTTGGATATTGATGACTCGTTCCTGTTGGGTGATGCTGTGATATCAGCAGATCTAGAGAACTTCCCATTGAAGTCTGAGAACTGGGATTTTGAGGATTTCGGCCTCAAAGACCTACAGGTGCCAACATCCACATCCGCCAATACAGCACTACCTATAGACACTTTTGGCGCCAACAATTTCTATGGTGGTGGTGGTGGTGGTCCATTCTCCCCACACTTCCCCAATTTGGCAGCTTACACATCATCCCCTGCTCTCCAAGCTGTAAATGGTCCAGACCAGTCACCTCCACTGTTGGCCACTGCCCCACTATCTTTTGTTCCTTTGGCTCATTTAAGTCCTACATTCCCCGAGTATTCTCCTCAATTGTATGATGTGAACTTCCAGCTTAACAATTCCTTGCTGGATGGCGATATGATGGAACTTGCGGACTACTTCCAGTTGCCACGTAACTCTAGTCATATAACATATCTAAAGATGTTTGTAACGAAATACCATATTCTATTGTACCCTTGTGCCCAATCTTACTTGGAGGCACCTTTAATTAGGTCTGTATTAACCAGTGCCAAGACGTCTCCATACCTGTTAAGTGCCGTCCTTGCTACTGGTGCAAGGTATCAATTCCAATCTGAGAAGGCAAAGGCAGAGTTATCAATGCGTCCCTCCTCCAAAGATTACTTGATCCATGATAAATTCACTACATATTACCTTTCGTTATGCCTGAAATGGCTCCATAGTGCTCTCCAGCAAAACGAAAAGAAGATCGTAAGCAATATCGGTGGTTTGGTCCTTACCGTAGTTATCCTTACTGCCCATTACACCTCCAACTCAGATGCAAACTGGAGGGTCCATCTGAGAGGCGCAAGGGACCTTCTCGTTGACTATTCTGCTCATTATAGCCATGTTTCTACTGAGTTGGTGTTTGGGCTCACTCTTTTCCATTCATTGCAATTGTTCTCTGGCCTCGGCTCTTCTGTTGGTGGTATCATCACCTCTGCTGAAGAAGTACATATGCTCTTCGACATGTCTATCAAGGACCAAGAGTTTAGAAAGAAGGCATTCTCTTTAGGATTGCTATCTGATGGTTATTCTGAAGTGTGTCATGGGATCTATCAGTTCAATTCATGTGGTTATAACACCTATCTGGGACTGTGCACAGAGGGAATGCTACTGTTCAAAGAGCTGCTGCTTACAATGGATAAAATCAGAAGCCTAAAGGCGAAAAACTTGCCAGCAAGTAAATGTAAAATCCCCCCCAGTGATGTTGCCAAGCTGGTCAGACTTGCTGACGAGGCACGTAAATTCTATATAATTACTAATAAGGCCCCCTTTTCTATCCCACTTAATTCGTTTGCCCATCCTCAATACGATGGGCCTAATAAAATCGTATTGCAATTGGCGGCCTACTATTACATCACCAACAAAAACCTGCTGGGCCCCTCGAAAGAGGACAGGGTTGAGAATAGGTGGTTCTCCTATTTCGATTGTTGTAACCAATGCCATGTAGCCGGAGCATATCTCCGAATCCTGTCATGTGATGAACTAGAAGGCTTACCCATTGCGGATCCTCGAATCCAGGAAACTGTAGAGTCCATGATAATGATGGTGTCATGCTTTGTACAGCTGGATTACGCTTCGGTCACCGACGAGGACTGTGAACTACTGGAGAATCACTATAATTCAGACATCATCATTGAATTGGATAATAATGGTGTCATTGTCGCAGAGACAGCAGAACTCCCCTCTTCAAAACATAAATTCAACTACAAGGACTACGTGGATTGCCAATTCGACCACCGTCTTTCGATGTTCCAATGGTCAATGTTGTTATGTGGTTACTGTTCTTTGAAGGCGCACCATAAACTGATTGTGGAATGTATCCTATCAGAATTGGGAGCGATGGGCGTCAGCAGTAGTTTGGCTTCGCTTGAAAAAGTTCAAAGGGTTTGGAAGGAGAGGAGGACTTATATCAAGCAGGGATCCTCTTCCCTTACTAAGAAGGAGGTTAATACCAACTTCTTCTGGGACAATAAACAGTACTCTTTCCCATATACTTGAGGGTAATTGGGACTGATGCATGTCTTTTCAATGTTTATTAGAATGTTTACAAAAGTTAGTTTTTTATCATTATTTTGCTATTGTTGTTGTTATTGTGTTTATTTCTTGGGGGTTTTTCGATTAGTTGAGATCGACTTTCAATATCAGACTAGCTCTACTAAGAGTCACGTGGCTATTACATAGAGAGCAGAAGCAGAAGCAGAAGCAGGCAGTAAGTAATCACTGTCAGCAATTGACAACGTTGCAGCGGAAATTGCCTGCAAGATCACCACTTTTGGAAATAATGTCACATGCATCCATTGGTCAATAGGTCTGGTCCGCTTTTCATTTATACCCTTTTGGAAATAAATTAATGATTCTCCTTCGAAACACACACCCGTAACGTGTCTGTCGAGTCCCCCTTTCCTCTCTCTAACCACCACAGAGACATCCGAGCTAAAAAAAAACGCTCATGCACGTTTAACTCAAGCTGCATAGCTGCATAAGTGCATACTGTTTTGGTCCCGATCGGGTATAGTACGGCCAGAGGAGCAGAGGCGCCATCTGTTTAGTGTTGTCATTTTATGCATTAGGGCCAAAAGAAATATGCAGGTTGAAGAAACTGCGGCTACTCGACGAGTAAATCAAAAAATCGGAAATCGAAAATAAACGACAGCAGAAAATGACACTAAACCTTAATTGTGGAAGATAAAAACGATACTCCATATGTGTATTGAACGTCTACGAAAGAGGAAAATGGCTTCTTAAAAATAGAATTGAAATTTATTCCAAACCTATCGATATATGCAAAAATTAGTCAAAGTCTTGAATGCAGGAATAATTAAGGGTGGTTGTAAAAAGAAGTGACGACATATATGTGTATATCAATATATCAGTCGTGAGTGATCATGTTTTCCGTAAAAGTAGTTGTCTTGACACCTTCTGTCTAGTTGTCATCATCCTGACCTGGGTTACAGGTCTCGTAGTCGAGGAACTGCCAGATCTGCCACACGGACCAAGCAAGAACGGAACCAAAGGCAGGGCCCACCCAGTAGATCCAGTGGTAATCTGGGAAACTTTTAGAAGCAACACATGGGCCGAAAGATCTGGCTGGGTTGAGACCAGCACCAGTGTAGTAAACACAGATCAAGTGACCACAGAGAAGGGCCATACCAATGGCGAATGGGGCGAATGGAGTAGCTCTATGCTTCTCAACAGCCATCATCAAAACGGTAAGACAGAGGATAGCAGTACCAAAGGCCTCAATGAAGACACCACGGGTTCTGGAAGCACCACCACCAAGACCATTGGCAAAGGCAATTGGACCGGGGGTCATGGCACTGGCGGCACCAGCGGCAGCCATACCGGCGACCATCTGGGAGATCATCATGAGAATGGCACGCACTGGTGGAATGGCTCTGGCCAAAACGAGAGTCAAAGTAACAGCGGGGTTAAGGTTACCACCGGAAACTCTGAAGGTGATGAAGACACCAACCATGACACCGAAGCCGAAACCGAAGGAGATCATGATGAGCTTTGCAGGGTTAGAGCCACTGGTGATGCTGAGGTCCTGGTTGGCAATCTGGGCAATCATGAAAGCGGTCCACAAGAAGAGGAAAGTACCAACAAATTCACCCATCATTGCGATGAAGTGATTTCTCCAGGTGGAGTTACGGAAACCGTAGGTCTCGTATGCTGGGATGAACGGAGGGCTGTATGGGCCGCCGATCTGGGACTCAGCGTCCACCTTGTCAGTAGGTGGGACAGTAGAAGACATTTTGTTAGGCTTAATCTGTGTATCTATTGATATGCAGAGAAGAAAGGGAAAGGAAAATAATTGAAGCAATTGAGGAAAACATTGCCCATATATATACCTGACGCGCGCACTGCCGAGGAAGCATCGGTGCTGACTGACACTAGACTAATGAATCTTTCTCGTGCCTCTCGCAGCATATACATCCTTCATGTACGATTCTGAATTGGCATTTACTCTTGCATATGATCCATAAAGGGGAAAAAGAAAGTTCCATGTGTATGCCTGGGATCTATGCCAAAAGGTGAAAGTGGTAGTTGCAGGGAAAAGAAAGGACGGAAGGAAGGAAGCGGCTCACGCCTATGTGTTCGCCCAACAACTGCGACGCAAAAAAAACAAAAGAGGCTCCGGTGTTATTGTATCAAAACAGAGTTGATGTAGCAACTGCGTCTGAAAGGGTGCAGACATCCAGGCTTAGAAATTCGCAGGAAGCAGTGATTGGCGGAGGCTCGTGATACACACGCGCACTAGACGTGGAAATTGGGACGCTTGAGAAAAGTACGTGCATTGCATACTGCATGTGAATGCACAATCGTGCGTGCTAGGATTAGCAAGCTGCAGCAACATGGCGGAAGAAGAGTGTGCAAATTCGGGTTCCACAGGGGCCAATAGCTGGCAGTGCATGCCCATCGGCTGAAGATCTACGCATTCCTCCCATTTGTACGGACAGTCGATCGCCAACCGTTCGCAAGGCAGAGGGGGAAAGGGGTACTTTCAGCCCAAGCGGCACCCTGTGACCGTACACGTACACACACGTAAACAAGCATCTTCTCTGACATAAATCAGTACAGCACTCTTAAGGGGTAAATACGTCCGCCCCGCCAAGCTCAATGCACATGGAATCCAATTGACCTTGCAACTTGATTAATGGATAAAAATATATATAAAAAAGCATGTTGTACGTCATTTACAAACCTAGGAGGCATGTATTTTTAGAAGTCCCTAGCCCCCGTCTCCCCCGATTTTTTTTTTCTCGCTTGGGGCACGTTCGGCACGAACTAGTGTTAGATCGGTTTCGAGGCTCAAAACGAAGAGCGAAAAAAGAAATGGTTGCATTGCGTCATGCAGCTACTGCTAAGCGGCAGATATAGGGATCGGGCCTATTTTAAAAAGCACCCACAGGCACACAGACACACAGACACACAGGCATCACTCACCTACAGATCGATTGGCAAATGGGAGCGCTGTTGAGCAGGTCTGAAGCAGGGGGCAAAAAAGAAAAATACCTCATCCTATTAACATTGACGTGAAAAAATTGGCAACAACAGCAAAAAGGCTGCACCTGAACTGTTAGTATTCTTCTTTTACATATGAGCAACATATGCACTACATATACATTGCTGTGGTGATGCCTTTCAAATAAAAGTTTTGCGGCCGGTTGCTGCTTCACTAGCGTTTGGCATTAACCGCGCCTCTTGTTTCATCGACATCGAAGGTTTTCGCCTTGATGCAGGGCGCTATGGTCATGGAATAGGTAGGAGGATCAACTGAATCTTACATATCTTAGGGAGAAAAAAATATCGGGACTGAAAGCTCAGATAATTTACCCCAGTCCATGACGCGTGTGGCATGGCATTTGGCTCCACCGTGCTATTTTTAAACCTAAGCGTGCAGATATTTTTCTGTATACTCTGAAAATGCTAGCCACTCCCAATCGGAGCTATTTCGTAGATGTATCTGGCAAAGGCGTATGCATATACAAACTCAAAGTTACTAGGGAGCTGCGGCCAGGAAGTGAAGCTGTCGTTGCCAACCGCGGCCCGCATTAAAAGTAGTTTGAGCGTAGCGGGCCTAAGCTGGGCCCAAGCTGGGCCTAAGCTGGGCATGGGCCTATGGTAGGCGGGAGCGTGCTCACGGTAGTCTCGGTTTGGTTTTTTGGTCCCAGGCTCATTCCGTTCGCGCAAAGGAGAGCGAATGGAATACAGTTTGTATTTCAAGTGTGATGAAATCTACAATTGTAAATGATTGGTCATTCCTGGATTTCTCTTCGGTGTTGGAAATAGCTGAAATGTCGAAATATTCACAAGGTACACCTTCGTTGCCTCGTTCGCAATACGAGTCCTGTGGTTTCCATGCCCAGAGATAGTCAAGTGTGGCCTGCACATGCTAGAAGCTGAGCGACATCTCAGCTGCCCGTGAGGTCACGGACCAAACGTGAGGGGCAGCAAGCATATTTTTCGAGCTAGGAGATGGAGTGGACCACACCTGTTAGTCCCCACAACGGGCACACTCATCATCCCGTAGATACGGTAATGAGAGGGCCCTTAGAAGTTGCACCATCTCAGGTTATATCACCAACCTCAGCACTATCAACTTGAGGCGAAACCGCCTTTTGGAATGGTCTGGACAGGCCCACAACAATGCAATTGCCAGACCGGCCAACTGAAAAGAACCATGTCAACTAATAGATTCCTAATCCATGTTTTTGGGGCAACTTCTAACGATGCAATGTACAATCCTTGCTGTATATCTTGCGTTAGGACTGTTCACTCGTACTGATTACGAAGGCAGCCATCTGCGCATAGGAATGCCAACAAGGAATCTGCATGGAAGAGAGGGTGGACGTACAGAGATGCCAAGGGTCACAGATTGCATAGGCTGTCAGTCTATTGTTTCTTTTATCTATGTGCATTATTCATTACGTCACGCCCTTCCATCCCTTTGTTTGTTTATTGTTTTCCAAATTGTATATATATATATATATGGATATATGAATATACCTAACGCGTAGAATCCAATAAAGAAGCCCAAAGGCAACGGAATACATACTTCTCCTTGATACTTCTCCTTGATACTTATCCTTGATACATATCATTGATACATATGTATATATATATATATATTTGAAGCGATCATTGGTCCAAACGAGCTTAACTTCCACCGCTGTCCGATGGATGGTATGCTGGGGATGCGCCCTATTCTGCGGCCTCGTTGCGTTGCCACGTTGCGTTTTCGCCCTTTGCATTTGGGCTTATCTCTAGAATCTTACGCGTAGTTGAAGTGCACCTCCCCATAGACGCACTTCCTCCACGACAAGTTGTTATCAACGCATCTCCGTCATTCCAAGGGGGGGAGACCTGCCTTGGACCTTATTGGTATAATACCCACATTGCGGTACGCAAAAGAAAAGAAAAGAAAAATACATGATGGATCCAACTATAGATAACAGGTTATGGGAATATAACAGCAGGTGGATTTCAAAGGAATCCACGTATCGATGACCTTATCAGTTCTGTATGTATCACTCAAACTAATTCGCTCAACAAATTCCGTAGATAATCTTCTAGCCGCACTGCCCCATATTCCCTAAATATCTCCCTAACGTGTTTGGACCGTCTGGTCCCCGCTCGCACCACAACCCACAAGCAACGCGTAATCCTAGCCTCACTCTCGTTGTCTCTCTATCTCGCGATCTGATTATTTCTGGCTTGTGCTCCATGTGCTCTGCTCCCTGCTCCCGACCCTCTCCAAGCCTTCCCGTCCACTTCTTGCCAGCCCACTTCCCACCTGCTCCCTACCTGCTCTCGACCTGCTCCTTCAAGTGCTCTGCCAGGGTCCTGCTCGCTTCAGGCTTCACAACGGTGTGGCTCTCGCCATTGGCATCGAATACGCAATCGACGGCCCAAAGAGGAACAGCCATCCCGATATCTCAATGCATCGCATCCACCAGGGCATCGCTCAATTCCGCTCCAGGGGACTACACTCCAAGCATCCCCCTGCCAGGCACCTCCCTACCGTTATCAGTCGTGTAGGGCATCTCCCTCCCCGTCTGGAGCCCAGAGGCCCACGGGCACCACACCAATTACTCCACACAGCCAGCCGATGACCTAATTTGCTGGGTGCTCAAGGGGGTCTCGCCCGGTGCGCCTAGGGCCCCCTTGGGATGGAGGAATCGAAAGTGAAAAGAGAGGCTGCTGGTGAAAAATTTGTCAATTGATGTGAAATAGCTCAAGCAGATCATCCTACTAATAGTTTCTGGTCCTGTTTTATCCAATTGAGTGATAAATACTCTCTACCCTCTCCATGCTCCGTAAATCATCTAGAATAGCAGCCAAGGCGGTGAGCGAGGTGGCTCCAGTCACCAGTGCCAAGGTCACCAAGCCAAAACCAAACCCGAAGCCAAAGGCTGAAAAGGTGGAGAAGGCTGCAAAGGTGGAGGAAGTTGCTACTAAGAAGGCTTCTTCTAAAGGACCCCTTTCCATTGGTGATGACATCCCTTCGTTGATCCTCAAGGATCAAGATGATAACGACATTGATCTCACCAAGCTTGCTGCAGAGAAGAAGATTCTGGTAATTTTCGGTGAGTACTACCAAAACTACATTCTTTTATTCAACATTATCATACTAACCAAGTCTCCTCTTGCCAGCTTACCCAAAGGCATCCACTCCAGGTTGCACACGTCAGGCGTGTGGATTCCGTGATAACTACAAAGACCTCCAGGAAAAGGCAACTATCGTTGGCCTCTCTGCTGATTCTCCAAAGGCCCAAAAGAACTTTGAAGTGAAGCAGAAACTCCCTTACAAGCTTCTCAGTGACCCCAGCCGTGAGTTCATTGGTCTCTTGGGAGCCAAGAAGACCCCAACCGGTATCATCAGAAGTCACTGGGTGTTTGTCGATGGAAAGCTTAAAATCAGCCGTGTCCAAATATCTCCAGAGGAGAGTGTTAGAAGTGCGGTTGCAGCAGTTGGAGATTTGAGTTAATCAGGCACTTTGAACCACCTGTTTTCAATTGCGCTGCAAAAGTTCACCTAAAATTTGTGAAAGTTTTACCTCTGCAGTTCTGAAAAGTTCTGAAAAGTTCACCCTCCATGTTGTGTGGTATAATCCTTTTTATATTATTTGTTTCACTTTTCTTTTCGTGTACGATTACATAATGACCGGAGACCGAAACCGGGACATTGAACCTAATAAAAAGCATGACATTTGATATTCCTCTATAGTAAAAGATGTACAGGAACACGGGGTTTGAAAGGTTACTGAGCAGCGCAGTGCAAGAGGAGGTGCATCCAGTCAGTGTCCGTGTCCTAGTCTGATTCCTTCCACAAGAACGGACATTCCTATTGAGATTTTGGGTAGTGGTTTTGCACCAATTGAAGGTGAGTTTGCAGATAATGATAATATGTTGCCAAAGCTTGGCGTGGTCAATAATACCCACATCCACTCAATCTGACCTTTCAGGGTTAATAAGGGGTGCACAGTCGTGCAGTTGTCGCAAGTTAGATGAAGATAGAGGGCCAGAGAAGGAAGGACCCCTCTTCTCCCCCACCACAGGGGGTGTGTGGTGCAATGTTCTGGAAAATGGGGCACACCACCTACATAAAATACGTTACAATCATATGTAGCGAGAAGCAGGTGGATGGCATGAGGCGTACACGAAGACAGCAGGGATCAAAGCACATCAATCAGGTGTGAGCTTTTGATACGAACTCAGAGCAAGGGTTTTCCGTTTCGAGAGAAGTGTTTCTTCTTACAGTTTTCAAATGAGTTCATTCTGGAAGGGATGTCGATATCTCCATGTAATTCATTCCTGCCCTGAGCGCTAGACCCATCTCATTCGCTGAGTGATTCCAGCAGTGGAATAAAGTTCATCCATGCATAGGCAACCATGTATGTACCGCCCGGACCAAGCAGATGGGGGCAAGGGGCGCCAAAATGAAGGTTATGGGATATATGGACTGGCGGAATGGGAAACTGGTGAGGAGTAAAGGAAGCATGTGACCATGGGACCAAGGGAAGTATGTAATCGTAATTGAGGACGATAATGAAAAAAAAGATTTAAATGAGCACGGGAATTCTAACTGCTGTTTCACTCGCTTGTCATTAACTGGACAACGAATGGCCTGGGGCTGGCTCAGCTCGCATGGGGTGTATTTCTAGGTCATCGCACATCCCTGTTTGCACCCCCATCTTTCAGAATGATTCGCACCGCAACACATTTTGAGGCATGAAATGCAATGAAGATGCCGCCTGTTCGATATCCCAAAAAAGACCAACTAGCAATGCTTTTTTTTAGCGAGTAGGGGCACCATCGCGCAAGGGACATTGCAGTTTTAACGCAGCAAAATGCCTCTCAGCAGCAGCAGCAGCAGCAAACTGTGTTTGGTAACGTCTCTGATCCAGCCTAACATATTTGATCTTGACGCCCCATGGGACATTGGTGGGGGATACACTCATGCATAACTGCGCATAACGAAAGGGTCACAAGAGCCAGGCACCCTTGAAGCAAGTTTCATGTATCTCTGAAGAGTGCGACAGAACACCTACTTTGATGCGGAAAGGTGCACTAGTTGAGATTGGAACGTGCAGATCGCCTGATATGTGCGCCCCAGACACCTGAAACGCCAGCGAGACAGAAGAAGGCGTTGATCGCACTGGATGGGAGGAAACACGAAGCGAGGAACCAAAAGGCTGCAAGGTGTTACGTTGCGGCTTTTTGCGGCTTCGGCTTCGGCTTCAAAGTCGGCTTCAAGATTCTTTTTGATGTATGACACAACTCGTCGGTAATTGAAAGAGGGGGGTTCTTTTCTCGGGGTTGATTGGATCTCCAGGCTCCGCAGGCTGACCATGGCAAAGCTATCCATCAAGGGATCTCTATGTATATATGTAACACCATTAATAATCGAACCCTCTTCGTTATTTACATATTGCAGACAACATGCATGATTTTATTATTGCAGAACAACACACATTATAGAAGCCGGTGGGCAACAAAAAGAATTCTCCGCCAGCGTGGGGAAGGTTATCAGTCGGCTGTCGCCCACACGAGATGCGAGTGTAAGGCGGTGGATACCACCAAAAGGCCACCCCCCTCCCCCCACTACAATGCATTGCAAATGTACGTTTCCTTCTCTCGCACAGTCATGTCCGCCCGATTGCTTCTTGCGGATGTATCATTTGCATCACATGGCCCCAGCACGGAGTGCTGAGAATGGGCCGCGGTTAAAGTTTATGTGCATACGAAACTTTTCACTGGCAATTCCATTGACCAAATATGGTCAATGTATGTGTGCATGCTGTGGGCGATGCATGATTCAATTACCAGAAAAATAACTGCAACATGGAATCATTTGAAAGAGTGTCAATGATACGAGCGCGCCTATATTCTTAACGATGGGATGCAATGCCACTGGATAATGCCAGTGGGTCGAATAATAACAAGTACCCTTTTTGAGCAGACGATGAGACCAAAAAGGGCCCGATCAATAGAACTATAAAGTCCATTCGATGATCGTGAAACGCCCACAGACCTAATGCTGTAAATGGGTGCTAAGCCAAGCATGACCCAGGCGTTTTAATGGGGATTGCTCTCTGGAGGGCATACGATTGGCATGCAAATCGGTACGTAGCACATAGACAGACAACGCACAAAATTGCCAGAGAAGAAAAGATTAGGCTAATTCTGCATCTGGCTGTATGTAAATGGGCCAGCAAGCCAGAGAGAGAAGAGCATCTACCGCACTGTTGAGGAGGATACTGCTGGGGACCACTGCAGATCTAATTTATCTATCCGAAATCAGCGACGCAATTTGGACAACTTACATCTGTGGGAAAGACCGAAACGGGCATTGATATCCCGTTTGTATGGGTAAGGGCTAGGGAGAACAGTGCATGTAAAGGCATTCACCCCTTATTTTCTCTCGATAAAAGAGGGACATGGGTATGCCTTTTTGCATCCTACACCATCTTGTGTCTTTTCGTTATGGATCCTAATAATGGATTGCTGCATACGCCTCCTGCATCCCAAGTCATCATCAAACGCCAAATATTTGGGGCAATCGGAACCAAAACGGGAGCCGATGACGCTCAATGGGATGAAACGGTGGGGATGAAGATGAAATGGTGTTGCAAGGGGGTTAGAGGGCGTGAAGAAACACAACGATGACATACACGGCACAGTACTTGTGACTTATATTTATTGCATTGGACATAAATAAATAATTAAATGTATGTAACATTTTTTTTGTGGTTGCTCGGCGTTTCGACTCGGCGTTTCAGCAGGTTTTTCATTTCAATGACACACGATGCACATTGCGATGTATGTGCAGTACCAAGTGAAAAAAAATCCAGAACAAGCTCAAGGGACAACAATGCAAGCGGTGGGAGAACAATGAGGCGCCGGTATCTACTCATTCCGCTACGTGCGCAACACTTGCAGCGAACAGCAACGCACAGGTGCGTCTTCCTGCGTAACCACTACCAAGGTACATGGAACATACAGCAAACAGAAAGAATGAGAGAGACACACACACACCCTCGCGAGCATTAGCATAACCCGCTTCGCTCCTTTCCAAGTATCACACGGCGCTTATGACATCGGCCTCGATGCATCTTGCGCCCCTATTGAGGTGCTAGAGGGTTGCCAGCATGAGCTTGTGCCTACGGCTCATACAGCAAAAAGAAACGAATTGCACCTCTACGAGGTTCACGATCTGAAACAGACACCCCCAGCTTCCATGCCTGGAATTTAATAAATAATAAAAAAAAACGGGTGGTGGTGCCCATCGCAAAAAGGTCTTTTTCTAGCTCTCTTTGAGTTTCACTCGCCTTTTTACTCATATCGTATGCTTGCTCACCCTCCTCGTTGTGCTCCTCATCCTCTTGCTCTCCTTCACTGCGCCCTGCCTCCCCCCCCCCCCCCCCCCCACTGTTTCCCCCCCAAGGTGAGCTGTGTGAGATTTCTCTTCCCCCGCCTAGGCTCAGCATAGATGGTGTAGCACCCATGCCCAGCAAGCCGCGGGCTGACGCGCAAGCACCAGCAGGTGGGGGAGGGACGGGACGGGACGTATTGGCACGTTAATGTAGGCCGAATGCACCATGCAGACATCAGGTATGCTAAAGCATAAATCCAAAATCCAAACGAGAAGAACATCTGAAATCTCCTCCTCTATACAAAACACTCCTTGATCTCGGACGCTTCAATTGCCGACAATAAACACAACCTTGCATTACATGCTGCCTGGTCAAGCATATACATAGCAGCTTACCTGCTTGCCTACCTGCTCACCTGCCTGACGACCGCAGTGTGTACTGCTGCTGCTCCTGCCGCTGTTGCTGCTGCTGCTGCTGCTGCTGCTGTTGCTGCTGTTGCTGCTGTCTGTGGGATTAACTTGCGTCCCATCCTATTCCTTCTCGTCAAAGAAAACGCCTTCTATGTAACACTCAGTTATGCACCTGCTACATTTCGTACGTAAAATCATCCCATAGGTGATGCCATAACATGGCCAGCTCACCATTCGGAGGGGGTGCGAGGGGGGGTGGAGGGACATTGCATCCGTACCGCTTCCTCGCTCGCTTCCAGAAAAGAAAATTGACTTCTCCATCTCCTCCAATCCTCCGTAATTCGGGGCCTTTTTCTGACAACTTGCACCTGGTATGCTCTCTATGCCCATTCCTGCCCCGTGCTGCCGCTCGTTTGCCTTCTTTTGGCGCCTCTCGACACATTCCTTCCCTCACATGTACAGGTTGCAGACGGAACCTAGTTTGAAAGAAAGCCCACTTGCTCGCTTATGCTACAAATATAGGCAGAGGCCCTGAAAACATCTCTCCCTCGTTGAGGTGTGCTTTTTCTCCCTTAGTATTATTAAAAAGCGCTTTCGTCGTTTCTGAAGTGAGTTGCTGTTTATTCCTACACCGTAATCACTACACTCACATATACATAACACACTCAGTGTGGAAGACATCACCGGGTTCTTTCACCATCAAGAGTGTTACAACACTGTTAACACGGTTGACTCATAGGGGACTGACTGCCTGGAGTAGGACTTGTGCAACAACAGCTTTTGGAACCAAAAAAGCACCCACTGGCCACTCTCACTCATTTCTTGCATTTCCCTCTTCTATATATATATATATACCAGTGTGCCAATATTCATTCTAACCACTCTATTTTCCACCCTACCCCATCTTTCTCAAAGGTGATATGAATTGCATGCTGCCAGCTATGACTCCCTTACCGCAAGGCTACTCGCATGGCTCAGAAAGAGGGCCCGATTCGAAAAGGATAAAGCTCCCCGGTGTCGATGATATCTTTAAAAACATTTCCCCGGAAGGCGTGCGAACTGCTCCTGTAGAGCACCATCCACAGGAGTTGATCCGTGATGCTTCTCACCATGGACCGCAACAGCATATTACTCAGCAGCATATACCTCAACAGCATTTACAGCACTCTCAACAGCCACAGCAGAATTCTCAACAGTCACAGCATACTCAACACCCCCCACAGCCACAATACCACGTGACGGCGGCCTCTTCAACACCTCCTACTGCTGTTGTATATTATTCTCCACCTCAGCAGCATGAACAGCAACAGCAGGTGCTTTTCAGATCACCAATGGTTCAGTCTGCTCAGCCCCAAGTACAGTTACAAGTTCAACAACACCAGCAACAGCCACAGCAACAGCACCAGCACCAGCAACAGCACCAGCACCAGCAACAGCAACAGCAACAGCAACAGCAACAGCAACAGCAACAATCTTCGGCACCGGCATCCCACACAATTATGAGGACTCCAACTTCTTCACATGCTCTTGCTCATCATCCCTCCCAATACACACATGCCCCAAGTCTTCATAGCACCTCCTCGCCGCAACTCTCTACTCCAGTCGGGGGTGGTCAATACCTACCATATTCAGCTGTTGCTGCAGGTCCTGTTACTGTTGTTCCGCAAAATATGCAATCTCAGCAGATTCAACTCACTCCTCAAATGGTGGCCACAACGCATCCTTCTTCACCACAGCATACTCTGGTGGCCAGGCAATCATCGCTACCAGGGGGTGTTGGTGTTGGTATTAGTGGTGTCCAGGCTGTGCAAACTGTTCAGGCAGTGCAAGGCGTCCCCATGCAGGTTCACCAGGTCCCGATCAATGCAACATTCCAGAGCGTCTACCCTCCTCAGCACCACCAGTATGCTCAGCAGGTTCAGTCTCTCCAACAGCACCCACAAATAATGTCGTCTGCTGATTATCACCACCATTCCCTTGTTGCTCAGCAACAGCAACAGCAACAACAACAACAACAGCAACAACAACAACAGCAGCACCAGCACCAGCATCAGCATCAGCAGCATTTCCAGTATGCTCACCAACAACAGCAGAGTATGTCTGGCCCCACAGTAATGGATGGCAGTATCCATGGCAACCCACATGGATTGATGCCAGCGATGGCCCATACAATGATTGTACCCCATCAGCACCACCCTTCTTCCAGTGTATCCACTTCCCCTACAATGCATTACCCAGGAGTGGGCTCACCATCTGTTCTTAAACAG
Source organism: Kuraishia hungarica (assembly GCA_030567555.1). Taxonomy (NCBI): domain Eukaryota; kingdom Fungi; phylum Ascomycota; class Pichiomycetes; order Pichiales; family Pichiaceae; genus Kuraishia; species Kuraishia hungarica. The sequence goes on along the minus strand of JAJLSL010000030.1, from coordinate 53,690 downwards.
GCCAGTGCATGGACACCACAGGATGATACTCTGTTGAGGTTGTTGAAGGAGGAGAAGAAGCTCGGCTGGAGGGAGATTTCCAATTATTTCCCTTCCAGAACACCAAATGCATGTCAATTTAGATGGAGGAGAATAGTGATTGGTGTAGCCACGCCGGGAAACCAGGGAAACCAGGGAAACCAGGGAGCCCAATCTGATAAGAAGGGATCAGAGAGTGAAGTCACTACAGGTGAAGTGGCTGCTTCCTCTTCTGCTTCCACCTCTTCTGGCACCTCCACTTCATTATCTGCTACCAACAGCTCCACTACTGGGAACTCAAACACCACGACGTCAGCCAATCCAACTAGCAATACCACTTCCATAGAGTCCACGCCAGTAGCTGATAGTTCGGTCGCCGTAGCTGCGGAGAAGATGTCGCAGTCTCAGACTCAGTCTCATAAACTCACTAAAGCAGCCCCACAGGAACACAAGTATCATCACCATCCTCATCTTCCAATTATTCTTCCAGCAGAGACTATGAAATCACAGGAATCACCAGTAAAGGCTGAAGATTCCACGAGGGAAATGGTAGCGGCTACTTCAACGCAGGAGTTGCCAGCCTTCAGAGAAGAACAGAAACAGAAACAGAAACTGCTTTCCCCCAATCAGCCAGTTGTTGGTCAACCAATTACGACCATCCCCTCAACCTATACATCTTCATCAGCATCATCTGGAGGGTCTACTTCTACTTCGTCCACTCTTAGTCTCCACCAAGACGGCCCGGCCGCTCTTTCGTCTGTTGCTCCCCCTTTTCCTATAGAAGTTACAACGTCCCCCATTGCAGTGGAACATAGCGAGAGATCCTCTTCTGGAGAAGCTGAAGGAACATCCAAACAGAAAAAGAGGTCATTAAGTGATTTGCTCAACTGAGGGACTGGACTGAGGGATTGTATTTATTGCGTTGGAGAGCCGTCTATGGATTGCCTTAGTGGGATCAAGAGCATTTTATTAGATGAAATTCCATTCCATTTAGTAAGAGGGTGTTGCCACAGCTTGCTACATCGTTTGTATTATTGCCACCGTTCATATAGTGAGGTTGTATTTTTATTTGCATCTCTTCTTCTCATGTTTATATAGAGAGGATGTTTGTTTATTATTATCATTTGTTTTTATCAGTTCTCAAAAGCTTTGGGGTGGAGGGGGTTTAGATACGGAGGGGGACTTTTGCATATATATGTATTATAAATTTGTATAAAAAGCACATTAATACATGATACTTGAATTATAAGGATGGTTTCATAAGATGAGTGATCCATTTATTATTGGCATTATATAGGAGTTGGGAATTATCGCAAATCTAGCCAATAGAGATCCTTTGGAGAGCATTTCAGATCCTTTGGTTGCCTTTTGAAGATGAATTCCCCCTTTATATCCTTCTAGGACCTATCAGCAGTAGCTAATCATAGAAAGGAGAGTTGTAGAAGTTGAAACAAGTTGTCCTGAGATGTTGTGGCCATCCTAAATGCTCAAGGATTGTGCAACAATGCTGTTTCTTGAGGCAAACGATGATACCTCCACTGTCAAAGCTGTGAAGCTAACTAAGATTGAGTGAGAGGAGCTATGGCAAAGGAGAAACTGTACAATCATTGTACAGTCATTGTAGAACCACTACAAAACAGTTAGAGAACGTTTAAAGAGCGGTTTGATAACCATGATAGCTGTCTATTCCCATGGAAACATCCGGAACTTGCGGTTCTCTCCTAAACAGAGAGACGCCTCCTTCCTGTTTCAATTGAACTATCTTCTAAGATATTGTCCTTCACATGCTCTCATGACTGTAGAATGATGCTGAACTAGAAATAACATAGCTAGAACTTACCGGGTTGGCTGCTTGTGGCCGTCTGACTCCTTAAAGGTTACCTTATGCTTCATTTCATCATCTTATAGAAAGGAAATAGGTCAAAAGAGAAAGCAAACGAGTATAACCATGGCCACAGCTACAGACAAAAGACCAAACCTAGAGAGTCAGACAGTGTGATGTTAAACCTGGATGTAATCTGGACTTCGTTAACATATGGTTCCAATCGTATGGCTCTAAACAGGGAGCGATCGTATTAGAAACAGAAAAGCAAGGTATCCAGAGATGTAGAAGATACAAAGAAAGATTAAACCACAACAGAGAGCGACATAGATTAACAGAGAGTGCTGTAGCTGAATATCAGCATGAAAAAAACAAAATGTTATCCTCGATTTCAATCTACACGTTCAAATCATTCTCTGTTCCAGTCTGAACTTAAGCTAGAGCCTGTGATGCTCTTCTCGTCAACTACTAACACTGTAGAGTACACAGGCATCAAAGTCAGTCACCAAGACGTAAAAGGGAGGAAGGATGATACCTACATACACCCAGATCTGTAGGCCAGTTTTGGATGTCTTGGGATGCCCGATCAGACCCCCAAAAGAAACTTTTAATGATCAGCGAGTGAGCAGGAATCATCCCATCAACCTGTAAGTATAAGCAAACGGGAACCACTTCCTCGGAAGTGTTGTCGGCTTAGGGGCGGCTGGGTTGATACGACATCTTGCAAAGAGGCATTTTTGACAACCAGTAATGCTATCAGCTCATGGATTGCCCATCAACAGCAACTAGTCACCAATGCAATACACACATGTGGAGGAACATGCAGTCCGTTTGGTGATCATGTAACATAGCAAGATGGTCTGAACCAAACCAACGGGCGGCAGCGCATGCGAGGAAGAGTCTAGAAGGCAATCTTCAATGTACGTGAGACTGTACTTGAAACTCGCATTACAGCTATTGTTGACGCAACAATCGTTGTAACCAATGCCCCCGCCATTGTTAAAGGCAAGGGGGCCAGTCCCATTGGTGGCTTTCATGGCAGGAGCTAGTGAACATGCATCATCCTCATTATCTCTTTCTCCTTTCAGACTCTACTGTGTTTTGACATACGTTACGGTGCCTATACGGGAGGAATGACCCTTTCCTTTTGAAGGAGGTCCCTCGGTCGGTGGTTACATCATTGATCTCACCTCCTGATACTCCAAATGCATAAAGATACCTTCAACAGGTGGGAGAGAAGCGTGAGCCTTCTAGAAGGGATCTGATTACAACATTCAACGGATGAGTGTGCTTGAATGTGTGAATATCTGAAGGGTCTGTCTAACATAGCCCTCGGCCCCCCACATGAAATTGGGGTGAGCTATGAGTTGAGGCGACATTCTGCGTCAGGTTTATACTAGCTCGAAGAAGGCTTGCAGAGGGTTCGTTATTGAGTGAGCAGATGAGAAGAGGATGGGCGGGAGGGGGTGTGCAGGATCTGGAGAGGCTGAAAAAAAGGAAAAACAAGGTATCGACAGAGATAGATCCGCGGACGTATGTTGACAAAAAACACCCAATCTGCCGAAAAGACATGTTATTTAATAGCTCAAATAACAACAAAATGGTTATCCCTGGTGTACAGCTGTATGGATCCCGTCCTCTCCTGAAAGAGCTGCAGGAAAGAGCGTTAGGACAACATACAAAACGTACCACAGTACATATTTAGTGCTATTTTGATGCGGGTGCCTTGAAATGAAAAGCTACTCGGAGAGGAGCATGGACACCAGGGCTAAGCGGAGATAACATCCGGTGATCCTGTGCAAGTTGCCATTCCTATAAAAAGACCTGCATATTTTATGCTGTTGAATGATGGTCAGGCAGTGCTTCTTACCCTGTCGTTTATTGTATCCAAAACGTTGAACGGATGAGAAACCCAGTGTGCAGTGTCGACACCTATTGATTGTGCCTGCTGATGATTGTACTGGACAATTGGAATCTGCAGCAATGCATATACATAGCTGCATAATTCCTGCAGGTGCAGTAACACAGATTGTGAGAAAAACAGAAAGGGGGTGGGTGAGTAGGGAGGGGGTGCGAATACGATGAGCCGGGTGAAAACTCCTAAGGGGACGGCGTACCGCAGGAGAAATCAAACAGAACAAAACTTTTTCATTTTTACAAGGCTGCACATGTAAAATGGACATTGCATTACATGTTATTGGTATGGTGATTTTCCACTCCAATGCTGTAATTACAGTACCCTTTTACAATACCTGCAGCATACATGTATAACTCTCCACGAAGACTGACTACCGTATGCTCTCTGTCGCCGCATCATGCACTTGTATGCTAAGCCATCGTCACCTTTTGCATAATGCTTCCAGGTTACTAGGTCGACAGCCAGCAGCAAGAAGAGGGTGTGTGTGTGCGTGCGTGTGTGTTTGGTCGATATGGGGAATAGCAGATCGTAACTGTTGGCCAACACGAGTCAGAGTGTCGCATGTGATCAAAAAGAGATCAGAAGGAGTCAACACAAGTCAACAGAGTCGATGAAAGTCGACAGGAGTCAACAGAGGCTGCAAAGGGCCCCAAGAAGTCAACAGACAGGGCAAAAATATTTTAAAATAGAGAATGAAATATTACACAGAAATATTACAGAAAGGAACCCCGTGAAAGCTTTAATGGGAACTTTGTCTTGTCGCAAAGATTTCCTAAAAAGTCAAGCAGGTGTGGGTGTATTGGTCCCACATACGTATTTCCCCGTGCCGCGGAGCTTACATTAGCCTCGGTGCATCATGCGGTGAACGCCGGGTGTTGGTGTCCACTGTGAAGGTTGCAACTAACCGGGAAGGATCACTTGCATTTGACAGTTGATGGAGACTGCTAGAGAAGAGCGAACAGTGAGAGCCGTAACACTGCTAGTTAAGCCCAGGAGTGTCAAGATGTGTTAAATTACTTTATTCTGTATCTATTTTAGATGATCTCTTACCTTAGCATATCTTGGCAACTCCCCGTATGTTTCGATTTCACCCTTTTACGCCCCTGTGACCCGATCCAAGCATAAGCCTCTCCCCTTCTATACAGGCCCGATTTTTTCTCCCGCTCCGATTCCTGCAATCCGAAAGCGAACATCTGCAGACCAAAGAACTTCTATCATAACGAAGGTTGCGCGCGATCTTTGGAAGTACACGACTCGGGTACATATTAAGGTAGTGATTACCTAACTCGGCGCTGGCTTCCTGGGGTCACACGATTGCTGACAGATTCATAGAAGAGGCGACGAAAGAGTGCATCACTCAAATACTGAATGAGTGCACCACTCAGAGTGGAAGATGTCAAGCGAGAGATACGACTAAGTTTTCCCAGAGGCAGGAATCAGGAAGAGCACTACTGTTTGAATATATGAGACTCGCACACTGTGAACTACCTATCAATTATCTATCCACTATCTGTTAGAACACTCCCAGCCACTACTCCCAGCCACTACTCCTAGCCACTACTCCTAGCCACTACTGGGCGTATATTTGTATTATCTCCTGGACTCCATAATAAACTGAGCATTACACTATCCAGGCCAAATTTCACTATGGCCCCTAATGGTAGGAGGTTGGGTAAGCTGGGTTACCATAAGGTGATAGATACACTATGCCGTGGTATATGCTATACTGCACCATGCGATTGGAAAGTGGACTTTAGATCGTTACTGAGAGAAGCCAGAATATCTTATATGACATAATATATGTGAGAAAAGCTCTTGAGATGCAACTGTAATTGGCATGACGTTTCTATGGGCAAGGCAAGGTTGGTTATTGTATACGGTAGAACCCATCATGCCCCCAATCAAGCCATTCCAGTGAATTTGACCTAATAGTAAAATCATAGTCAAGGATCGGCTGGGTCCAAACGGGATTCTACAACCTCGTGTTATAACAATAATCAGCTCACATTGTAAGTTTCACTCTCTCACCTCTCTCAATGTGGTGGTTCTCTTCCTGTGCTGCTGCTTCTTACACCTCTTTCACATTATCCTCCTTCTGTCGCCCTACGCACAACCTCTCCCTCGGTATAATCTACAACTACGGTGCAACACAAACTCCATTAATACACATTTATTTTTAATATATGCACAACATACAACTTAACGGTTAGACTTGGCAACACGCTCAAGCTCATCCTTCTTCTTGATGGCGTAGGAAGTGGAAGAACCCTTGGCAGCGTTGATGAGCTCCTCAGCAAGACACTCAGCAATAGTCTTAATGTTTCTGAAAGCAGACTCTCTAGCACCAACGGTAAGGAGAGAGATAGCCTGGTTGACTCTTCTAAGTGGGGACACATCAACAGCCTGTCTTCTGACGGTACCAGCAGAACCAATTCTGGTGGAGTCTTCTCTTGGGCCAGTGTTGACAATGGCGTCAACAATCACCTGGAGTGGGTTCTGGTCGGTGAGAACATTGATGATCTCCATAGCGTGCTTGACGATTCTGACAGCCTTGAGCTTCTTACCGTTGTTACGGCCGTTCATCATGAGGGAGTTGGTGAGTCTCTCAACGATTGGGCACTGGGCCTTTCTGAAACGCTTTGAAGCGTATCTACCGGCGGTGTGGGAAACAAACACTGGCTGTCTGATCTGGATGTAGTCAATGAGGGAGATGTCCTTAACGGTGACATCCTGGAAGGACCACTTGTTGAAGAGCTTGATCTCACCAGCACCTTGCTGAATCTCAGCTGGGATTGGGGTGGCCAGCTCCACGAGCTGGAGCTCAACTGGTTCGGAAACAATCTCCTCCTGGTATTCTTCAACGGCTTCAACGGCTTCAACGTCGGACATGTTTACAGTGGTTATTGATAAGCTAAAGAGAGAAAACTATATGTGTATTTTTTTAAACCTTTAGATGTTGTATATTGAAATATTTCACCATAGGCAATGTAGCAAAAGAGAGACGAGTGAGGAATGGCCCACTTGCACAACTAACCGGGTAGCCAAAGGAGTGAAGGGCCTTAACTTTGTCACTGCACAGAGTGTCCTACCCAAAGAAATTTTTATGCGGTTAGGGTGCGCTGGGTAGGGGATAGTCGTGTGGCTGAGAAAATAGTGCGTTCTGTAATTTGCATTTGCCGGTAGTTTCAGTACCGGCTGCTGAAAAGCAGTCACAAGGTAGTGAGTAGACTCAAGTCGCTGGCCGCATCGTTTGGTTATGCTGAGCAGCATCGCAGGGGTGTTTGGGTGGGAGACTACGAGACTGGGAGACTGGGAGACTGGGAGACTGGGAGACTGGGACATCTTAATTATAAGGCTAGTTAAAGTTAAAGGTGCCGATTGCACTACTATCATCACTGAGCAGGGCCCATTCTGGAGGTGTCACTGTATAGCATACATGGCCTCCTACAGCATAGCATAGCATAGCATAGTATATCTACTGTGGAGAGGAGATACCTCAGAGGCAGACAACTTATATGGACTAAGTCTCTCTTCTAGATGGTCTACATTACACCACAGCTGAGCATCCGATAAGCATCCGATAGTCTAAGACCTATCTGATCCCTTGATATTCTGATTATATGAATTGGAAGAGACTCCAGTCGGCTTCTTATCGCTATCGATTCTACCCCAAATGTAGGGAACTGTTTACTGTCACCCTATAGCACTGTTACCCTATAGTACTGCTTCCCACAGTACTGCTTCCCATAGTCCTGCTCCCCATAGTCCTGCTCCCCATGGTCCTGCTCCCCATAGTCCTGCTCCCCATAGTCCTGCCCCCCATAGTACCTCTCTCTATTGAACTAATGCTCTCTATAGTGAGTTCTCTATAGTGAGTTCTCTATAGTGATTTCTCTGTAATATGCACTACCATTGTGATGGCTAGACGTGATGAGAGGTTGCCAGCTTGTGGGCCCGGTGAATGGATGGCAGACCTCTGACAGCAAAGGCAAGAGGTTTCCCTTATCACGGATGCCATGCCATGCCCTCCCTGCATGGAAATTCATTTCCGGCTGTATACAAAGGACGGGGGAATAAATAGTGAGGGACTGAATATTCCCAGGGGGCAGTTAGATACTAGAAGAAAATGAACAAATCAGGAAGAGTAATAAGGAAGAGCAATACGACCAAAATCCATTGCCAAGTGGGGCAAATCCTTAATGAATTATATTTCAGTTACTTTCATTAATAATGTGGGAAGGTGTTTGTATTTTTTTTTACATGAATTATTATACCGAGAAAGTTATATTGTCGTCTGTAAATTATCCAGGGGAAAAGAATATGATGCACATTTTCCGTGGTGATCTGTTCACTCAGTTCTCAGCGACAGTACAGAAAAACCAGTGTCACAAATCAAATAAGGCTGTAATAAAACCATCAAGACAGAATATTTCAATAGTTTAAATTGAAATACCAGTAACTAAAAAATTAGTATAACCACCATATTATATTATGTTAATGCTCCAGGCTCCTTCTCCAACTGTCACTTCACCCCCTGCTTTGGCTATCGTGCCCCGTTTCACCGTATACATCCTCTGCTATGCACCATTTAGTGTTGGTGTGGGCAGGGACGTGGGGACGGGCCATCTTCACTTGCTGCTAGGTGCTAAGCAGCATAACAGTAGCGAGAGCCCCTCCCATTCCAGGGCTGGGCGTTTGTGGGTCAGGCCGAAGAGGCCGAAAACAGAATATCACATTAATTATACTGCAACGAAGACAAGGTGCACGCCATCCACATATATCTGCGTGCCATCCACATATATCTATCTATCTATCCATCAGTGTATCACCTACCTACCGTATTTATCCATCGGTGTATCTATGCACCTGAAAAGTCTACCTACTGGCTTACCATTAATCACTCCCATTAATCACTCCCATTAATCACTCCCATTAATCACTCCCATTAATCACTCCCATTAATCACTCCCATTAATCACTCCCATTAATCACTCCCATAATCACTGCCATTATATTCGCCTTTCTTCCTCTTCCCCCACATTGTTTACCCCACTCCCCTCTTGTCATGCACAGTAACACAAATCCATCAATCCGCTGCCCAATTTGGATGTCATCCAGTTCTCCTTCTCCCCGCAAAATGCTCACGCACGCCTCTCTCCTGATCCCGGACACGCCCAAACGGTGACCGACCGCCTGCTTCACAAACCCAGCTACGCTTTGCGTGCGTTGGGGCTTGTTAGCATTACCCCGGCTAGACACAGAGAGAGAAACAGAGGATGGCCTGTTGGTTGGGTTGTCTTCCCCAATTCCCGATAACAATATATATATATATATATATAATGAAAGGGTCCAGAAAGTATATTAATAAGTTAGTTATTGTTTTGAGTATCAGGACTATTTGGTAATATTCAGGAATATTGAATATTCCCTTTGTTAGGTCTATTATTCGTTTGTCTCTTTTGGACTTGCTTCTCTATATTGTCGGCGTATCTTGATCGCTTGATTAGCTTGTCTCGAATAGCTTGTCTCGAATAGCCTGTCTTGATTAGTTTATCTCTGAGGTCATTGATAGGCTGTGTCTTGTTCTAGTACGATAGCGACATTGGTTCAGTGGCGCATAATCTGTCAGCGTGTTCAGCTTGTTCAGCTTGCTTTGCTGGTCCTCCCCTCATTATTCCTGGTTGGACTGCCCTTGTTCGAACGAGCACCCCCCAGTCCCCAAGCGAGAAAACACAAAGACACACCCCCCACCATATCCCCCACCATATCCCCCACTTACATACACTTCTCATTCACCACCCCACAATCATAAGTATTTTATCCAACTATCATGTCCACATTTATTCATGATGCTGAACTGCCTCACCTCCCGGTCCCACCATTGGCGCTAACCGCGGAACAGGTGCTAGCCTCTTTGAAACCACTCATATCCCCTGATGATTATCAATTGATGCTGGATAGGAGCATTGATTTCCTCAACTCAAAGACAGTACAATCTATTCAAGCGCATCTTGTTGAGAGCTCAAAGGACCCACATAATCCTTGCTATTTAGACGCTGAGGGCATTAGCACAACAACTCCTGGCATCTATGGTGAGCTCCGTGGTAAGACACTACCACGTAATCCCTTCTTTATACTTGAAGATGACCCATTGTCAAAGTCAGCGTTGCCACCTTCGCAGGCATTCAGAGCCGCTGTTCTCGTTGTTTCGGCGCTTAGGTTTATTTGTGCTCTTCGTTCAGAGGTGCTGAGCGTTGACACATCACCAAAGAGTGGCAACCCGTTGTCCATGAACTCGTACAGGAACCTGTTTGGTACAACCAGAGTCCCCTTTTGTGTTAGTGATCATCCAACTGGCAGTGCTTCTGCTGGTGCGTCGTCGTCAACGTCGTCTAATGCTGCCGCTGCTGGTAACCTTGGTGTGAGCATCAGACGTGTTGCTGATTATAACGATTCCCGCCACCTTGTTATCTTGTCCCGCTCACAGTTCTACTGCTTGGAGGTGTTGACCCCTGCCACTGAAGAGACTGGCCATGAAGTGTGGTTCTCTAGACACGAACTCAAGAGTATTTTGGAACAGATAATCACCGACTCAGAGGGCAGTGACCTTATAGATACTACTCGCCATGCCATTGGTTCCATCACCACAGAGAGCAAATCGATGTGGAGGCTTGCCAGACAGAACCTCGATCAGACAAACAGCGAGCAGTTGAAGCTGATTGACTCGTCGTTGTTTATCTTGTGTCTTGACCATGAGTCACCAACTACAGATGAGGAGAAGGTGAAGTATATTTCCCATGGTACCTCAAGGCTCAACAAGGATGGCATTCAGGTGGGCACTTGCACCTCTAGATGGTATGACAAGTTGCAGATAGTTGTTGCTAAGAATGCAGTTACTGGTGTTATTTGGGAGAGTACTTCGATGGATGGGACAGGAGTGTTGCGGTTTATCTCCGATATCTATACGGACTCTGTGCTGCGTCTGGCACGTAAGATTAACGGGCTGAACTATACGTTATGGCCCAAGACCGCCACCGTTGCGATCAGTGCGGAGATAGTCAAACCTTCGTTCCGCAAGCTCAAGTTCCTGCTGACACCTGAGATGAAGACGGAACTCCATTTGGCAGAGACCCGTCTTGCCGATCTCATCAACCAGCACGACTATGTGACGATCACCACCCACAATTTTGGAAGACAGCTCATTGTGGACAAGATGAAGCTGTCCTCTGATTCCTTGCTACAGGTATGCGTCCAAGTGACGTTCTACGCTCTGTATGGGAAGTTGCCTTCGTCTTCCGAGCCTATTTCCACCCGTAAGTTCCGTAATGCTCGTACGGAAACCATTGCCATTCAAAGCGATGCTGTGCTCAAATGCTGTCAGCACTTTATCACCCAGGCAACTCCACAGCAGAAATGGCTTTCGATAGTAGATGCATGTGATGAGCACCGACGCAAAGTGACCAATGCCCTTAACGGTAAAGGGTTTGAAAGACACTTGTCTGCACTGAGAAGTGCTTATATACAGAAGGAGTTGTTGGAGAGCATCCATCCTAATGTTCCCAAGATTGGTAGCTCGGCAGAGGTGCCACCTTTGTTGTTTGACCCTCCTGTTGATCTGTTGTACCGTACTGAATTGCTGATAGCCAACTGTGGTAACCCAGCATTGCACTTGTTTGGGCTTACTCCGTCTATCCCCAATGGATTTGGTGTTGGTTATATTATCAAGGATGACCATATTTCCATTGTGGCATCGTCCCAGTGGCGCCAAACAGAGAGGTTCCTCAACACCTTGAACTGGGTCATTGATGAGGTCAAGGCATGTTGGAGAGCGTCTGGGCCCAAGGAGAAGGTGGGGACATCACGTGCTCGTGAGGTTGAAGTGCGCCAGGAACAGAAACTCAAGGAGGAGAACGTTGCCAAGCTGAGGTTCTCTACTGACTCTGTTATCAATAGCCATTTGAATAAGCTGATCCAGAGTATCCCCATGGAACTGGTGAACAGCAACAATGCGGCTACTAGTACAGCCACCAGGGATGGCGTTTACCGCCATAGTGCGTCGTCGGATTATATATTGGGTGGATATGACTACTTTGATGTCAATGAGCTTGACGTGAGGTCCACCAACTTGACACGTGATGCCTCCCGTCTGAACTCGGCCTCTGTTAGTAGATCCCATAGTAGACCACGGTCCCTGAAGGATGGGTCTCCCGGTGTCGTTGGTAATCCCAATTCCGGTATCCATCTTAATGTTGGGTCAGCAATGGCCAATTCTTCGGTGAGTGGTGGTGGTGGTGCTAGCAATGTTGTTGAGAGTAATGGAAGCAGTGGGGTTGACCATCACGTGGGTAGGAAGTTGGTATTACAAGATGATGTGTAATTGTTTTTCACATTCGGTGTTTGTTTATTTATTGAGGAAAAACGAAAGGAGGGTTTCAAATGGTGTGTATATTGTATATGGTGTGTTTTTACTATAATATTATACATGCATTAAACATAAATGCTCGGCCTTAAGTAATAGGCTACTCAAAAGACTGCTCGATTGACTGCTTTCTCTTCACCTCTTCGTCAATATGATAAAAGTTAAAGCATAATATCACATTACTCAGGAATAGCAGAGACCCAGATATGATGAAACAGACCCATAAATAGCCCGCAGCAGCCAATTTACCTGTAAATACCGGTCCAACACATCTGGCGAAAGTCTTACCGATATTAACCACTCCCAGCACTTTGGTGAGTTCATCATTGGCGATTAAAGTAGTGAGAAGAACCTGTCTTGGAACCACATCCATTGATGATAAGCACTGCTGGAGCAGAAAGAGGATGAATGCACCAGGCAAGTAGTTACCGGCAGCAGGAATCGAGGCGAAGAAGATGGCGGTGGGGAATTGGGTCACCAAGGAGGCTCTAATGGGACCCAAAGTCTTTGCGAAGAAGGCAGATGGGAGCGCCGACAAAGAGTTACAGATATATGTGAAGAAGAAGATGGTTCCCAAAACAGAGGCCGAGATACCAAAGGTGAGCTTGAAGTAGTAGACGACCCAAGCGGAGGGCATGAAACCGAATCCAAGCGAGTCCAACATGAAAGTGATGAGGAGTTTATAAAGAGTGGAGGTGGTTTCAGGGGATAGTGCTGATTTGACCTGCTTACTACTCTCTCTAGGTTCTCTAACAGAGTCATCATGAACCGAGGAACCACCACTGCTGATCAACGGTGAGGTCTCTTGGTCAACGATGATGGTTTGCGGTGTCCTCTCCTCCGCTAAATACTGAGGAATATACGTAACTTCAGTTTTGTCACTCAGAAACAACATAATGACCAGCTTAACGAGTGCAAATGCAACGTAGATCCCAAATACAAACCTATAACTCTCTATGTAAGTATACCCGCGTTGGTCTCTCAGGAAGTCAACTGTGAACCCACATACAATAGAGCCGATCGCCGATCCAGCGGCCGCAAGCACCCAATGAACAGCATAGGTTTCTGGCCTATGGTTATGTGGGGTGAGATGGGCAATGGCGGCTTCTTCTATTGCTTTGAACGGTCCAGTTTCGTCACCAGAAGGTGAAATGACTCCAAAGATCGCAGCCAGAAGCAACACGGTGAAATTGGAAGTGGCGGATGCAAAGATCAACCCCGCAATGACCATGAGAATGGTGCCAGCTACCATGACTCTTCGCCTTCCGAGTTTGTCTGAATTCCAAGTTAGGAAATACGATAGAACAGTATCCCCCACCATTGTCAGGGTCATGAATATGCCAATTCTGGAATCTGAGATCCCCAAGGCCCTGAGGTATAACGTCAACACCTGGTTGGTAAACCCAAAGGAGGTCATACGCATGAACACCGAGGCCCACAACAGCCGCACATCTCGTGAACTTGCCAAGATGGATTTCTTCACGTGCATTATATGTATGGTGTGTATGGTGATGCTGAATGATGTCAAATAGCCAACCCTACCAGTAAGCCCATGTAAAGTATGTAAACAGGGTGTGAGCTCTATGTGGGCTCTATGTGAAATCTATGTGAAGCACGAAAAGCCTCTCTATAGCTTCTGCAAAGCCTCTCTAATGCCTCAAACACGTCTAAAGCGTCTAAAGCGTCTCTACCACTTGCTGTAATAACCACTAAATCTGCAATAGAAGTTGGTAATATGCTTCAGTGCCGTTCGGAAATGACGCAGGTTATTCCAGAAGCTATCCAGGCATCCAACCATCCAGCCTTCCAGCCAGCCAGAAGGTGCCGTTGAAATATCACACCCTCACATACACGTACACGCGCCGGAAAATGCGCGGTTACGGCATCTCTCAACGGCGGGCGCTCGTGGCCTCCCAGCTGTAGGCAGCCAGTAGACACTCGGTAGGTGCTTAGCGGGAAATGAGCAGGCAAGCTCTCAGCGGGCCTGCACCCTCTGAGTAGGCCTGCACCCTCTGAGTAGGCCTGCACCTTCTCAGTAGGCCTGCACCTTCTCACAAGAGGTGCGTCGCGAGGGTCGCATCTCCATAGGAACCGGGCAGCAGCCGTAAGGCTCCTCGGTGGTTGGGCACCAACAGGTGAGAAGTCAAAAAACTGTGTCTAACAACTCTGACGACTGTTGTGATCCTGCAGTGAAGACGATGAAGACGATGAAGACGGTGAAGACGGTGAAGACGGTGAAGGCCACCATTACTACTGAACTATCTTTCCCCCTTCTTGCACCCTGGTTGTGAGATCTTGAGGTCTCTTACGGATGAAGGTAGAGGAGGAAGATTGGGAGCCTGGGAGAGGGAGCCTGGGAGAGGGAGACCGGGAGACTGAGGGTCTGTCGAGAATAATTAGGGGAAACCACCTTGGAGGAAGCGGGGAAGAGGAGGTGGAAGGGTGGAGTAATGCAGAGTCGAAGTTTCGCTTTGAGTGCTTTACTGCTTTACAGCACCGTGCTTTACAATTCTGTGCTTCAAAGCATCGTGGGCCGTGTATAAGTATACATATATACCGCATATGACCACAATGGGAGTTTATGTGCTTCAGGAAATATCCTCACGCCATGTGGATCGCCATGTGGATCTGGAAGCCTTATAGAGAAGCCTCTTTCGTCTAGCGTAGTGTAGGCTAGTTGGCTCAGCACGTATTTCCTCCCAAAAGAGCCCAGTTCCATGTGGTGTCTGGGCTGTAGACTGCAGACTCCGTCTAAGCACTCCACCTACATGCACCAAAATATCCCCTTTGAGAAAGCGTTAAGCACCTCGAAACACCAAATCAAGCAAACCCTAAGGAGATCAAGCATACCAAGCATATCAAGCATATCATCGAGGCACAGAGACAAGGTGCAACTGATATGCATCAAGGGGACTGACTGACCGACTGACTGACTGTACACCCTATGTAGAATGCCAATTGACAACAACCCAATCGACAATGCCAATCGACAATGCCAACCGAGAGCTCAGCTCTGTCGAGACATGGCCAGTTACGTCTACGCCAAGGGCCACGCCAAGGGCCACGCCTACAAGTTGCATTGTCATATGCGTTTGCCAATACCTTCCCATATGCCCCTAAATCCCTCCAACACTCAATGATATGCCCCTTCTGCCTCTATTCACTCGGTCCTACCTCGTCTTATCTGCGTAATCCTGTGGGATGCCTCTTTTCAAATCGCCGAATGCAGTAATCAGCCACACAACGCAGCCTAAAAAAGCGCCACCACGCCGGGTTCTTGCAGGTGTTCCGTTCCATACATGGGTGGCTTGAGTGGCCCGTTTCTGGTATTGAACTGTATAATTCAAAGCAATTCCACACGTCCAGAGACAGCAGAATGGCGAGCTATGTCGCAGTACGAAGCAGCAGTTTGCCTAAAAGCAAAACATGTTGCGTCAACTCCTATATTAACGAGCGATCTACGGCACAGCACAAAAACGATTCGAAAGATACGGGAGATGGTGATGTGATCTTGTGGAACGAGATACATCAAAGGTGAGCCAATTGACAACCACCCTGTGAGACATGTAGTGTATATGTGTAACCATGTAGGGTTATGTACCGGGAGAACGGAAATCAAGGGTCCGGTGGCCGTTAGAGATTGCGTTTATTTTTTTTCGGCGAGACTCGACTGACCCTCAAGTGCGTAATCACTGTAATCGTATCCCCTCTGATCACCGTCAGGTTTGTCCCCATACTCTTACCAGAGGCTTACTCTTAGTATTGTTTTCTAGATCAAACGTGAATCAAAACCATATATACGACGTGCACGTTCATTACCGAGGCAAAACCCCAAGAAGCTGGCTGACCCTGGCGAATCTAAGCGACAATCATCAGGGACGGCATTACCATATATCCGCTCGATAACTGCTCACTGCTTGGGCAAAGCTTCTTCGCACCATCATATCAACCGGCATACACCGACAACTGTAGACAATAGGGGAGGGGACGCGACGCATGGCCCATGAGATAGACCCGCACCATGATGGCATAAGGGCCCCCAAATAGGCATCCAGCTGTAATAGGCGAGCAGGAGCTGCAACAGACATGGAGCCGTAACGGCATAAGGGCAAACTAGGATGCATGCAAAGGCGAGTTGATCTTGGGATACGCTGCTTCGAGAGAGGGGGTAATGCACTAGGGGGTAAGGGAGTTTAGTTGGTTTGGCAGAGCTATAACAGATGGCACAACAACAACAACAACAGCAGCAACACTTGGACCATAAAAAGCAGTTAGAGACAACAATTAGCAGTGGAGCTAGTACTGAAGGTAGGAGTGAGGCTAGCGGAGTGGATGGATCTCTATGACAGAGCTCGACGTTTCTGTCTCTCTCTCTCTCTCTCTCTCTCTCTCTCCCTTTCCCTACGGCTTGCTAGTGACGCACCTTTCTGCCGGTGCAACTACCGACCACGCTAATGGCCCTTATCTCTTGCAGTCTCTCTCTTGGTACAACGCCCGCGTACGGAGGCGGACTGCATGAATATATTAGAGGATTTAAAGAAAATACCAAAAAAAAAAGAGTTCCATTCTTACCAATCAAACCATTCACAATACCATGCACATCTCTAATATATTCGCCGATTGGGGAATTATGTACATCCCTCATAAAATGCGTGCATCCTTCATACACCTACATGTTCCCCCAAGTACGCAAGCTAACTAAATTTATGCACCTCTGGCTGCCGCTTCATGCTGTTAGCTGTTGGCATGCGTTGGTGAATATGCTCTTTTTGTCCCCTCCCTCCTGCAAGTGTTTTCCCTCACTCAGACCCTCAGGTAGATAGACGGTCATGAGCTCCCACCGCCCACTCACCTCCTTGTGTGGGTCTTTTTTTTGTCATTTTGTATGTGTGTTTTTTTTCGGAGATAATGGGAAACCACATAATATGCCTGGTGACATTCTGTTCTTGCCTGTTTTTCTTTTTAAAAAACAAGAACTAATGTGTTGCAGGAGGCTCGCTATTGTCTTCCCCAATATCCCATCTCCCCTTCCCTCAGCGGGTAGCTCGTGTTTAACGTTACATCAAAGGTGGGCCAGGCTAGTGTAGTTTTAGTATGGGCTGCACTGTACGCTTCTCGTCGTGCATATCCAATTCGCGCTAGCCCCGTATAAACGGTCTTGAACCATAAGCGGCTTTTCTCCTCGCACTACGGGCCAGTAGTGGGTGTATTGTTTCTTTGGAAAGGAGACGTTTTGAAGTAGAAAGTTGCTTTCTGGGCATTCTGGATTAATAAAGGACTAGCGAATTTACATAATAATAAGAAATCTCTTGGGGTGTGTTATAGGCAGAGGTTCATTTGACCCTGTGAGCATTTTTTTTTATCTCTTCTCTTTGGGGTTTCTTCTGTCATACCCGAGGACGCCAAAGAACCTGCTCGCGTAATCTCCACTACTGAAAGATGTTTCCAAAAATGAAAAAGGAGACCCGAAGCGGTGGTGAAGGTTCTATGCCTGCAACAGGGGCAATTTACCAGGCGCTGAATCCTGAAATTGACCACATGAACGTTGGCCCAGGTGGCCCACACCCTGCGCCGATGATGAACACCAGGCTGGTTGATAGCAGGCACGGTTCAACTGATCACACAGATAACGAGGGAGGAAGCTCCAACTGGGGTCGCGGAGATAGCACCACGCCAAATGCCGATGGCAAACGTTCCAAGAGAATGGCGTGTGTAGAGTGTAGACAGCAGAAATCGCGATGTGATGCCCAGGAAATGGCCCCTGGAGCCTGTTCACGATGCGCAAGAAGAGGCTTGGTGTGTGACCTGAATAGTGATTACAAGCGTACTTTCAAGAGGGCCCGTATTGCACAGATCGAGAAGGAGTTCTATGAGCTACGAAGAACTCTGCAGGAGGCCGGTGTTAGTACTGCTGTCGCTGGCAGCGGTAGCAGAATGGGTGCTGTTTCTCTGGAGGCTCAACAGTTGCTCGCTCAACAACAACAACTACAGCAACAACTACAGCAACAGCAACAATGGAATACTCCACAGCAACACCCACCACATCAACCACAGCAACAGCACCAACATCACCAACACCACAGTCACCAAGGAAGCGGTGGCCGTGGAAACTATCCATCAAGACCTATAGCTGCCAACACCTCCTCCTCCTCCCCATTGCCACCTATGGGTAACATGCCTCGTATGTTCTCTGCTGCTGGTCCGAATATGGCCAGTGCGGACCCTTCTAGTGGTGGTTCATTCAGCAGTGGCGCTGGTGCTACCAATGGCTCTTATAGCAGTGGAGTGGTAACCGGTCCCACCACGTACCATTCAATCAGATCAACATCACCCGGTGGTGTGGGTGCTGCATCTGTCCGTGTTCCTCCAACAGGTATATCCCCTGGTATAACCACCGCCACGACTGCAGCATCTGCTCCTGCTATCACCGCCCCTGTTGTTCCTGCTGTCCCTCCCACAGTCGCACAGTCTAGCATTAACAACACCGACGATGACGTAACGTTCGCAAAACCCAGTCTGCCGCGTCATATAGAGAACCCGGATCCCCCATCTACTTCAACACCAACAAGTTCCAGAGGTGGTGATCCATTCACCTCGTTTCATGCTGCTCCTCTGGAGAAGTACCCTGTTCCCGAAGGTGTGCTATTCTGTACCAGTAAGACCTTTGGAGATGTCACGCTGCATCCAAACGATATCCGCTCGCTGTTCCTGGCGTTTGTGGAGTGTTACCACCCGATATTACCCGTTGTGGATGTCAGCAAGGGACCAGAGAGGATTTACCGTCTGTGCCCAATTTTGTTCTGGACCATTATGGTGATTGCCCTACGTAGGCATAGGTTGAACTCTTCGGAGACACACTCGAACGATGACTCCATCTCTTCTAAGGACGAGTCGCATAACTTGTATATGACTTTAAGTGCTGTCCTCAAGTCTGCTCTTGCCGCCATCACAATTTCCCCCATCACACGGTACGTGCCTACGGAGTCCGATGAACCCATTCTCAACGTATCTTCCGTCTACTCTGTCCAGGCATTGTTGTTGTACACCTTCTGGCCCCCTTTGACCTCCTCGTTGTCTGCTGACACCAGTTGGAACACTGTTGGTGTTGCCCTCTTCCAGGCCATTCGTATTGGACTGCACTCACCTGGCCACACGTTATCCGGTCTCAAGACGAGCAACCCTGGTCTTTTGGCAGAGCAGGTGAAGACTTGGGTGTGTTGTAATGTCGTATCCCAGACCATTGCCACGGCGTTTGGATTCCCTGCCTTTGTGCAGTTTGGTGGTGGTATGAGTGTGGTGACCGGGGCTGCAGAGGAAGGTGCCAGTGGTGGTGCCCCCGGTGTCCCTGATGGCTCGGCTTCGGGCTCGGCCTCTGCCGCTGCCTCCGCTGCTGCCTCTTCATCTGCCCCTTCTACCAGCAACAGTGACACCCCAACGACCGAGACAACTCCATACAACGTGTTACCCCCAGCCATCCTCATCATGTTGGATATCCAGCATTTCGAGGACGTTTTGGCGGTCACTCTCAACAGCAACCCCATGGACCCATTGCGCCTTGCTGATCCTAGTGAGAAACTGCCCCTGTTGCATTTGCTCTCTACTGAGCTGGACCAGTTTGAGCTTAAGCTGTCTGCTCTTGCGCCCGCTCTGGACGACGTTCGTCTCTTGGGTATTTGCGCTGCTAGGTTGCACGTGAATACCTATTTCTTCCTCGACACCTCTCAAGCACCATCGATTGGTCTTAAGAGAGGGCTCGTAAAGACGTATAAGTCAGCTCTGGCCGTGGTTTCGCACTGTGTATGTGCGCAAAAGCGTGACCCCAACTTCATCACGTGCTTGCCCAACGTGTATATCTTAACCATGTGGGAGGCGGCCTGTGTGATTGCGCGTTTGATTTATTCCAAATATGGTGATGTTCTTGACTTCTCCAGTGGAAAGCAGTTATACCAAGCTGCTGTTGACCTGACGCTTAAGGCATCTCTGGTTAAACACGATGTTTGCTATAGATTTTCCGGGATCATGCGTAACATTTGGGGTCTTTTCAAGATTCTCCACTCCAGGGGTA
Organism: Kuraishia hungarica; assembly: GCA_030567555.1. Lineage (NCBI taxonomy): Eukaryota > Fungi > Ascomycota > Pichiomycetes > Pichiales > Pichiaceae > Kuraishia > Kuraishia hungarica. The sequence continues at coordinate 33,448 of JAJLSL010000030.1, read as the reverse complement.
CCCCTGTGGGCGTTCAAGTGACTGTTCGTAGTAGGATGTGTGCCAGTGTTTTCTTTGACTCGTTGTGGGTGTTGAGAGAGCAATGTGGGATGATTAAGCTTAACCCCCATAGGCGTAGCGGTGCACAGATTGAGGTGGCCAGCCATACCGGTAGTACGATGGGTAACGACAGCTCGCTGCGTGTTTCCCTGGAGGGTGCGATTGATGAGAGTAGTGATAGCAGTGCCGCTGATAGCGATTCGTATGACAGTAGTGATGACGCTAACTATGCCGATGGTGTTGTTGGGGGTGTTGATCATACTCCTCACCCTGAAGATAACGATAACGATAACGATGACAATGACAACCCTGGCACCAAGCACGATGCGACCCCCAACAGCCGTGCTTCAGGTGGTTCTTCCTCCACCACTACGAGACGCAAGGCGCGTACCCTCAGTAATACCCACCACCCAGAATCATCTGCGCGTAAGATCATGAAGACCATACCATTGGATCCAGAACCTATCTCTTCCGATTCGGTACCTATGACCTCCAAGTTCTTGCAGAGGATTATCAACCACACCACCCCGGCCAAGGCATCTGCTTCTGCCGCCGCTGCTGCTGCTGCTGCTTCTCACTCAGCTAGTAAATGGGTACCGGGAAGCTCGCTGAGCACCATCTCGGCCAGTTTGACCGCCACCCCTCAGGTGGCTGGTTCTCCTGATGCGTATGGCACCTCTGCCAGAACAGTTGATGGTGATACCACGGCAACCACTGACGCTCAAAATAAGCCAACGAGAAAAATAGCCTCTGCAAAGAAATCCGCCGCGGCTGCTGGTGCTTCCCATAAACGTGTTTTTGACGACCCAGCTGCAACGGTCACGGGATCTCCAGGCACCCCATACAAATCTCCGGTTACAATGGCACGTAGTAACGTGATCACTGATAACCCCCTTTTGGGTCAGGACTCTCCATTGATTGACTCGTGGGATGCTGTGGAAAACTGGGACTCTGATTTGTTGTGGAAGGATATCGATTCTGTTATGAATGACTTTGGTTTCCATGCTGACGAGAGCAGTAGGTTTTCACGGTAATGGATATTTTGAAGGTCACAGGTGTTTTCGCGAATCTCACAACGATGTCTCCTTATTGTCTATCTTGGGGTTATTTCAGTTCTCTATGTTCACACACTTTATGATTTATATTTCTCCCTTCAGTTCTGTATTTTTCCCCCTCCCGTCATGGAGCATTACTGGCCATTGATTGTAATATTATTAGTTCACATTTTCCAAACACAAAAAAGAGATATGCCGTAGCAGTTGAAGCGAAGCGAAACATTGCGGTTGTTCTCATGGCTTATCTGTAATTGTTTGCCTGTCTGGCGTTGTGAGGGTTTCGTCGTTTTGTCACTTCGTCGTTCCGTCGTTTCGTCGTTTCGTCGTTTTGTCGTTTCGTCGTCTCCCCTTAAAGGTGGTGTCACGCCGTTGAAACAAAGGTATATATATATATATATATACATTTATTGTAACCGGACTGAAATATTTCAGCACATGTCATTGTACTAAAGGGTTCCGTAGGACCCACTCCCCAGGGCCGTTCACCAACCGCAACGAAGCATGCAAAAAGTATTTTAGTGCCAATTTGGACGCACCTTCCTACATATTTCGCTTCAACGGGTACATACACGCATACATTAGCGTAGTATGGGATGCGGCAGCTGAAACCGCACCGCGCCTTTGTTGATGGATACCATGCAGTAGTGCATCACCACAACAACAGAGTTCCTCAATGGGAAAGAGTGTGCCGTTACCGGCGTTGATAGTACGTAGTTGAGGGAGGTGTGAGGAGTTTCGCGTTAGGGAGTGTTGACTTCCGGCATTTGCAATAAATGAGGTTCCTGGATATCTGGCAGTATTAGCCTTGAATTGGCATTAGCGCGAATTTAATGCATCAGCACTCCATCTAAAGTGTCTGAAGTGCGTGTCATCGGGGGGTGCCGTCTGCTCGGCTCGTCGTCTGCATTGCACTCTCGGCGAGGGGATTCATTCAATGTTCTCTGCTTGGTTCATGATTTCAGCCACCCCCACATGGCCGGATGGAGATGAAGGGTGAATCTAGGTGTTTGGGATTGTGGTTCTCAGATAGAGAAGAAGAAGTGTATACAGAGAGAGAGAGAGAGAGAGAGAGAGGGATATACAATTTTATAGCTGGAATAGTCGAATAGTACGAGTAGTCGTCTCTGGTCATACAGATGTGTGTATCCAATTATTGGTGAACCCAAGGGATTTAGAATCACAGTAGCTATGGGCCGTCGTTGACATTGACCTACATAGCTTTGCGGCGATGCAGTCGGTATCAAGGCTGCACTGCAAGTGCAGGCGCAGGAACCCAGGAGTACTTGCAGGGTATTGCGATCACAGTGGGGATCAGCATAATGGCCATGGGCTTGACGGTGAGCAAGCATCAGCGTTTTGGGTTATATTGGTATCTGTCCTATCTACACTTTCTCTAGTTTAGTCTAGTCATGTCCCCAGAAAAAGGTAAATACCAGTACACGACCCAAAACACGTCGTGCATAACGGACGCAGCCAAGATGCTTTACCCATCACTGTCAATAGGAACGGGAGGGAACTATAAGGATGGTTGATAAGCGGCGGAAACCCTAGCCTACAATATTTAGAAGAAATGCTTTGAACAGGAGGGCGTGGGCTGTACACCTGAGTGATGTAGGTGTTATCTCTGCGGGTGTTAACTCTGTAGGTGCTATCTCTATGGGCTATCTCTGTGGGCGCCAACTCTATAGGTTCTGCATTTATAGGTTGTAGCCATACGAGTGCTGGTTTTATGGATGCCAGTACTATATTATTTAGAGAAGTGTTCTACTTAACGATGGGTAATGCTTGTCTCCTGCCAATCTGCCTTTACTGCCTACCAGGGGCTGCCCTCTCTTTGTGGCTGTACTGCACCACTGACCTGTCTGGCTGTACTGCACGTCCTGCGGCTCTCTCTCTTTCTATCTCCTCCTTTTCATTATACCAAGCAGTCCCGCCCCCTGCAATTGATGTCCAATTGATGTCCAATTGATGTCCGATTTGTTTCTCCGATTTATTTCTCCGATTTATTTCTCCAATTTATTACTCTTACTCTTCCCTCTGTTCTCACCTTCATAACTACCTTCCTACAGTCTGATTGCTCTTCCCTCTGTTCTCACCTTCATAACTACCTTCCTACAGTCTGATTGCTCTTCCCTCTGTTCTCACCTTCATAACTACCTTCCTACAGTCTGATTGCTCTTCCCTCTGTTCTCACCTTCATAACTACCTTCCTACAGTCTGATTGCTCTTCCCACTGATCTCTCCTATGCCACATGCCCACAGGTTCTTCCCTCTGTCCCCTCCTGCCCTTCTACCTGCCTATTGCCTTACTGCTCTTCCCACTTTCTCTACCCTCACTGCCCACCGCCTGCCTGGCCCACTCACGACCTTTCCACCACCCTTCTCCCACTACTTCCTTTCCCTCCCCTCCAACCTGTACTCACCATAAAGTTAATATCACCCACACGACTGTCCGGTCCTCCTCTCCTCTCCTCCTACCCCCCCCTCCATCTCACCCACCACCCTACCCTTTTGCAGCCGGGTAACTTGAAAAATCTTTCAGTGTAAGGCTCATCGCTGCCACCAGGCAGAAGTCTGCTAAGAGACACGAAATCGCCGTGGCTGCCAGCGAATTTGGTGAGAGTTTGCAGAGGTTTGGAGAGGTCTGGGCGGGTTTGGAGGTTGGGTGAGTTGGGTAAGACATTGACAGAAGGTGAGAGAGATTGAATATTTGCTTCCAGAAGTGGATATTAATTTAATTAATTTGATTAGTTTGATTGATTGCCACTAGGTTGATTTGTAAATCAGTGTTGATATCTGCATCAGGTTTGATTTCTTCATTGGATAGTGAATACAGACAGGTCGATATATATATACATATATATATCTATATCTATAGAGGGTGACACATAAGATACCCAGATAGATACATTAGAAGGTAGAGCACCATACACAGGTGAAACACTATCACATACACATACATTTATATATATATATATATATATTTATAAATTTATATATTGATCGCTATATATTGATCCCCACCGCTATTGACATCCTTATACATCTCTTTACAACACAATATGACCGATCTTCAGGACGCTGTGCCAGATCTTGTGATTGGTGGAACAGAAGGGTCTATGCCTCCAGAGAGCACCTTTGTGAATGAGAGTGACTCTGATTTCGAAGGAGGAGAGGACGGAGGTGCTGACGACCAGGCCAACACCACCAAGAAGACTGTAACATTTGCCGATGTCGACGACAACTCTGAAGAAGAGGAGCTCCGCAGACAGCGTGAGTTTGAGGAAGGTGGTGGACTGCCAGAGCAGCCAGAGAACCCAGACTTCAGCGTGCTAACACCACTGTCACCAGAGATCATAAACAGACAGGCCACCATCAACATTGGTACCATTGGCCATGTGGCCCACGGTAAGTCCACAGTGGTGCGTGCCATCTCCGGTGTGCAGACGGTTAGGTTTAAGGACGAGCTCGAGAGAAACATTACCATCAAGCTTGGATACGCCAACGCCAAAATCTACAGATGTGACAATGAAGAGTGCCCTGAGCCGGGGTGTTACCGCTCCTTCAAGTCCGACAAGGAGATCCACCCCAAGTGTGAGCGTCCTGGATGTACCGGCCGTTACAACCTTGTGCGGCACGTGTCGTTTGTGGACTGCCCAGGTCACGATATTCTCATGAGTACTATGCTTTCCGGTGCCGCCGTTATGGACGCGGCACTCTTGTTGATCGCCGGTAATGAGGAGTGCCCACAGCCACAGACGTCTGAGCATCTGGCCGCCATCGAGATCATGCGTTTGAAGCACGTGATCATCCTTCAGAATAAGGTTGATCTTATGCAGCAGGACGCCGCCAGACAGCACGCAAACTCCATTCTCAAGTTCATCAGAGGTACCATTGCTGATGGTGCCCCCGTCATCCCCATCAGTGCACAGCTCAAGTACAACATAGACGCTGTCAACCACGTGATGGCCACCCGTATCCCCGTCCCCATCAGAGATTTCTCCGCCTCCCCGGAGTTGATCGTTATCCGTTCCTTCGACGTCAACAAGCCAGGTGCCGAGATCCCAGAGCTCAAGGGTGGTGTTGCCGGTGGTTCCATTTTAACAGGTGTGTTCCGCCTCGGTGATGAGATTGAAATCCGTCCTGGTATTGTCACCAAGGACGATGCCGGTAAGATCCAGATCCGTCCAATTTTCTCGCGTATTGTCTCCCTCTTTGCTGAGCACAATGACCTCAAGTTTGCTGTCCCAGGTGGTCTCATCGGTGTTGGTACCAAGATCGACCCCACCCTGTGTAGAGCAGATAGACTTGTGGGCCAGGTGGTGGGCTCTCGCGGTCACTTGCCCTCGGTGTTCACCGATATCGAGGTGAACTACTTTTTGTTGCGTAGACTGCTCGGTGTTAAGAGCGATGGCCAGAAGCAGGCCAAGGTTAGAAAGCTCCAGGTGGATGACGTGCTCATGGTCAACATCGGCTCCACTGCTACCGGTGCTCGTGTTGTTGCTGTTAAGGCTGATATGGCCAGGCTTACCCTCACCTCTCCTGCCTGTACCCAGGTGAACGAGAAGATTGCCCTTTCCAGAAGAATCGAGAAGCATTTCCGTCTTATTGGATGGGCCACCATCAAGAAGGGAACCACCGTTGAGCCAGTGGCATAATCTATGAGTATATTTGAATAGGCATGTACAGTTGATAATCATTTTGCAGGTATTTGTATCTGTATTTGTATCTGTATTTGTAGGTTGCTGTGTGGGTATGTACCTTCATGTATCTTCATATGGATGTGTAGATGTAGGCATTTGTAGATAGTATATAAAAAGATCTTTGTATTTCTATTGTTATGGCTATTGTTATGGTTCAATTTGTAAATGCAAAAATACATAGAAATGGTACCTATTCTTTCCACCGTTTCACCGCATTCGACTTTTTCGACTACCGCGACCTGCTCGACTATCTCGGCTGTGTCGACTGTTTCAGTTATCTCACTGCCACATTCACTCCACCGACATTGCAACTTCACCTCGAATATTCTCCAGCTGGAATCTTCTTCACCAGGAATAACTATCCCAATGTTGAAATCGCTACCTCCTCCTGCCTAGATTCATTCCCTTGACTGCCGCTTGATAAACATCCGATGCCAAAAACTTGGGGAAGGTGTCCCTTTCCATCATGTTGTAGGCATGATCAGCAACCTCTTCGAGAAGCGGAGCTATTTGATCCAATATGGTTAGCGTAGTCTCAACAACTTGTGAAGTGGGAGATAGAGGAACTTCGCCTCCTGCTCCATGCTGAGAAAATTGGCTCTGGGTCTTGATCTGGGTTATTACCTTCTGTCGAGGCGAATCCTTTTCTTCAATTGTAGTGACTTCGGCTGCCGTCTCTGCGGTCTGGTTATCCTGTGTATCTTCTACAGTTTTCTCTGCCTGTGTTCCTTCTCCTTTCAAATGTGCCTTCTCTGGCTCTTCCAACTCATATTCCTTGGGATCGAAATCTGCAACTGGTTCTTCCTCTTCTGAAAGGATTTCAGCGGTCTTTCGTATGCCACCTGAATCCAACTCATTACCAGAGAATAGACTGAGCCTCAACTGCAATTTGCTGCTCTCCAGCATATTCTCCTTGGGTGGTCTAGACCTAATTGGAGACTGAGGATGCATTAGAATACCTGTAATCTGCTCTCGAAGCGTGTGGTTTATGTTGAACTCACTTGGTGCTCCCACTGAGAGGTATGAAGAGTATAGACTGTATGCCTTTGACAGGCACTCGTTGGATAGCTTTATCAATGCCCCATTCCTGGTTAGTTTCCTCTTCTGCTGTTTAGGTGACACTTCTATCTCATAGGCAGCTTCTTCATCCTGCTTAATCTTGAGTATCCTATTCAGAATGTTGAGCTGTTTCTGGAAATATTTTACCTCTGTGTATACAGAGAGATTCTCCACACAGAGATCAAACTCAAGATGGATCTTGAACAAGTATCGTAGTCCTGGGTCTCGAAGAACGTCAGAGAGTATGAGTTGTCTCTCACTGGTTAGATGGCTCTTCTGAACGTTGGTTGTGGATCTTGAGTGAGCAGAGTTTTCAGAGTTTTCACTGCTCTTGGAATGGGGCCGTCCTGTTTCTGTGTTTCCATTATTTAAATGTTCACTTGCCTCTTCTTCGAAGGGTCGAGCTTTTTCAGTATCTTGGGCACCAGTTGAGGAAATACTTCTCTCCTTGCTGTCAATTTCTTCTTTCACCTCTGCTCTCTTTCTCTCATCCCAACTCCAGTTGGAAAGCATGTATCCATACTCTGTCGGGTAGTATAAAACATCCTTTCTCGGCTTGAACACTGCCCTTCTTTGCTGGTCACACGGTTCCTCATCTTGAGCTATCAATCCGTATGAGAGGAACCAGTTAGAGATTCTGATAGCCTCGTGAAGGTAGACCACGTCAGTGCAGTCCATGAGCCACTGTACTGCTGCTTTCCCTGAAAAGCAGAATTCAGTGTATGAAGCGGTAAGATGATCACTTTTCTCTCCACTCTTTTTCTTAAATAATCTGACCCCTCTAGACGAAACATAGTATTGAGTATGAGAATCTGAGTCAGGGTTGGTGAAAAACTTATGTGAATAGGGAGAAATGGGTTCGCTGCTAGATGCACGAGAAGATGATGTACTTGAAGAGTTGGCTGGTGGTTTCTTCCTAGAGTATTGGTGAGCAATTCTTGATATTGAAGTTTCAAGGTCGTACTCACTGGCCCCTGATTTCGTGCTGTCATCTCCTCCCAAACTCATAACCTCTATAGGGGAAGTGAAGCTGAAAGATGAAAGCTCCGCGCTATCAATAAGATGGATCAGATTGAGAGGAATTTTGTCGGGTTGGTTGTCAGGACTCCATATATTCGGAGAAGGGCCAATAAATCTAATAAATAACAGCTTTATTAAACTTTCAGACCTAACTATCTTGTCTGAGTTGGGGTCTCTCTCCAGGACTAGGAGCTCCATCGAGTTGAGGGGTGACCGCAAGATCGGAGGCATGTTGGGAGACTTCTGCCCAACTCGAAGACAGAAATTCAGTAAGATTGCTACTCCCTTTGCTGTCGGTTGTAGCAATGTTCCGTCTTTCACTATCTGTCGTGTTCTATCTCTTGGACTGTGAAGAAGTTTAGCCTCCATATAAGTCGTCAGTAGGAGTCTGGCCAAGTCTGGCTTGATTCCATACGATATCGTGGTACTGGTTGTGGATAAATCCAAAAATAAAGACAAGTTTCCCATTTGTTGAATGGCCCTTTCAAGTGTGAATGTAAAAGGATACTCCTTGTAAAATCTCACAAAGGTTATGTGACTGTTTGAAGGAGCTCCACTCTCTTTCAAGTCCAGGCATATGAGAAGAATTGCAAACACCTCTTTCAAATCCTTGGAATAGACATGACCTGCTTGTGTCCTGTTGAAACTCCTTGAGACAGATTGGTGAAGAGTGTTCTCCTTCACTGCAGGGGACCGATCAGCCTTAGACTTTGAAGAGGAAGCAGGGGTAGAATCGGGAGAGGAATCTTTAATTTTAGGAGGCATATTGAATGGTTGGTGAAGAGACTCCCCTCTTAAGTTATCATGATACAATTTGTTTCTGTGTTTTTTTTATTGCAAGGAGGAACAGAATGGATTATCGTTTTAATATATCTCGTCATAGTAATATCCTCTTTAATCATATCTCTCACTGGATTCAAACCCCTTACGTGTTCAGGCTGTTTAGTTGGTGTGAATATATTCCAAATCTTGAAACAATACTTAATCCCATCGAGTGCGGCTTTGTTTCAAGTTGGTGCGGCTCATGCATAAGCGATGTCTCTGCTTTAGCAGATCAGCACAACGCACGCACCGTTGACGCAGCTCACCGTATTACAGTTTGCAGCTGCTTCAAGCCTACTCGATATAAGCTTAAAGCTGTCAGTTCTAGTTGAACTTTCTGGGCTATTTGTTTCTAGAACTAAAAGACTTCGAATATCAAACACCCGGTATGATGAGGATATGGGAATTGGTCGCGCGACACATTTTGTAAGGTGATTAATGCGTCAGTTCTCCTGGTTCATTGCCTGGAGAGGTGATTGATGCAATAATCAAGCTGAAACGGAGGAGAATGCACCTAGGAGTGGAGCGGAACGGCGCTTCGAGGGAGATAGACTATTTGGGCCGATGGACCGATGGACCGATGGATCAATAGGAACATATTGATTGACTGGTTTGGCTGTTGCTAAGTATTTCAACATGAGGGCTGTGCTATACGTAGATGATGTTCTGCTATATATATATATATTGCTTTGCCCCACCAGAATCTAGTTGTCACCCTCGGCCTCCCCCACCAATATTATTAACCCTACAGTACTGTGCGTCTGAAGCATGGGTTCCTTCTATAAGGGGCCTATCAATATATAGGGTCCTTCTCAAAACAGCTAACTAATATCATAGTAGCAGAAAAGCCCCCACTGAAATGAAAGAAAAAAAATCAGCCGCCACATGTCAAAAACAGGATTGTTCTTTCCTCGATAAGCCATCTCCAAATTCTCGGAGTTTTTTAAACCCGCATACCTATGGCAGGGATATAATCAATCACCCTCACCCCGGAGATCCCAGCCTGCAGGACTTTCCCATACGGCTTAGGAAGAGTTAATTGCACTGGGTGGCCCTCACAACAATGTGCCATACCCAATCCAGTCAGCCGACCGCACACCCACCAAATTTAGCGTGCGGAATACCCGTTAAGGGTATCCCCACCGCGCACTCTCCTGCATTCCCGGGCTCACAGTTAGCCTACAGCAGAGGAAGCGCATAGCGTGCGTCCGTCCAGCGTTAGTCAATTTGGGGTAGATTTACCCCACGCTAACTATGAGGTGATTCTGTAGACTACCGGTAGACTATAAATACTGAGCAACCGACCAATAGAGGTTGGTGGGTGTTTGGAAAGGAAGTGGTTGTGGTTATAGTCTAGTTTTTTGACATTAGGTTTGACTGCTTCGAGGCTGTACATATATATATATAAGGCAATTGGTATACAGGGGCTTTGCGTTCTCAACAGATTTGTGTATTTTGCTGTGACAATATTTCAATATTTCACTACTGATCTTGGTCATTGACTCTCTATATAGCAGATCCTATACAGCAGATCTTATACGGCACATCCTGCACTATTTGAATCACTCTACATCTGGTGGAGCAATTAAGCAACTTTGCTACATATTCGTCGGACATACACACCATCCCAACCCAACCTCGTTATACATACTATCCCTTCCCACTGAAAAATGTCCAAACACTGGAATTACTCATCGGATATCGTTCTCAGTTCCTTGAACGGACTGTGTTATTCCAACCCGGAGTTGCGTCTCATCGAGTCGGAGAAGGTGGTTTACCTCAACACTCCCAAAAATAAGGTGGTTGTGCTCTCTGGTGGTGGAAGTGGTCACGAGCCATTGCATGCCGGGTTCGTGGGAGCTGGAATGCTCGATGTGGCTGTTGCGGGTCATATCTTTGCGTCTCCATCCACCAAACAGATCATGGCTGGAATCCGTTCCAAAGAGTCCGCAAAGGGTACTTTGATCGTGGTGAAGAACTATACCGGTGACATCCTTCATTTCGGTCTGGCTGCAGAGCGTGCCAAGGCTGCAGGGTTGGATGTTGAGCTGGTGATCGTACAGGATGATGTTTCTGTCGGCAAGGCTAAGAACGGTTTGGTTGGTAGAAGAGGACTTGCCGGTACCGTTTTGGTTCACAAGATTTGCGGTGCTTTGGCTGATAAGAGCGCTGGTGAAGATTTCGTAGGATTATCTGAAATTGCCCAATTGGGAAATTCTGTAGTTGCCAATCTCGTAACCATCGGAGCCTCTTTGGACCATTGTACCGTGCCGGGCAGAAAAGCCGAGGCCGAGGACGATGAGGATAAACTAGAGACTCTCGGTGAGACTGAAGCTGAAATCGGAATGGGAATTCATAACGAACCAGGCACAAAAAGAGTATCTCCCATCCCCGATGTCGCTCAGATTGTGGGTGAGCTTTTACAGTATTTGCTCTCTGAGGATGATGCTGACAGAAACTATGTTAAATTTAACCCTAAAGATGAGGTTGTTCTCCTGGTGAACAACCTCGGAGGCACTTCAAATCTCGAATTGTACGCCCTTCTAGATCAGGCCGTCTCTCAGCTGGGCTCTACTTATGGAATCAAGCCAGCTAGAGTATATTGCGGTGCATACACCACATCTCTGGATGGTCCTGGTTTCTCAATCACACTTTTGAATGCCACAGGTGTGAAATCCAAGGCTGGAAGTGTGCTGGAATTACTTGATTATCCCACAACTGCCCCTGGGTGGAACTCCCATTTAGCATCTTCTCTCTGGCAGGGAAGGCCAGCCTCTCACAGTGTGCCTGATCCTACTGAAGAATCTGGTCCAGCCAGTTCAGAGGTGAAGTCTGACCCTGCTGTATTTGCAGCTCTCCTTACTGGTGGTGCTCATAGCCTGTTGTCTGTTGAGCCTCAGGTGACCAAGTACGACACCGTTGCCGGTGACGGTGACTGTGGAGAGACCCTTGCAGCTGGAGCAAACGGTATTCTTAAGGCTATTGAAAACAAGAGTCTCAACCTTTCGGATGCCGTACAAGCTCTGGAGCAGATCACCGACCTTGTGGAGTCAGAAATGGGTGGAACTTCAGGAGGTCTTTACTCTATTTTCATTTCTTCCCTTGCAAAGGCGCTCAAACAGAAAGAGAAGTCACAGGGTGGTTACACCGTGACATTGCCTATCATCGCAAGGGCCTTGGCATCTGCTCAGGACTCCCTTTTCAAGTATACACGTGCCAGGGTTGGTGACAGAACCATCATTGATGCCCTTCAGCCATTTGTAGAGGAGTTGCAGGAGAGTGGAGATTTGCAGAGGGCAGCAGGTGCGGCAATTGAAGGTGCCAACAGTACCAGGAAGCTCAAGGCCAAATTTGGAAGGGCTTCTTATGTTGGAGAGGAAGAATTCAAGCAGTTTGAGGCAGAGGGTGGATTGCCAGATCCAGGTGCCATCGGCCTTGCCGCTCTGATTAAGGGAATGGTTGAAGGAATTACAGGCAAGAAGAGTGACAAGTTGTAAGGACGAAGGGAGTAAATCCCCCCTTTGTTTGTTAGTATATAATTCGAATGAATTTTCCCTACGGAAGAAATACACGTGTAATAATAATCGCCCCACCATATTTGACCTACCCCACCAAAATGAGCAAAATGAGTAGAATGAGTAGAATGAGTAGAATGCTCACTCCGCTCCATATTCCAGATAAGCTACTCACGCTAATGTTCCGGGATAGGCCATGTTGACTTGTCCATAGCCACACAAACATCTACAAGGTGTCCATCTACCTGGTACATTTCTGAAGGTTGAGTGGGAGAAATGGGCCATTTACACACCATCCACTCTGCTTACGGTGCCCCACCATCTTCCCTATCACCTACCCTGCGGCCCTCTACAGCCTATACTCCCCTACTGCTGGGCTCCTGGGGCTCTTCTAGAAGGGCCACTCCTCCCCCTGCATATCCGAACAGCCTACGAAGGATCACTGCAAGAGGCCCTGCCCTTCCCTTCTCTGCTCTGCCCTGCACTTGGCCCTGGCCCTGGCCCCTGCAAGCTGGCAACGCTCTCTAGCTTATAAAAAATCCTACACACCTACAAAACTTTCAGAGTATTATATAATAATCTATAGTAAACAATTGATGTGTGTTTTTGACTGTCTTGTTCTCCTGCTCCCTCTGGACCTCTCACCTCTGGACCTCTCGACATCCCACGGTCTGTCCCTCTGCCTGCCATTTCCGCCTGGCTGTCAATGCCCTTCCTACGCTACCGCCCTTACAGCCCTAGCTTGCCCTTGGCAAGCGCTTCCCCTTCTGCCTCATTCCTGTTAGCCCACAAGCTACGGCCACCTCTCAGCCACCTCAACCCTCGCCAACGGCAGCGGCAACGGCTAACCTCCCCCGCAGATGGGTGGTTACACGGCCGAATTTGGTGCACAAAGAAGCGCGGGTGGGTGATGCCGATCCGATGGGCTCCTTGGAAAGGCCCTTTGGAGGCTGAAAAAGGTGGAGGTGAAAAGTATTGCAATTAAACCTCAATTGGCTGAAAAAAAAGAGGTTACAGTCTTTGAAATTGCTTACAGTTCATTTTTGATAGTTGGAAAAAAAGAAGCTATCCGAATTGGTTTAGAGTTTGTTTTTGAGTTTGCCTATCCAGACAACACAGTTCTCTCTCGTCTCAGCATATCTGCCCACTTACCATGACCATTCCAAGTCTGACGGTGAACCTGAGGGAAACCCACGCCTACTCCAGTGTGGCTGAACCGCCATCCGTTCGTCTTCCTACTGTTCTGGCAATTGCCGGATCGGATTCCTCGGGAGGTGCTGGAATTGAAGCTGATATCAAGACAATCTCGGCCTATGGAGGATACGCTCTCACCTGCATCACAGCTCTTACAGCCCAGAACACTAGGGGAGTGTATAAGATTGAGCCCACCCCCGGCCCAGTTGTCAGGGACATCCTTGAGGCCAATTTCTCCGATATCAATGTGGATGTGATCAAGACGGGTCTCCTTACCCAACAGACCTCGCAGATTTTGCCTGAGTTCATTCACCTCTACCACAGAGGTAAGCCCATCGTGATGGACCCTGTGCTGGTATCCACTTCAGGCTACTCTCTGGCTGAAATGGATAGCCTGAGGACTTCAATGGAATCTCTTTTTTCCAAAGCCACCATCATGACACCCAATTTCGAGGAGGCTGAGGCTCTCGTAGCTGCTCTTTCCAATAAAGAGGTGGTTGAGTCGTACCCAGTTGGAGGTGTTGAGGATCTCAAGAAAATGGCAATGACCATTCAGAAGGGTATTGGATGTGTTTCTGTGCTTATCAAAGGTGGTCATATTCCTTTCACCAAATCTGGTAAACTCCATGATGAGACTCTGACTGGTTCAGACAACCAACCAGTTACTGTTTATGATGTCCTTTATGAGGGTAACACCGATTCTTTCACTCTATTTGTGACTCCCTTTGTCGAATCTTCCAATACACACGGAACAGGATGTACCCTTGCGAGTGCAATTGCCTCGGGCCTGGCCAGAGGGTTCAATGTTAAGGAGGCTGTTGACTCTGCCCTCCGTTATGTTCATGCTGGTATTCTCAGTGCTGATAACACTATAGGAGGTGGTGTATTCGCAAAGGACCCCTCAGGCAAGGAAAGGAAGAGCAATGGTCCCCTCAACCATGTCTACCACATTGCAGCTCCTGTTTCGGTCAAGATGCCCAACGCAGAGGCTGTGAGTGGTGGTGTTGCCGATACCACTGAAGGGTCTGCTCCTTCCGTTGTCTCCCCCTATGGGACTTCTATTTTGGACTACCTCCTCTCTCATCCATTGATCTCTCCTAATTGGGAACGGTACACCAAACACGAGTTTGTTAAGCACTTGGCCCTAAACACTTTGAAGAAGTACAAGTTCACCCATTACATCCTCCAGGACTATGTCTACCTCATCTCTTATGCCCGTGTTCATGCCCTTGCTGCCCATGCCGCTCCTGATATGGAGAGCATTGCTGCTGAGGCCAACATTATCGATAAGATTGGTAAGGAAATGAAGAGACACCAGGAAAAGCTGGGTGCTACTGTCGATTTAGACAACATTAAGATGAGCAGAGCATGCCAGGAGTATGCAGATTATTTGCTGAGTGTAGCCAAGGGTGGGGATTGGTTGAGCATTTGTGTTGCCCTGTCTCCATGTTTGTTCGGATATAACCAGGCCGCAGAATATGCCGTCAAGAATTATCTGAATAGTGATTTGGAGGCAACCACAGATATGGACCCAGAATATAAGAGCTGGATGGCCGATTACGTTTCCGACTGGTACCGTGAAGGATGTGCCAAGGGAAGAGAGTCCCTTGAGAAGCATGCCGCCGGGATCTCCGAAGTGAAACTTACTCAACTTGTCAAGATCTTTGCAGATGTAACTTTGCTGGAGGTTAACTTCTGGAGTGCGGCTTTGAATTTCGAGGAATAAGTAACCTACTTGAGCGAAAACTTAGTGGGTGAAAATCTACTGGGGTGGCGATACCCAACAACGAGCGATTCGTCCGATATATGTGCGATAATATGCGATAGAGAGCGATAAGTGCGAGAGCGAGTGCGATACTTTTTTATATCTTTAATTCCTTTATGTTTGCCTTTTTTTTATATTGTCTAACCCTTTTATATTTCAATATACTTTTTGTCTTCTTTTCATCGGTGATGATCAAATAGTTGTAGGATGCTGGTTGAAATGTGCATGAGTTTAATGCACGTGGTACAGGAATTAAGGTTTTTTAGACTGGTTTATGCCTTACTAGCGCATAATTCTGCTGCAGGGTTATGTTGGTATGTCCCCCATTTAAAGCTTAAATGGTCAGTTACTTGAACTATACTATTTATTTATTTACTAATTTCAATTGCACCTATTCTGGGATTTTTAGTACAGTATTTACGAATAGAATAGTTGCTGTAACTCAATTTGCATTTTTACTTTCTTAATCAGAGATTGATAATCTGGTCGAATCCCAGCATTTAGTATTGGGATCTGAATATATAAATCTCAATCAAATTATGTTCCGCTCCAACTGGATTAGCACAATATTCTCAATGAAATATATGTAATGAAATATATGTTGAAATCTAATCTGTTTATATTTCCAAAATAATAGCGCCATACAAAATCCAGTCGTTCAACTTTCCACAACTCGTTTAGTATGACAGCCCCAGTTCCCTCCCAGTTTGGACGCAGACCTAAACAGGCTATTTACTGCAGCTCTTAGTCGATCCAGACGCACGGTTACTGTTGGCAGCCGGCAGGACATTGCATTGGACCCCCACTCTCTAGGTTGTGAGTCAATTGAAATATATGATTACATTGGATTTTTGAGTGCAGTTTCAAAAGGGTTGGCAGATTACTGATATATAAGAACTGCAGAGGTGAAAACGATCTGAATCGGTCATCACAACATATCAAAGATAGCAATATTTCTCTCCCTCTCCCACAATGAACCGTTCTGATTTTGATCTTTCACTGTATCTCGTCACCAACTGCGAGATGGTGCCCGAAGGGCTGACCTTCCTTAACCAGGTGGAGTCAGCTATTAAAGCAGGCGCAACTATTGTTCAATTGAGAGAGAAGAACATTGACACGAGGCTCTTTATTGAAAGAGCAACACAGGTACATGCATTGACCAAAGCTGCTGGTATCCCACTTATCATCAACGACAGAGTTGACATTGCTCTTGCAATCGACTGTGAGGGTGTTCATGTTGGCCAGGATGATATGCCAGTCCCATTGGTGCGCAAAATTATAGGCGAGGACAAGATCATTGGTGTTAGTACAGGCTATGCTCCAGAGGTTCACCAGGCAGTTATAGATGGTGCTGACTACATTGGCATTGGAGTTGTCTATGCTACCAAGACCAAGGAGACCAAGAAAATCCCCTTTGGTACACACGGGATCAGGAACTTCCTCAGTATTCTCAATTCTACCCCCGAGGGCCGCAAGATGAAGACTGTTGCCATTGGTGGCATCAATCATACTAATGCTCAGAATGTGATGTTCAAAGGTGGTGTACCTGGTAAACCTCTTGATGGTGTT
The DNA here is from genome assembly GCA_030567555.1 of Kuraishia hungarica. Classification (NCBI taxonomy): domain Eukaryota; kingdom Fungi; phylum Ascomycota; class Pichiomycetes; order Pichiales; family Pichiaceae; genus Kuraishia; species Kuraishia hungarica. The sequence goes on along the minus strand of JAJLSL010000030.1, from coordinate 16,707 downwards.
GCTGTTGTGTCCTGTATTATGGCAAACACAGATGCCTATGCATCGACTGAGAGCTTGCTGAAACTTCTCAAGACACCTGCTATTTTTAACACAGACGTATCAATACCTACACCTTCATCCATTGGTTCGCCAATTGACATCCCTATCATCTTCCAGTCTCTGAAAGCCGTACACCCCTTGATCCACCATATCACCAATGATGTGGTGAAGAACTTTTCCGCCAACGTTACTCTTTCTATTGGTGCCTCACCTCTCATGAGTGAGTGTCCGGAGGAATTTGGCGATTTTGCCAAGCTGCCAAACACAGCCTTGGTGCTGAATACGGGCACACCCACAGAAGACCTCTTAGACATGTATGTCAGTGCTGTTAAGGCCTACAATGCTACTGGTCATCCTATTGTATATGACCCAGTCGGTGCCGGAGCCTCAGGTTTCAGAAGAAGAGCTCTCAAGACCTTGCTTCAGGCTGGTTATTTCCACGTCATCAAGGGTAACCAGGCTGAGATATTGGCAGTGGCTGGTATTGAACAGCAGCAGAGGGGGGTTGACAGCGATGTTGACGGCGGGGCCAGAACGACCATCATTGATGCTGCAAAGAAAGCAGCTTTGGAAAACAGGTGTATTGTTGTTGTCACTGGCGTGGAAGATATAGTTGTAGATGGTATCTTGGGTGGTGTTAGCGATCTTTCTCAGGAGCAAGCATCCACACTTCAGAGAGTATCAATTGTCGAGGGTGGTCATGCGTTAATGGGTCAGATCACAGGCAGTGGCTGTGCTTTGGGGAGTGTGTTGGCCTCCTTCGTGGCGTCGTATAGACAGGACCCATTTGCTGCCGCTGTTGCTGCTGTCACCCTGTATAAGAGAGCTGGCGAAATTGCCGGCGAAAAGGCAAGCGGAAACGGCACTGGAACCTTTTCTGTCCACTTTCTTGATTCTCTTAGAAGTGTAGCAGCTGCTATCTAGGACAAAAGTGTTTTACCGAATGTAAGGATGTCTATAGATATTGCAAGACAAGATTTATATGCAAACAATCATATATTTCTCCCATATGAACCTCAAAAGCTGAATTAGACATATATACATAATGAAATCCCTGACACAACTACTCCAATCACTCCCTCTCGTAAATACCTGTTAATGAGCCCCTTGCAAGTGTATGTCCTTCGATAGCGTTGAGTATATCAGTAACTTTTGGAAACTTGCCCAGTTGATTCAGTTTGGCAGTGCCCTCCTCGTCAATTGCAAAGATCTGAAACACATATTTATGCACTCCATGGCCAGGAACAGGTCTTGGTCCCAGGTATCCTATACGACCAAAAGCGCCTCTCCCATACTTGAAACCCTCTGGTTCTGGCTCACCAGACCCTGCAATGTACTCTGGGAAAGACCCCTGTGCGAAAAAGGTGGCCTCTGGACTGATATCATAAGCAGCCAGATGTACCACCGGTCTGGGAATTGGAACATCGATATCTTGTATAACCAAGAACAACGACTTAGCCTCGGAAGGAACACCGGAGATAGAGATGTCTGGACACTTGTTCTCTCCGACACCTGTACCTGCTGAGGAGAGTGCCATATGCTCTGTGTGCTTAAACTCCGAGCTCTCCAGAATGATAGTCACCGGGAGGTCATGGAACCTGGGATCATTTTCATAGAGATATTTGGGATCCGGGCGAATTCCCCTGAGTGCTTTACCTAGCAATCTGAGCATTATGAATGGGCTGAAAATGGATGTGTTTGTGGGGGGACGGTGGGTGTAAGGGTGCGCAGCGCAGAGCTTCTCTGGAAGTTTAGATTATTTATATATATATATATGCAGGTAGATGAAGAAGAAACAAATATTCAGATATCTCTAAAAATTCAGTCACTTCTCCTGCAGAGACAGTTCGAGCAACCCAGAAGACTGATAACGGTTGTCTCGGGAAGTTCGCTCCAAACTACCGAGGAACTCGCCCGAGAGTTCCCAAAGCGGTATTCAGATGTGCGTCTTCGGGGATAAGCTGTCCCCAGGGAATTGAACGCTTAACAGAAGGTCTCTCAAGGCAGCCTGACCAAGTATACGCGATGCGAGTGAGAAAGAAATAATAATATCCACGTTATTCTTTATTGGTGAAGGTACTAGGAAAAATTGGTTTCGGAGTTCTGGGAACAGAAAATAGACACCCTCACGGAGACACATTATGAGAGGCATTTTCACAGGTTGGTGTGCTACTGCGGTCTATTTTTTGGTCCCAGAACTTCGAAACTCACGAAGATTATCTCCTTTGAGAAACTACAAAAGAGTTATGGTCATTCACGTCTATTATCAACTAGAGTCTTCGTTCGTTTACCCGTTGTGCTCTTCGATGAAAAGCTACAATGATACACGAAACTGCACGTTTCTTCCTCCCTAGGGTGTTCTGGCCCACCCTCAAGCATCTAAACTAATTCTTTTTATACCCATAATAATGGCACAACTGTCTGGAGAGCAAGCAGCGTCAACAACTGCCACTAATCTGATATGAGCTTCCTTGCTGGTATTCCGCCCCACACAGATCCAGCCTTTGGACCCCCTTATTGGGTCTGGACGCTCGGATACAGATGCCCTCATGCCCTCATGATCACTGCTTTCAGCCGAGCGGTGAATGAAAGGAAAGATTACAGAAATCAACGGCACAGATGATCGATCTAAAGCTTATAGTTGGGAGTGAGGAGTGGAGTGGGGGAGGGTGAAAATAAGCGTCCGTGGCATTGACAGCTCTGGCTTCTTCCAGACCGTCCAATGCGATTTCCAACAGTACATTATGGGGTTTTCATGCACACTGTAGTCTCCACATCATGCACCCTCACTTTCTTTCCAAGGTGGGAATTCTGAAGGTATTGCCAATGCTATTAAAATTATCTGAACTAGAGCCAAGAAATCCCCAATACTAAGAGTAACTCGCGGTTCTCTGAGGATTTCAAATTTCAAATTTCCAGTAAACAGAACCCTTGCAACGCCGGGCCAGTTGTTGCTAACGCCCTGCATAATACGATCCGACTGCAGAAGTTAAGCAGCAGTCTAGACTCTGCAGACGCATCAATCACGTAGATACGGGACGGGGCTAGGGACATTATGCCATGGGCGCTTGGACGGCGCCCATTGGTATATTGAGGATCAATATCCTGTGAAGGGTGCATCACTGAAGCTCAAGATACTCCCAGCCAAACTTGCACCATGTCTAAAGCCAAGGTGAATGGCATCGTGTTGTCCCGAGAATTGGCCGAGAACGCTGCTTGATTCCCGGAATTTAGATCAGTATGCACCAGCCGATTTTAGGGCTCGGTTAACCATGCCGTATTTTAAGAGTGCATTGCTGATCCTGGACTAGCTTTTTCACCTTTTAGTTCAGATGTTAGGAGCCTGTTACGATGGTGACCAATCTCTGCATATCTACTCCCGCGTATTAGATTTCTCATTGATGGCGCGCGTTCCTGATAGAGGATCCAGCTTACCTATTCTGTGTCTATTTGCCAACCAAGGCGTTCAGCAATCACTTTAGGTTTATGTATATATTACGAGGATGGCTAACCATTTTACTGTGCAGTCAAGAAAAGCAGGCTAATGTACGTGCCCAATCAGGATATCAGCTGTAATCAACCTTTATAGGGCCCAACAGGGTTGTAAAATATGACCAGCATCATAGTGGGGCGAGGGAAGTGTCAGTGACTTCAAGACTTGGGTCCCTTTTTCTGCTTCTCAATTGTACATCTCGAGGTCGATCTCGATCTCGACTTGTCTACTTATATATGCGTCTGTATCTCGCCAATAAAGTCAAACTTTCAATGAACAGTGAATACACCTGTGTCCAAACTACCTACTGTTATGCATGTTAAAATAACTTCATTGAGAGAATTGGATACATATATTCAGCCTGTATATAGGAGTAAATACAAGTGTTAAACAGCGTCTTTCGGCTCCACCCAAGAAAAGCAACCTCCTCAAATTCTAAATGTTAATGATTCCGCCATATGTCAATTGAATCCATCTCTTGTACCAAGGTTTGAGACTCTTGACATCCTAAGGGAGCCTAGAATTCCACTAGCTCCTGTTCTGAATTTCCGGACCCAAACACTGCCGTATGCTTGGCGCAACAGTCAGTATTAGATGCATATGCATGCGTGTTCAAGGACATAAGCCAAACAATACCATCTCGATGCAAAGAGCAACGCATCGCTTATCGTACCCCACGCATCAGCTTCTAAAACAGTAGTGCGTTCCACCTCATTCGTCGCTGCGGGCGATATATTTGATTACCGAGTTCGCACCATTCCTATGCAAGAGCTATTCCTCGGAATAACGCACAGCATCCACCTCAGCTGAAAGTGGATGGATTACACCTCAATTATATTTACATATACCGCAGCTGTAAACAAACGAAGTGGCGCTATTGTGCCGCTTGCGCTTGTCGCAGGACGGCAGTTGAGACAATCCCCGGTAGTCCTGGTGACGGCAATAAAATATCAGATGCTATTGGTAACGTGGCAGGAACCATCGGGCGAGAAAACTGGGGTTTTGCTTTGGTAAGTTATGTGAGCGATTACTCCTTGCTGGAATCAGGAAATTAAAATCGTCCTGACATTAAGCAGCGTGGACGAGGGAGGGGGAGGAGTTAATCAATAGGAATCCGAGCTGTGGGCTGATGCTGTAAGTAAGGGTTAGACTGCGATAGCATTGCCCTTTCAATCCATTAGACTGTGTGATTCAATTAGAAACATTCTTTCTCCATTTTGCGGTGAGAGCTGCCGTTGGGTTCTTTGGTCACGGCGTGCTCGACCCCTATTAGTTATCAGAACGGCCTCGGATCAAAGAAAACTACAGTGCATAAGAAAATACCATAGGCGGCGGCTAAGCACTGTAATGCAACTCCTTCCAAGCGCTTCATGTGCTACCTGCATCTTCTGCATGCATTTCGGAGCCCATGCATACGCACCTCAAGTAGGGTCCCAGGAATGGTGTCAATGGTTCGGGAATAATGTCCTGCAAGAGGGGGAATCATTGAGAGTATGGAGGTGAAATATAGTTCCTCTTAATTTGTCAGGTCTGTACACCCATGCTGTCAAAATGTTGCTGAGAGCATGAATGACTCTTGGGACTCGCTTTGACTAGCTTGTCTAGGGATTTTGAAAAACTGAGCCGTTATGTATTTCGGTGATTTCCGGATGCGAGCAAAGATCACCTTGGATGCCACATGCTGCATGATCAGAAGTTCAATCATTCTTTCCAAAAGTGGAAATTTCTGGTTAATTTTTACTTGAAAGATGCATAATTGAACCGCATGTAATCCTTTTAGGGAAGTTTTCTAAGTTTGGTTACCCATAATGCATGTTTTTTAAGGCGACAATTGTCAGGATGGGCCACATTGTCATCCAATAGGGGTCTTGAATCTTTCAATTTCATGTTTTCTTCAGAAATTACAAATCTATATAACTGGGTTGAGATTCCCTGAAATGTCATAGGATATCTGATCGTTTCCCGTGTGAAGAAAAATGTGGTTCTCACGAATCTTGGGGATAACAATCCTTGCAACTAGAGTTCTAGCGGTAGCTGAACCTGATATTACTGTATATGTTACTTCCTTTATAACTTATAGTAGTATCATCGTTGAGACTGTAACATTTACTGATTGTGAAGTTTTAATTACTGATGACGTCAATGGGTCATTGATAACAACGACTTTGTTTGACTCCTTCTCAAGCCAGTATCCCTCCACTCTTTCTTCAGGATTTTCCACCTCCATTAGTTCCACTTCTGCTGGACAATCCTTACTGTCGTCGACTACCTCCACACCATCCCGACCAGCAGCTTCCAATAGTCCTGCACTCGATGGAACCTCACCCATTAGCTCATCGACTACCACACCGACCACCACACCATGTGAAGTGAGTACCGAGACAATTACGTTAGGGTCGTCTAGTTATTCAACTTACATCTACACAATTAGTGGAGGAAGTTCCCAAACAACCAATCCAGCATCCGTTCTTCAGTCCCCAAGCAGTTTAAGGAGTTTCAGCAGTAGGTTGTTTTCTACCGGAGTTCACATCTCTTTCAGCCCTTCGGTTTCTGCCGCTCCTTCCGGAACAAGTAGAGGAGTATCTGAAAGTGCTGCCCTCTCTTCCAGCAGCACAATCTCTGCTCAATCTGCCGGCACGGGTGCTTCGACTTCAACTGTCTCAGCATTCAGCGAGAAGTCATCTTCATCTTCACTAGAATCTCCAGTTCTGGCATCTAGCGAGAAATCATCTTCATCTGCACCAGAATCTTCAGTTCTGATATCTAGCGGAAATGCGCCATCTGTGGTTGCCAGTTCACCAGCAGAGTCCAGCATTCCAGGTGATATAACCGTTACGTCTTTTACAACTTATACAGATGTAGCCACAGTGGTTACAACATTAACGGATTGTGAAGTTATCGTATCAGAAAACAGCAACGGCCAACCCGTTTCAACTTGGACCAAAGAAAGCTACTCCTCTCTTAATCCTTCTTCAAGTTACTCTTCGAATGCATTTACTGATGATACTCCTACTGTCACCTTTGGTCTATTTGCAGCCATTGATACCACTGCCCCAACTTCATTCCCATCATCAGTTCACCCCTTGGCCATACCATCCAATGTGGTTTCTGAACATCCAATTGGAACTAACAAGTTTTATACAAATTCGTTTCTTGGAGACCAAACTGGCCCAATGTTCACGTATCCCTACAATCTCTGGTACTCCCCTGGCACTGACACTGGCGGAAGTTCAAGTGGGTACAGCGGAATCTCCATGTCATACACCAACACTGACAACATTCTACTTGAGTACAACCATGGAGCAACTGAAGATGTGAGCAAGAGAGATACAGAGGTCCCAACAGCCTTTTCCTACCCATTGGGAACGTCTTATCTCACCTTTTCAGCGGTGGAGCTGCAAGGAACAGCGAACTTGGATGTGACAGTTGTTGACTCCTTCTCAGCAATATTGAGCTTTAGCCCTGACACTTCTTCCAGTTTAGCCTTTCCAATAGTGGAAGGAATGCCCTTTGTAACCGCTTTGTACAAAAGTTTATCACCAATACTGTTTTCTGATGTCCTGTTCTCTCAAGCAGGAGCACCAAGCACATCAACTGTCTCTGGATCTGGTTATTTATTGACAATCTTCAGCTATACAATAACTCTTCAGGACACATCTAGCTGGCTCTTATATATAACTTACGAGAGTGATGCTCCTTCGACTCCTCCAACTCTCACTATGGATGGATCAGGTACCAGTTTATCCGTTGGTGGTGCTACTGGTGAATTTACACTTCAGATTGCAAAGGACCCTGGATTGGGCAGCATTTCGGTGTATACGAGTGCGGCCGGTGCCTACCCAACATCAGCTTCAATGTTTGGCACTGCTTCCGAAGGGTCTGCCAATTACGGAATTGAATACACCCTTAATGAAGCTGGCTATATTCAATCGCCATTCTTCTTCTTCCCACCTCATACCAACTACGCTGGAACTAAAGCGGGAATCACTATGGCCTCTGCAACGAAGGGAACCTTAACTGCAATTTTGGGAACTAAATTTGAGACAGCCATAGACCTATCTCAGCAAATTGGGTTTCTACCATTCAATGGTTATGATATGGGGTATAACTTGTTCTATACGGCAGAAGAGCTGCAGACAATCTTTGATGCTGTTCAGGACGAGACAAGCCTGGATATCCCTTCTGCTGTGGCGTCGGGTCAATCGAACTACTTCTCAGGCAAAATTCTAGACAAGTTTGCTTACATTCTAATCGTTGTAAGTCAAATTATACAGGACACTGAACTTACCACTTCATTGTTGCAGGATATGAAGGATGCCATCGCCCCATTCATTGCCAATGAGCAATACTTCCCTTTCTTCTATGATGTGACGTATGGTGGTGTGACATCTAAAGCTGGTATGGTTGATCCCTTAGCCGACTTTGGCTCCACCTACTACAATGACCATCATTACCACTACGGCTACTTCGTCCATGCGGCAGCAGTCATTGGATACATTGATGCGCAATCTAATGGAACATGGGCCCAAGATAATAAGGACTGGGTCAATGCTCTCATTAGAGACGTTGCAAATCCATCCACAGATGACATCTATTTCCCAGTGTCGAGAATGTTTGACTGGTGGCATGGTCACTCATGGGCTCTAGGCTTATTTGAAGCTCCTCAGGGTAAAAACGAGGAATCTGTATCTGAAGATCTCAATTTTGCATATGCAATGAGTCTATGGGGTCAAGTGATTGGAGATCAATCAATGCAGTACCGTGGTGCTTTGATGATTGAGATCATGAGTGCGTCTGTGCCAGCATACTTCTTATTTGATGATAATGATGTAGAGCCATCTGAATACGTCGCAAACATGGTTTCAGGAAACCTGTTTGAGAATCAAATGGCGTATGAGACCTACTTTGGCAACAACACCGAGTACATTCACGGAATTCAGATGTTACCTGTGACACCAGTATCATACATAATTAGGTCCCCAGAATTTGTGCTCCAAGAATGGACCTCATTCTTTGCTGATACAATCAGCGATATCCAAAGTGGGTGGCAGAGCATTCTGAGGATAAACCAGGCGTTGACTGACCCCTCATCGTCATATACCTTTTACTCGGATCCTGACTTCAACTACAATCTTTTGGATGATGGCCAGAGTAGAACTTGGGGTTTGGCATTCTCAGGAGGTATTCTAGACTCAAGTATTTAGGCATATAGATTGGGGAAATGCCTACATTCACTTAGGCGACCTTTGTCAGTGAAATTCGGCAATTTAGTCTCTCGTTTTTTTGATACCTTCATTTTCCCTCAGCTTTTCCTGAGGGTACTCCAATTCGTCGTTCGTTTTTACCTTCTCGATACCCACTTGCTTCCTTTCTAGTACGATCTGACTTCGGGTTATGAGGAAAGTTTTTATATTCGCTCTCCTTTTCCCATACTCATTAAATTCTTCTTTCTCTTACATAAACCACCTACGCCAAAGGCATTGATATCGCATATGCCAAGACCAATTAACTATGTTTGCCCCAAAAGTCTTCATCTTTTGTAGATGTTTTTAACTTTCCCTAAGTAAATTTTCAAGCATTGCCTATAGTAGTCAGGACCAGTAATGTGGTGGCCTCGTAGACTTGCATCAGGTCGCCACCAATCAGACAGAATCGATCGCTTAAATGCCTTCATTGGGACTGCTGCATGATCGCGGAGCATGATGCGTCGACGCTCTTTTTGAAAGCTTTGTTCATGCATATTACCAGTCGGCAGCGGCTAAGCGAGTACCCAGATGTGGTGGTCTAGGTACATTACATTGCTTTCAGGAAAGCTCTACTTGAGTTTGATGACCTATATTTACAAGCAAAGTCTAGATGACACGATAATCTATTAAAATTTTATTATTTTTGCAATAGGTGAATGAACTCCAAAAGTATATGGAAAAGGGCAGGGAGGTCACCTTTAAGCAAAGTGTGTTGGGTATGCATCACGGGCTCGAGGAACGCACGTAAAAAGGGGCGCGTAAAGATCCAGGGTTTTCAGGGTTCACAACACACATGCGTGGGGCACGGTCAAAAAAGACAAAAAAGATGGCCAACCCTCACATTGGAACCAAACCACAATAGACGCTTGGCTCAGATATTCGCTACGAAGTAATTTTCTGTGTGTCTATTTTCGCCGCAAAAAGATGCCCAACTGTATTTGTATATTTCTAATGCAGAGGCCATGAGCAGCTTCGATCAATATGTGCTGACACAGGGCTCCGATCCGCCAAGACTTTGATGGATAGAGAGAGACCAGAAATGGTAGGTCTCCTCGTAATTGCCGAGAGCTGCGTCTGCAGGTATCTGGAAAGGTAAGAACTCGATGTCTTTAAGGAAGGCTGAGTGTTCGCTAGCGCGCTTTTCATGCATGCATGCATGTATGCATGCACCACACTTTCAAACATGCAAGAAAACACCGAATCATTCTCGACCCTAACTATCATGTCACGATTTTCAAACAACATTGAGATGGTATCGAACTATATAATGACTGTAAAATACCCTATTCTCCACAGCTGTAAAATTTGGTGTGTATTATTTATCTATATCAAATCTTTTTTGAATGATGAAGGTGTTGCTGTCGGTACTTCTGACTGCTGTTGCAGTCACGATAACTGGAGCCTCTGCTGTGGGAACGACTTCAACAATCACCAGCATTGTTACGGAAGTGACTACAGTCACAGACTGTGAGGTTGTTATTTCACAAGACGAAAATGGTAGCTTCGAGACTTTCACCGTTATGGAAACAGGCTCTACTCCTGTCACCGTCTACCCCCCTTCCACTACTCCATGTGAAGTCATTACCGAGATTATCAAACTAGCATCAACAGGTGTATCTACCCATATCTACACTATTGGTGGGGAGACTTCATCTACAAGCTCTCCATGCCCTGTCACTACCGAAACTATCGACTGGGCATCGACTGGAGTCTCTTACGACGTAGAGACTCTCGTTGGAGTTCAGGCAGCTCAGACCGAACCTAATCCTGTTTCTGTGGGTACAGTGCCCGGCAGTCAGCGCAGTTTCAAATCAAAGACATTCACAACTGGGGTCACATTGACAAAAACTGCACCTACAAAGCCAGTGGTCAAAACCACAACCTCCGCTACCGACACAACCACTGACACAACTATGACATCTGCTGTTCAAACTTCGGGATACCAGAACACCAGTTCTTCCACTACGGAAAGGTCAAGTTCTCAATCCTCTCAATCCTCTCAATCTTCAGCATCTTCAGCATCTTACTCGCTCATTTCAACTTACTCGTCTAACATTGTTCCTGTATCGCTTGCAACCGGAGCATTTGATCTGTTTGCTGCAGTTGATACGGCTCTCCCAACTATATTTCCATATTCTGCTCACCCACTTCCCACCCCAGCGAACCTTGTGGTAAACCCTCCAATCCAAACAAACAAATTTTACGCAAACTCGTTCCTTGGAGATGGCACTGGGATGATATTCACTTACCCGTACAACGTTTGGTTTGATACTGAGGTCGTTGGCTTGCCTGGTCTTTCAGTCTCATACATCAACCCCGCAGATATGTGGACGCAGTACAATAACGGAGAGTCAGCTCCTGTCAAGAGGTCAGTTGGAAATCCTACTGCTTTTGGATATCCTATCCAAGATGCGGTACTCACCTTCGTGGGTGGAGGTTTGCTAGGGAGTCCAGATATGAACGTCATAGGAATGGATTCCATGTCTACTACTCTGGAACTGGCAGCCAATGGCTACAGTATTGAGTTCCCATTGGTGGAGGGGATGTCTTTTGTGACAGCAATATACAATGTGCAGATCGCAGGTTATATTGTCTTTCCCTCTGGGATTTCCTCTTTCACATCCGGAGGCTCCTGGTCTAACTCGGCAGGTGGACCGATTATCTATATGTACACTGTAACATTGACAGATACAACAGAATGGCTTGTGTTCATTGACTTTGATGAAACACCCAGTGCAACGCCCCAAATTTACTCAGATGGTGATCAAATCGTCATTTCAGCATCACAATTCACGGCTCAAGTTGCATTGTCTCCTCAGACTGACGATGGGATCGCCCAATACCAAAATGCTGCAGGAGTTTACGCTGTTGGTGGAGGTGTTTATGGTACTTATGACAATGGTATTGCAGAATGTGGTATTCAATACCAGACCAGCGGCAATTTCCCTGATGCCGAACCATTCTTCTTCTTTCCCCCACATCTTGCTCTTTTTGGGTCAGAATCCGGAATCTCAATGAACTCTGCTACAAAGGGAACATTGTATACCGCATCTGCAGGCAACAATCAGTTTAGTGCAAGCATTACCCTTGAGGGCTTTGTTCAGTTCTTGCCATTCAATCTGCAACTGATGGGTGACACCCTCATATACACTGCAGAACAGCTCCAGCTTATCTATGGAGCTATACAAGACGAGCTTCCGGCCGATATTACATCCGCTGTCGCATCGGGTCAATCGAACTACTTCTCAGGCAAAATTCTAGACAAGTTTGCATACATTCTTCTCGTAGTGAGCGAAATTCTACAGGATTCCGAACTTACCACCTCATTGTTGCAGGATATGAAGGATGCCATCGCCCCATTCATTGCCAATGAGCAATACTTCCCTCTTTTCTTTGACACCACCTACTACGGAGTCACCTCCACAGCTGGTATGGTTGATCCACAAGCTGACTTTGGCTCCACATACTATAACGACCATCATTTCCATTATGGTTACTTTGTCCATGCTGCAGCAGTCATCGGTTACATTGATGCGCAATCTAATGGAACATGGGCCCAAGATAATAAGGACTGGGTCAATGCTCTCATCCGAGACGTTGCAAACCCATCCACCGATGATACACACTTCCCAGTTTCAAGAATGTTTGACTGGTGGCATGGCCACTCATGGGCAACTGGTCTCTTTGATTCACCTAATGGTAAGAACGAAGAGTCGACATCGGAAGATTACAACTTCGCTTACGCCATGAGTTTGTGGGGTCAAGTGATCGGAGATCAATCAATGCAATACCGTGGTGTGTTGATGCTCGAGATGATGAGCCTGTCCGTTCCAGACTATTTCTTATATGACAACAATAATGGTGATGAACCTTCTGATTATCTCCCAAACATGGTTTCAGGTGTTCTTTATGAGAACCAAATGGTTTATGAGACATTCTTTGGAAACAACACCGAGTACATTCACGGTATCCAAATGCTGCCTATCACCCCTATTTCCGCACTGATTCGTGGTTATGGGTTTACTTATAGTGAGTGGACCAACTTTCTCGGGCCCATAATTGATACCGTGGAGAGCGGATGGCAGAGTATTCTGAGAATAAATGAGGCTATTTTTGACCCACAATCTTCCTATAGCTATTACTCTGATTCCAACTTCAACTACAACTACTTGGATGATGGTCAGAGTAGGACATGGGGATTGGCATTTTCCGGAGGTGTTTCAAGCTCGGAAGTTGAAGCATAAATGCATCCCAAAGCCAGCCATAATTGCGAGCATCCGGAAGGGTGTACGAGTAACTATTATACCGTTTTTCGCTCACAAGTTTGCGATTTTCTTGTGTCTATCTTATTTTGAATTCTCCTGTTAAACTTCTTTTTCGCTTCGCCTCCGAGTTCAGAGTTGAAGATAAGCATTTCCTGCGTTGGTTATTTTTGTCGCTCTAATAAATTCATAGTTTTGATTCTGTTATTCCATAGCACATTTCTTCCCCTAAGCACATGTACATGCGGCTACAGATATGAATGTGAGCCCTCTACCACCCCAAAGAGCTACTATCATCACCTAATTTATAGTTCCTTCATCTCAGATTTCAAGACTGCCTGCAGATACCCAAGATTTGTGCTTTGAAACCACTATCATTCCTCGACAATCTCGCCGTAACATAATTCTCAGTCCAATATGAAGAGATATCAACACTGAGAATGAAGAAGTACTTGGGGTTTCGCATTCTCCTGTGGTATTGTAAGCCCCGAAGCTGACCAGTCGCCTGCTCCTTGGTCGTCTACCAGTTGTTGCCATTCTGTATGGCGTGGGGAAGACTTTATTTGTATATCAGTTTTTGTCAACACACTGACACTTTCTTGTTCCTATTTTATCCCTTTTCGATTCTCTTCTTAAACTTCTTTTTTTAATTCTCCTCCGAATTCAGATATGAGGACAGATGCTTATTATGTCTTTGTGATTGAGCTTTGCTACTGTAATATATTTATGGTTTTAGTTCTGAGTTCTATTATTGAGTAAGTCATCTCTCCCTCTGAGGACATCTACATGGAACTAGAGGTGTGTGTGAGTGCTCGCCACCACCCAAGGAACTACTAGCATTATCTAATTCAGGGTTGTTTCATCGCAGATCTGATTCCAAAATACTCTGGATCCCCGCTTGGAAACTACTGTTCTACTCTTCCGTAACAAGCGACAGTATATTATTTAGGCTTATATAAAGCAATATGACCGATTGGTGTTACTGGGATTGAAGCAGTGCATATTCCCTCCCGGTATCTCTCCAGAGGCACTTCTCACGGAGCCAAAGAGAGAAGTAACCTAGGGCCAGAAGGATGGGAACTTCCAGCAATGGCCCGACTGTTGCAGCAAGAACAACAGGGCTGTTTACACCATACACAGCAACACACACAGCGATACTGAGTTCAAAGTTGTTGGATGCAGCGGTAAATGCATGAGTCACACATACGGCATATTGGGCAGAACAACCGAATTTCCATTTTTCAGGATGATCAGTCATCTGCTTCTCACACCCACATTGACTTTCTTCTTGCAGCTCAGCATCAAGTGTAAGTAATCTGCTGTTCACATACCTGACAAGCAGAAGTGTTCCAAACCACATGATCAGAAAGTAGAGAGTCAGAGGTACAAATGTTCTGAACACATCCTTGACATGAGTAAGGACCTGGTGGCCCTGTTCAATAAATATTACTAGTATAGTATACAGTAATCCAATAAGCGCAAAGGGGGAGATGAAAACAAGTATATGTTTGTTATACATCTCTCTCCCAAAGAATCTGATTCCAATGAGCCTTATTAACCCACCTGCCAACAACGGTATACCCAGATAAAATGCCACGGAACGAAATACCAGCAGATACTCTGTAGTTAGCCCCAAAGACTCACCCCCAGAGATAACCTTGCAAAACAATATCTGGTATGGGGCATATAGTATAAGCTGCAGAATACTATTCACCACCACAAGTATAGCACATAGTTCAGGGTCGCCTCTGGCAACATCATTCCAAATGAGCACCATTGCAATGCATCTTGCAAGTCCAACCATAATCACTCCCTCTCTGTAATCCTTTAAATCCGGAAGCGAAGCCCATGCAAGGGCCAACATCACGAATGGGGATATCAGCCAGTTGATACCGAGAGAAAGAACCACCTGTTTCCACATCTGCTTCCCCAATAGAAGCCTGTGTGTGTTTTCCCACTCGATTTTGCACAGAGGTGGTACCATCATCACTATCATTCCAACAGCAAGCGGAATATTGACATTATCGAAAGATGAATTGCTTGAAAACGCCTCCCTCGAGTTGGGAACGAACTCTGACAGCAAAACACCCCCTGCCATCGCCAGGAAAATGAAAACGGGAAGACCTCGGTCCAGCCACCCCAGAGACTGTATCATACTGTAGATATTAAGGAGAAGATAGAGAAAATGTGACAGATTCCACTAGATTTCCAATCAAAGGTTCTGTTTCCCCTCCCAACCTTTGAAATCGAGATAAGGCGTAGGAAAGAATTATGCATTCAAGCCTCTCGTCGCTGTGCCTTCCCACCTCATTAGATGGTGCGTCTGTACGTGCGATGAGTTAAATATCTACGAGAAACGAACGTGCTAGCGCTGTATGGAGCGTGGAAATGCTTGCACAGGGACAACGGCTGCATAAGGCTTGTCAATCAGGCGGGTTACCACCGTTACTGGTGGGGTGCATGCAGCAGTTGCTAGTTCGTACATGCAGGCTAATTGTGGATGCAGCAGAGTGCAACTAAATAAAAAGAGAGATTTGGAGGGGCCCGTATCCTAAATGATGAATGACTATGATTAAAGATTTATTAAGCACATATGCGAAAAGAGTTCAATTAAAAACTGTAAATTCTTAAAAACAATTAGCAACACCCTAAGCCAAGGACAGAGACTGTGATTCGGAAGCATCCTCGACATTTTCGATTTCCTTGATCTCAGTCTTGCTCTCATGGACAGTTTTCATACCACCCTGTGGCAAGTTCTCAGCCACCTGTCTGACGTCAAAGAAACTGGTTGCTTGGATAAAGATCTCGTCAATCTCCTCAAGGCCACGACCGTTGGTCTCTGGGAAGAAGAAGTAGACGACTGGCACGATGAGGAAGAAGTTCATACAAGCGTACACAATGTAGTACCTGTATTGGATGGTGTTAAAACCAACAGGGGTAACCTCGACGACCAAGAAGTTGGTACCCCAGGTTACCATAACGGCAATACCGTTGACGATGGAACGCACTCTCATTGGCAAAATCTCGGCAGCATAGAGGAAACACACACCCAAGAAACCATAACTGTAGGCAAGGTTGACGAGGAAAAGGAAGAAAATGGCAGCGTGCAAAGAAGCAGGGTTGTCTGTTTGGGAAGTGGTTCCGGCCAAGCAAACCATACTGATACCCATACCAATACCAGCAGTAATCAATAACTTACGACGACCGAATTTGTTGACTGTGAGAATTGTGAGGTAGGCGCCAACTGGTTGAATTATCTCGATACAACCAGAAAGCAACGAAGCTCTTCTCTGGTCGTATCCAAGATATTGCTGGAAAATGGTGGATGCGTAGAAAGTGATAGCATTGATACCACAGATCTGGGATGTAAACATGGCAAAGAGAGCAAGAGCAACACGGTGGAAAATTCTAGTCTCTGTCATGGAAAAAATGTCACGGAACCTGCCGGACTGCATAATGGCAAGGGACTCGAGGTTGTCAGTAACCTGCTGCTCAACAACTTCAGAGTCTGGGGTGGAATTGTCAAAGACGGCAAGGATTCTCCTGGCCTCGTCAATTCTACCACGCTTGATGAGCCAACGTGGGGATTCTGGCAAGAAGAAGATCAGAGATGCAGACATGAGACACCAGATAATCTGGATACCAAGTGGCAGTCTCCATGAGGCCG